>JAPDOI010002007.1:0-108551 GCA_029168955.1 Aplectana chamaeleonis
AAATTGAGCTATCTGCATTTTTGTGAGTAACATTTCCGCTGTTCGTTCTTGTGTGCAGGTCTCCCGTTGCCAGGCGCTGTAGCACAAGCACCAACGCATATTGATTAGTGGCGGTAAGCTATCCGGAAGCCGTTAAGCCGTGCAACAGGCTGGACTGGTACTCAGGAAATGTGGTATCAAAACAAGTTACTTGTAATATAATCTGTAACTTACTTCTGGAATGTCTCAAGTAATTTCAGATGAGTTATATTACATGTAACATACATTGTATGTTAGCATAGCTGCAATCTTAAATTTATATTACATGGTAAGTTACACTTATGTTACATGTAACTTACATTTAGTGTTTTCGGCTTATGAAGGCCATAACGTGACGTGCAGACGACACGCGACGGCAGAGAGCGTGTGTTCCAGACTGCACAAACTACGCGAAAAATGCGTGTGCAGGGCCTTCCATGCTGGTGTGGGGCCAAGTACCTCCAAACCAGGGTAGTTGAACCAACGTCAACGCCAGTCGTAAGCCCGACCTTCGCGGAGTGCGTCGTACATTTCCCTTGGAAACATTCTTTTGGTCGATTTAAGTTACGTGCGACTTATATTGTGCGCGTTTGAGTTACATGGAATATATCGGAGGCGCACTGCACCCAGTGGGTCCCTCTCAGAAATCGAAAACAAGTTACTTGTAACATATCTAAGCTGATGTAAGGTTACCTGCGACTTATCTCAAGCCATTTTAGTCGGGGCCTCCTAAACAGGCAGCAGCGTCCGTTTATCCCATCGTTTTTAGCACTGAATACGCAGGAAGGTGGCAAGTTCAAACTTGTTGAAACTCGCAGAGCATTTCTACTGGCAAAACAATGAGATGGAACACGTATGGATAAACAGTCGCAAGGCTGCCTCATTTAGAGTTTTCTCATATTAAGTTACATGCAAACATATCGACAGGAAACCGCTGGCAATTCGCCTCCAAATGTTACATGTAACTTTAAATGGCACAATAAAAGTCGCAACTAACTTACATCGGCTTAGATATGTTGGCGCAAGTAACTTGTTTTTTGGTTTTTATGTTACAAGTAACTTGTTTTCGGGCTTTATGTGACAAGTAACTTCTTTCATTTTTCTGAGTAGCCGTCGCCCATTGGCGCTGGGCCGCCTCCGCAGAAATCAATAGTGTGTTCTCCTGCTCCCATTATTTTAGGCCAAAGTCGTCCGTTGCGTGGGGTCTAATGGTGGTGGATGGGGGAGAGGGTATCCACGAAAGTGTGGGCTGCCTCCTGCTCCCCTCTATTGGTGGGATTTCTAGCTGCGTCAATCTCCCTCCGATTTTCAACCCCTCCGTCACCATTGGTCTCCTTTCTTTGAATTTCCCGTAATTGATTCTTGCATACACGTATACGAAACGTGTGGTTACAAATATAAGAATTAAACATGCGAGAAGCGAAGACAAGTTATGCAACTCCAAACCTCCACATTCTGCAGAAATTTCTCTCGCCGCGCTTTTTTCTCTCTCTTCCTTTCTCTTTTGAACACTTCCTGCCTATCTTCTTGGCATGCTCATCAGCCTTTCGAATAATTTTGCTTTGGGGGCAATATGTGTATCGTCGATCACTGGGCGAGAGATAAGCTGTGCGACGCAAAGCGATCTAACGTGATATCACTTGGATCGATGTTCATGACTATCATTACCTCCCTCGCTTGCGTGCGTGCCACGTGTGTTCGTCGCGGCGATCTCTCAACCACTGTTCATCGGTGCAATGGAATTCGCATTCAGCACCCTGAATTACCTCCGCATAGCAATTTTGAGTCAAATCCGAGACTTTAACCAAACTACCGCATACCCACTCCGTAATCTACCGCAAGCTGTCAAAAAAGTCGAGAATATACTGCATCAGATACGCGTTGATCACTCACAAATAACCCCTCAAAGAAACAATTTGAGCAACATCGTAGCTCTCTCCGGGACAACGTCAAAAGTCGCATTTGCCTACATCAAATTTCCCTCCCGATGAGAAGCTTTGAACGAATTTAGTCGACAATCTGAAACAAAGAAACCTCAGCTTCATGATCAGCACCTCCCAAACAACCTTCCCCCCACCACCACCACCAATTCTAGGGGAATTTAAGGTCAAATCTGGAATGTTTTTTCTTCAACGCTTTCCTTGAAGCCCTACTTGATTTAGGTTAACGCCTCAAACCAGAAAATTGGTACTTGTGGGAAATGGTATCACTTTCGTGGAAGCTCTGGAAAAAGTGCTTTTGCCCATGCTTTGTCCAGGGGGTTAGCTGTTGTGCGCTGGAACACGATTGACCAGTTTTCAGCAATCTCGGGAAGACTCCAGGTATGCGTTTTTGGATGGTACAATAGGTAGAGTTCGCGCAATCATTTTAGTCTGATGCATGGACGGGGCTGCGACGGTAGATCACCCCGCGCAAATCGAAGTCCCATTCTTCAATGAGGCCGCCAACCCCGCACGGCCAGCCGCCTGGTCCATGCGTCAGACTAAAATGAAAACGGAAACCGTATGCGAAACGGAAGAATGCCTATTACGATTTTTTTCAGAGTGACTAGGCAGCTGTGAAGGGCATATTAGGGTCCTTAATTCAAAGTGGTTCTAGAAAAGTACAGTTTATGTGGGACTGCCAATTTGGCTATTAGGGGTAGTTTCTTGTAAGTGTTCCCCGTCTTGGAAGGTAGTTCACGATAAAAACAGCTTCTCTCTTCTAGTTTCTTCGGAAGTCGAAGTTCCGGGGTGATATTGATTCCTTGATTTCGAAATGTCGAATACTCTTTCGAATATTCGAATTAGGATTCGAATATTCGAATAATTGGTCGACTTTTCGAATAGTATTCATTTATTCGGGGATTTCGAAAACGCCTTCCATCTCGGAATGTATTCATTCATTCGGAAATTTTGAAAAGGATTTATTCGAATGTATTCATTTATTCGGGATTTTTCCTCAGGCATTCGGGAGCTCCTAGCCCACGACTATGGAGATTGGGGCGAGAATACCGCGAAGTATGCAGTATGACTTGGCCCGTCGCGGTATTCTTTGGCAAAGCTCGTGGCCAATTAGCGGAAATGCTTTTTCAAACTTTATAGTAGCCCATTCGCAGAGTATACGGCTGAGCCGTTCCTTTATCGACGATCGGACGATTGCTGTCGCTACTAGGCCCACGACAAAAGATAAAGTTTTAAATATTGCACGTACGCCCGATACCGACACTGATCGTGGCAAGACAGTTCGAAACGTGTCCAAACAATACCCCTGCGGTCTGCGCTCTCTCCAACCATCGCGACGTCTCGGCACTAGCTCATGCTGTCGTCACCCTCTGCGCCCACGCCATCTCTCGCTCATGGGCGGAGGATCGGGTTACTGCCTGCCGGCCACTTCGCAGGCCTGTCATCTGTTGTTGTCATCTGTCATTTGTCATCTGTCATCTTGTTTGCCTGTCATCTGCAATTCCTGTTTTCGAAACGTCGAGTAGATCTTCGTGTGTCTCCCCCACTTTGTCACCCTTCTCGCCTTCTCGATAGGTGTTTTGCAGCTTGTAGGTGAAGGATTGGGTAGCTCGTAAGACACATACATGTTCCTGTCCTGTGGTTTTTTGAAGTGAGATAATTCTGAGAAAATCATACCTGTCCGCAAGAGAGATTTCTGTCGCTTGAATATTAGGCAGGATCCTGATCGGAACGAAATTCCGATCCGTAATTTGCGAATTAGCGCGATCAAAAAGATCGATCAAAAAGATCAAAAGATCGATCAAAAATATACACGCAATAATGATGATTATTTTTTCCGTTAACGTTTTGACGAGCCAGCATATTTCTTACCATTTAGGCTTTTATTTCATAGTTACAGATTTTGAAAAAAAATTAAATTTCTTTGAAATTCCTTGGATACGAGGGTTACACTAATAACCCACTTAGGGAGGGGGGCGCTTTAAGTTCCAAGCTGCTAGGGAGGGACCGCATCTATGCACCGTGACACGCCTAACATCTGGTGGATAAACGTATAAAGAGGCTAAATTCCTATTCATTGCGAAATTCTAAATGTCACTGTGTAAGCGTTAGGTTTCGTATTTATTCGAAATTGAACTTTTCGCAATGAGCATGTTTCGAAAATCCCCATGAGTAACAACAGCTATCACTTGGTGTTACGCACACCTTATCGCTCGTGCTCTTCAAAAAATTGTTCTTCCGTCTTTCAAGTTATGAACTTCGTACTTCGCTATAATCAGTCTCTTATTTGAAGTGAGGAACTGAACCCCTCTGAAGTTTTTTTTTCTTGTTTTTTTTCTATTGTTAGTGAATGTCAAAACACACATGATTCTTTGCCCTTGTCCATAAAGATTCCGCTGACAAGGTTTTCTGTTTTTTCGCATTTCTCTGTGGGCTCGGTTTAAGTAGCATGTTTAAAGTTCCTTAAAGGCAGTGTTCACGATAAAAACACGTATTCTGGTTTTTTTATGTTTGTAGACTAGTTCACGAAATATAGGAAGCAAAGCCTGTAAAGCTGTCGAATATCGGAGAAAAAACTGTTAAAAAACCTTCTCAAATATTTTTTTGCGCCTGTTGTACTATTTTGTCCACGGCGGACAAAACGTCAAACCATGGTTTGGAGCTTTGAAATTTTTAGGTAAGTGATTTTGTTTTCTGTTTCGTGTGCCAAGAACTCTTGGAAAATAAGATGGTTAAATGTCCATGTTTGGTAGCGGGACTCAAAGCTTACGTTCCTGCGAAAAAATGGCAAACTTTTATCGTGAACGCTGCCTTCAAAGGCAATGTCCACGACAAATGCGAGGTTTCTCGTAATTAAGGTTGAGGCGCACTACAACAATCATGCCAGATTTAAAAAAATGCTCTGGAAACAGTCCCATATCGCAAACTTCCGTTCGTGCGTCACTCATGTGCTAACATTTCGAAATCTAACATCATGATAACAACTGGTCGTCTTTGAAAAAAAGCAAGCATTGATAAGCTAGAGACGCTGAGACGGACAGCCTGTTCCCATTAATAGGTGCCATTGCTCCATAGCGTCAGTTTTTCCATAGTCAAGAGACAATTGAGCGGAACATGGCCCTATTATAGCTGGGTAAGTCTTGCCGCTGTTATCGGTCGGTCTCTTGAAGGTGTCCTGCTCCCCTTCTCCTGGGCTCGGACATTCTCGCGGCCCCCTACGTGCCTCCGGCATTAAAATTTGCGCAGCCCTGCAATTGGGTCGTGAGTGTGACCGTAGATTCGCAGAAATTTCAATGAAGTTAGACAATTCAATGAATGATTTATTATTACAGTTTTTTGTACCGCTGAATACCAACTATTTTCGGGCGGCGGCCGACGGAGGCGCTGCGGCCCACCATCTCGCCTCACAATGCTGCGGCCCACTGTGATCATCAGGGCGTGAGGCTAACCCTGTATTCTAATCCAAAGGGATGGTTTTCGACCTTCTATTAACAGTGCTGTTATGTAGAGTACCAGACATTTTGTATTTTCGTGTTCTATGAAAAACTTGGACTTGAATTTTTCGAGAATACTACTGTGCTTTTCTGGGCCGAATTCCGGTCCGCAGCTGCGTCTTGACACGCATTGCGGCCGCACGCGCTCGAGTCAGTCGGGTTTCCAGCTCCAAAGCCGACACGATATGGCTTTCTTATACAATTCTCTTCAATTTTGTTCAGTTTCCAGTTTCTAAAACCCACTCTAGAGACAACAGATCGGCAGCCGCGGCGCTGGGAAACTCTTCCGACTCGAAAGCGCGGCCGCAAAGTGTGTCGGAGACGCAATTGGCAGACCGAATTTGGACTCCAGATAAAGCATAATATCCTTGTGCTAATTGCATGAATATCGAGTGGCGCTCTATAAAACCGTTTGCTTGGTTCAGCTGGTAGCTTTTTTTTCCAGAATTTTGACCCAATTACGTCCCTCTGTCTTCCCACCCACTTCTTTTATATGGCTATGGCGCTATGAAATTTCTGAAAATGTTCGTTTATCGATTCGACTTCGTCGTGGTCTGGGCTAGCCAGCATCCCTTGTTTTTCCTCTTGCCTGACACTGGTGTCAGTGCCCGTAAGATCTCGATCTCTGCTCACTTGATCTGAACATATGATTTTTCAGTTGAAACGCAGCAACGAGTGCAGTCGTTTTCTGTTGGGTTAGCAGCAGCGGTTTTGGGACTCCGGGGACACCTCTGAGGTGGCAAGATATGGCTGAGCGAATGATGGATCAGCCTCAGGACGAATTCTGTTAGCGGAGTGACCGGGCTTTCAGGCCTTGCCGGCAACTTCGCAGGCCCAGGCAACTCTGTCCACAGCAGTCCCTTCCTGCCATCGTCTCTTTGTCGCTAGCGGGACATCCTGATTCCGGCTGGATTGCCCGTGGCAGAGAATTGCGTTTCATACAATACTGCGTTGGGAAGTTCTTGGCTTTGTTTTCTACTCGGCTTTTGGTTTAAAAATTCATATAATGTTCGTTATAGCCGCGCCAAAAAGTGTTTGACGGAGCTTTTTTGTGCAATATAAGGAGCTCGGAATTGATCCGGTTCAACTTACTTCACAGGACTTTTCACATTTTGGGTTCTTAGGCAAGTACTTAGGCGCAACATTAAAACACTCTCATAGGAGTTCATTATATTCTGGTCTGTTTTAGTCGAATAGTGTAGTTTTGAGAGCAAAAACGATTTCTGGTGGGTTTTGATTCACATACCCCATTTCCTGTAAGCCATTACGTGTCGAACGCTGAAATTCCCGGTACGGTAGCGGGCAATCGCGTCGGGACTAACCTGCATACAAATGTATGACCTATGCAGAATTATGATTATGCGCTGGTGCTAAATTGGTCTGTTTTAATGGAATAGGTGGAAGTTTGAGAGCAAAACGATTTTGTGGTTTTGATTCGCCACATACCCCCATTTCGTGTTTATTACGTGTCGAACGCTGAAATTCCCGGTACGGTAGCGGGCAATCGCGTCGGGACCAACTCCGCATACAAAATGATGCGACCCGCAGAATTGTAGTGATTAGCGCTGAGCAAATTGTCTGTTTTAGTCGTGAATAGGTGGAAGTTTGAGAGCAAAACGATTTCCTGCGGGGTTTTGATCGCCACATACCCCCATTTCGGGTGTCAATACGTGTCGAACGCCGAAATTCCTCGGTACGGTAGCGGGCGACCGTTGGGACCAACTCCGGCATACAAATGCATGACCCATGCAGAATTGTGCGATTGTGCGCGCTGGTGCCAAATACGGCAATTCTTTGGGTACACTATGATTGCAGCAAGATGGATGAAAAGTCATTGTTAGTGATGGTGATGCTAAGGATTTGGACGTGGTGTGTGTGTGTGTGTGTGTGTGTGTGTGTGTGTGTGTGTGTGTGTGTGTGTGTGTGTGTGTGTGTGTGTGTGTGTGTGTGTGTGTGTGTGTGTGTGTGTGGAGTATAAGGATGTGTGTGTGGAGTACAAGGAATGTATACCATCCCTTTCTTCTTGTTTCTCATTTCAACTGTTTGGCTGTTTATATGCACTAACCTCTCTGAATCGGTTTTATATACGATGGAAATGTGAGTTAATGAAAATATGCATCAAGGAAACACAAACATCATTATACTTCATTTGGCAATAAGGGTAGCAGGGTGTCTGTTGGTCATGGAGGCGTTTACCAAATCTCAAACAGCGGTTGTCTTTCTCATGACAGAAATGAATATGAATGAACTGCCACCTCAAGACCTCTTAAAACTAAAGAAGGGTCGGTGTACCACTGCTCAAGAAAAGAGGTTAGCAGGAATCGCAAGGTTCGAAATGCTTTGTAATTTCTGATTGCTCGACTGTTGTCGTCGGAACCAGCTTTAGGCCCGGCGCAACCGAACTCCAGCGGCAGAGGCCGGCGATAGCCGGCAACTGTGAGAACTTCTGAACGCCATCTCACATAGAATTAGTGGACCGGCGTCAGGCGGTCGACGCTGCTGGTAGTGTTATGCTGTGTGAGGCGTATATTTACCGACTCTCAGAGTACTACAAACTTGACCCCTGCACTCATTTATTTAGGTTGGAGCACTTTTGGAAAACCAGAAGACTATGAATACGCACGTCCACAAGGCCAACCTTGACATTGCCGCAGTTTCTTCCAAGCAGCTACATGAAAGAGGATTTTTCTCGGCCAAAAACCTTACCAGAAACTGGATAGTCCCACTTCGCCCTCCTTTCAAGGTAGCGACTTTACACTACATAACACAACAAGATCGCATGCGACATCTCAAACATTAAAATAAGTGGTGTCGGGCCACTGTTGCATGGGAGTCGGCTGAGCTCAACAGTTTATGTTCAGAAAGTCGACTTGAAGGCTATGTTGTACAATTGGAAAACTCCTTCGAGGGCTGGAGCAAAGGATCACTTTATACACATTGTCGATTTTCTGCGTACCTACTTCACAAAGGTAACTTCCATTTTAGGAAAACTTGTCTTCAGTTGAAAAAAGTAACTGTTTAGGCCTGCGATCCGCCCAAAGCTATCCAGGAGTACGCGTGCAGACAGTCAGGAAAAGGTGGAAAACGCAAGAACCTTCAAGATCTGCCCGAGGGACTCGTTTCTTTACTGATAGGTTCGCAACTCTATCTCCAGTTAATTCTAAAACGACATCTTTTTTTTTAAGAGTTTTCGCTAGATGGATTAGACCTGGGTCATCCGGAAATCTTAATGGCGGATGAAGAAATTTTTTCGAACCCAACGTCGTAAGTTTTTCTATTCTTCGTAGCGCCTCTTTAATTGAAAAGGTATTTTCTTTTCAGATATTTTCTTCAGCTTGGAGACGATAATGGAAAAAGACGCCAGGCCCTCGTCAAGCGAAGAGAGAAAAGGGCGGAGTGGACGGCCAACTGTCGACTCGCCATCACAAGAGCGCTGTAGGTTTTTTTTTCTCAAACAAACAATTTTTGAAAGCTTAGCTTCCTGGCAAAATTAACGATTTGGCACATTTACGAAAACTTGAGAGTTGTAAAACGGAAAAAGTGTCTTGAAGCGTTTAAAAAATTGATTTGACGGAGAATAAGTTGAATTTATTAAAAAACTGGGAAATCAAGTGAAATGATCAAATTAGGATTTGACGATCAATAATAGGCCAACTAAGGATAGGTAGCGACAGGCGAGGAATACGATCTAGCAAGCTTTTCCGTTAAACTTATCAAAGCAAAATCAACAGAAACCGTAAAACATTTCATAGAAGCTGTAATACGGTAATCAGCGTAGGTCAAGCTAGGTGAACGTAGCCCCCAAATCCGACGCGTTAGGTTAAACGGAGAAGCTTGTAAAATCCTATTCCTCGTCTGTCTTTATTCATCAAAAGTTGGTCTCAGATTGATCGTTAAATCCTAATTTAGTCATTTCACTTCATTTCCCCGTTTTCTCATTAATACAACTTATTCTCCGCCAAATCAATTTTTCAAACATTTCGAGACACTGTTTTAGTTTTTCAACTTATAAATTTTTGTAAATCTGGCAAATCGTTGAATTTGCCATAAAGTCGAACTATCACAATGTTCAGTTATTTTTCTCAAAAGTTCCCTTTCTTTCCTTATTTATGCCTAATGAATTTTCGAACAATCTAATATCGCTCTAAGTTTACCTTGGCATGTGGATCGAATCCACACCGCGGGTGTGGCTAAGGAGCAGTTCGGCTAGCACACGCGACGCGCGACGGAAAAACGCTGTGCGCGCTCATCGTCCTTGGGGCGCGTTAAACGAGGACCTCCGAAAAAAGTAATCGTTGTCCCATTGTAGCCGTCCCCCTTTATCATTTTTTGCATTTCATTCATGTTTTTTTGTTTATAATGTGCTTTTTTAGACGCAATGCTTCTGGTACATACCATCGTTTCATTGGAATCCGCAACTTTTTTGAGAGCCCTTGATTAACGCGCCCCAAGGACGATGAGCGCGCACAGCGTTTAACCGTCGCGCGCGTCGTATGTACCAGCCGAACTGCTCCTTAGCCACACCCGCGGTGTGGATTCGATCCACATGCCGTTTACCTTGTTTGAAATAAAATTTTGGAAATTAGCAAACATTTTGGACATATCTCCGTTTTTCCTCAGAAAATGTGAGGTTTATAGAAATCCTACTGCATCCGGCGCAGTCCCACGTGGGTTTAGTACATCTACAGTCTCGGGCGCACTCTCATTTGGGTTCCAAACACTTTACGCCACTCGCGCCGTGTTTCCGCACCCTATTTACGGCTTCCTGCGCACTCCCACTGTGGCCCCGCACACTTCCTGCGGCGTCCTGCGCACTGATTTTGGTATCCCGCACACGTTTTACGGCGCAGTGCGACTCCCACCGGGTTCCCATACACCTTCTTTGATATCTCGCGCACCCCTTAAATCCTATTCACACCCTACGACGTTTCAAAAACAACTTCAAAGGTCCCGCCGTATAGCTTGAAGCGGAATACCGTCTCAAAGAAGGAACAATCTTGGGCGGAAGTTTATCAGTAACGGTGTTGGTTTTCATTAGTTCATTTTAAGAACGAATGAACTTCGGGTGGTTTATAATAACAGGTTTACATCATTTTGCCCTTCTTCGACCCCAATTTTGAGGTTCCGCTAAAATTGAGCTTTCAACTCCAAAATTGAATAGGAGCTAGCTGCATCCATATCCAGCACCCTGCCTAAAATTAGCTTCCTACCTCAATTTTAAGTGTACCAACAAGATCGTGAACGGCGTCTGAAAAAAAAGAAGAAAGTTTTAAAACCAAAAACTAGCGGTTCCCCCCATTTTTCTCCAATCTCAGGAAACCATTGCAATCCATTTTTTAATGCATACACCAGCTTTTTACGCTTCAGCACTTTCTCCGATTTAGCAATCAATCTGGCACTGCAGTTTTCTTCTACTATTTGCTTTGTTTTATACCTAACCAGTGGCGCGTTAGAGTGTATAATTTCGACTATTCAGGAATGATATTCGTCTCTATCATGAGGTGAACGGCGTTTCAACCCCGAGATCGGTAAGTTCTAAGGAATATGCGTCTCAGCCCGTCTCGTTTACACTGAAGATGGTATTTCCAGAAGAAAGGACGCAAAGATGACATTGGCAATCCTGACGAGAATTTGGAAGAGGAAGTGGAGGAATGAAGCAATTGAAGGAGCGTCGACCTGTCACCTTGATTATGTACCCGGGCTGAATCGTTTGGCTTCTCTGCCTCGTGAATTTGGGTCCCTCGTTCTTTGTTATTGCTCATGATAAGTGGTGGTCGAACTTCTGTTGTTTTGTTGTTTAGATTAGCGTGCTGACGTATGTTGTTATTGTTATTTTTGAAGATCTTGTGAATCAGGATCCGTAGGCCTTCGCTACATCTCTTGATCTTGTGAATTCGGGTTCTCATGTTTTTCTCATTAATCAACGGAGTCTTTGGACCGTTGTTTTGAATCATGATCTTGTGAATTTCGGGTCCCTAGGCATTTGTTATGAGAAGTGATTTTGTGAATTAGGGTGCCTAGGTGAGAAATAGGGTGCTAGGCAAGACGAATTCCTCATGTGCTTTTTTTGTGAATTATTGAGATAGTTATCTAAATTGTTATGAAGGCGCTACCAAAGCCATTCGAAATGTTTCTTCAAAAAAAAGTTGTCCATTGTAGGTTAAGTTTCCGCTCCGCATTCGAAATTGCCGGTTCTGCTACGACGGTTAAATATGGTAGTAATGTATGTTTCTGCTTTGGGATATAATGTGAATATATGCATTATTCTTGAATGAATGAATTTCTATTGCCTGCCTCTGCCCATAAAATTTAGAGTGTTTAATCGCTCTACGTATTTTCGTGTTTTTTGCAATGTGTTAGTGTCTTCCGTTTCTAGAATTGTGAAGCTAGGCTGATTCTCTGAGAGTTTGAGCTCCAGAAATAGCCGCGATACAACCCACCAGGCTCCGCACTGGCTCCTGGTGGGCTATTACGCGGCAAGCATGCATTTCGCGGCCATTTCTCCTCAGAGTTGAAGCGTGTTTCAGGTATTGTTTGACAAATGGGCGATTCCAGTTTCGAGGAGTTATTCGTACCCAGTTGTGAGTTCGTTCATCTTTATTGTCTCAACGAAACGAGTGCGCTATTCAAGCGAGTGCGTTTGTGTCGAAAGAACCATATCAGTCAATGTCTTGGAAATAGGCTTGTTATTATAAAGACGTGCTTTTTTGAAATCGCCAGGATAGCAACCTCGGGCAGAATATTTTAGCAGATGAAGCGTTCGAGCTTTTGCATTACTACTGGATTTACTGCGGTAAATTCACTGTATGGGTGAATTTGCGCTAGGTTAAGTGAGAATGGGGTGAATAACCATTGAAAATAGTGAATTTTCAGCGAGAAAGGTTAAATTTACCCCGGAAATTAGGTGAATTTGCCTCGAAAAAAAGGGTGAGTTCACCTCGAATATTATACGAATTTGAAGGTCCACGGCATGGAAAACCCGCTTTGTCCGCAACATGGACGTAATCCTCACCGAGGTCTGCAGTGAGAAGCCACCCTCTGCGGACCGCGGCGTAATTCGCCCTCCCCCAAGCCGTCAGGATACGCTTTGTATCTTCCCAGCGGCCAGAGATATGCTGGCCTCCGGAGAGTGACCCGAAGTCACCTTCCGGGGCCGGTATTAGAATGCCGATTGAGGACTCTAGTGAGATGAGGCGGCTTTCATACAGGATGTGCTTCACTGAGATGTTTTAACTTGTTTAGAAACTTGTGAGATGCCAGCACCGGTAAATTCACCCTTTTCGCTGATTCATATCCAACCGCTCATCAAATTCACCCTCTGTGCGAATAAGCTTCGAATACGGCGCTAACAAGGGAAGTGTTTAGCGTGGTAAACGCATCAGCGAAAACGACTAATATCGTTAGTATCTCTTCTGGCTCAATAGTAAAAATGCGCAGTATCCCGCTCCGAGCTGCAGGCAAGAACAATTTATGACCATTTTTTAAGCCTCGCGAAAAGGCAAGGGTACCTGTCCCTAGGGGTAATCTAGGGTGGTGAAGACGAATCTGGAGTTCATTTGTAAAGTTTTGAGGTTTACTGTAGGTTACGGTAGGTAACATGTCATTAAGGGGACAAAAGCCTTCTCAGTATTCTGAAAATCGACAAACGGACGTTAAATTCGTATTCTCCACCCCGAATAACCCCCGCATACAATTTTTGAGTAAAATCTGATATTTTGACCAAACTACCGTATACCCACCGTTATCTACAGTAATTTGCAGAAAATCGGTAAAGGGATTCCAGGTTTGTGTTCAGCACTCAAAATAACCCTCAGAGGAACAATTTGAGCAATATCTACCGTAGCGCTCCGAAAATTTCGAAAGTGGCGTTTTTCCCTCGAAGTTTTCCCCGATTGAGAAGCTTTGAACGAATTTAGCCCAAAACTTTGGAAAATCGACTAATAAACTACAGATTCGTAATCAGGGCCTCCCCCCCCCCGAAAAAAAACCTCCCTGGGAGAATCCCAAGTCAAATCTGGAACATTTTTTAAACGCTTTCAGAGCCCTCTAATCGGTATTAATATTCACCCGACCGAAAATCCGTACTAGTCCAAAACGCTGTCATCCTTCTCCATTTCATTTAGCATACAATCAATTTTTCAGGGTGTGGTAATAGCCGAACCAAAAAAACACAGCCTACTGACAGCGAGTTAATGAGTAATGATGAGGATTGGATCGTCACGGATTTGTCTTCTGACAACTCGAGATCGCCGATAAAAAAGGTGGCTCCGCCTAAGGCAACGAGCCCTCGACGGCTACCGGTACATTTGCGAACAGTACCTAGGAATTCTGGTATGTTTTCAAGAATTGTCTTCAGGTCTTCAAATCAGGTCCATTGCCTTCGGAAACTTCCCCTCAAATATCCGAGTAAAACGCTACGGATTGATTCAATTCTCTTAAAATACGATCCTAGTTCCCGGTTTTCTGGGTTCTGCGAGACATGTTGTAATCTGGTTGTATTTCAGAATTTCTCTCTACTGTTTCCAATAAATCAATCAATATACAAATGCTTGGACGTACCCTGGCGAATCGCCCCGTAGCCGACTGTAAGGTACATCTTTTCTCTTTAAAGGCAGCATACACGCTAGTAAACGTGATTGAGATAACTACGGAAATATAATGGTATGGCCCAGATTGCAACGCCTACGCATTTTGAAGTAACAAAAATGACCCACAACGCCGCTACATGAGTTAGAAGTCGAGCTATCTCAACCACGTTTACGAGCGTGTATGCTGCCTTTAAGGCCGGTTCGCATACATCGGTTGCAAATGACGAAAGTTACAAGCCTCGGACAACTCGGTCATATTCACCGTTGGTACTGTTGGTAGATTGCCTAACAACTGAACCACACACATCAGTGACGGCAAAGATGGCCCAGCAACCCTGCGTTGGAGGAAAATGGCAAATACAGGGGGCGCGAAAATACAGGGCGGGGCCAACTTCTAACTCATGTAGCGGCGTTGTGGGTCATTTTTGTTACTTCAAAATGCGTAGGCATTATGTTGTAAGCCATAGGGCTCGCTTCACATTGTTATCCCAACCACGTTTACGAGCGTGTATGCTGCCTTTAATATGATTTTCGAAAACTTGAGGTCAACCGCTGTGCGCATTCTTTAACAAGACGAGGGCGAATCTGGTACTATCCTAGACTTGAGACACCCAGGATAAAATAAAAAAAGGATAAAGATCTCGGTGTATATCAATTCTCTGGGGATGCGTCACACATTCGACTTCCAATCAGAATCGTAGAAGCTTTTTTGAATGTCTATAGAGCCCATACAATGACTTGCGGGGGCCAGCCGATGTTCATGTCAGTGTTTTTATCCTCCCAAACAAGTCTGGTACCAATTTTCCGACCTCCGTAGGGATAGAAGGCTTGGTTGACCTTGGGCGAGGATCGATCACTCGACCGTGTGCGTGACAGCAGCGCCTCTTGCCACTGCCCCACACTCGCCCCTGGGACACCCAGAAATGAAATAAACCACCGATTGAAAACACTATCAATCGGAGTATTCCTCTCGTTTCCAAAGCAACAGATTGATAACAGTATCGCGCATCTTTAATCAGAGGTTTTTTCATTTTTATGAAAAAAATCCTGAGTATTCTCTCCGTCTAGGATTGATTCGCGAATTCTGCGACCACCACAGGGGGTTGGGGCTACAGTTGTGGGGAGGACGGGGTGGGGCGAGGAGGGCCTCTGTTTGGCAGAGCACGCCAAAATATCTAGCACCCTCAGCTTATCCACTCGTTCAGTTCTAAATGGATGTTCCTCCATCTCTCCATGCCTAACCGTTCTGAAAGGTGCTCATTGTGTGAGTGCACACGTCTCTGTTTGAGATTTGGTACGCTTGAATCCATGCGACGCTGCTACAGAAGGAGTTTCCTCAATGCCGTACAATGTGGCGACCGTGGTGCGTACAGCAGCACAGGTGTGGGAGCGATCCGCGCTGATCACATCGGTGTCTAGAGCATTGCATAGAAATCATTACGAACGGAGTTGTGACCACTTAGAAATGTCCCCAACTTGAGTTGCGAAAGTATGGTGGAGGAGTTGTCCAAGGTCTGTCTTTTCCGTTATCCGGAAGCGACGCACGCGAGTGAACGTGAGTGAAGAGAGTCTAACAAAGGGAGGAAAGAACGGGGCTTTTGATTGAAATCTTCCCGCATCTAGCCACTGTTGAGCTCTAGCGGTCTTTGGAGGTACAGTCCAACCTCAAAATCGTTTTTCAGTTTTTCTGCTCAAGTTGGAGAGAATTTTACGTCTATCACAATAGTAACTCCAGAGTCGCTCAGAACCCACCAAGAACGAAGTTATGGTCCCTTAAACATTAAGGATTTGAGCAGCGAGATTTTGGTGGACGAGTTGTCGCGGGCCTGTTTTTCTCGTCGTTTGCCACTATCGTTTTGAAGCTGATCGCAGTATAAAGTTAGGCCAATAAGAAGTGGAAGAACGTAGATTTTCTTAAGAATCCCTCCCGCATGCTGTCTCTATTGTGAACGAAAAATTGCCGATGAGCGTTACCCATTTTTTCTTTCTGGGGGCGTGGTCGACTTTCTCCGCGCTTTTTTAAACTTATTTGAGCGAACTGAGATTTCGCGTCTAGCAGGGTTGCTATATGCGGCGGCCGGAGCATAATATCAAAAATTACTTCTGAGGTTGGACTGTGCCTTTGAGGGAGGCGTGTAGAGTTGTTTTCGTAAATTGAGCGCGCCAAAGTGGCTACCTCTTTTTGCTCGCTTATGTGGAGGCATTATGAGTTTGCACTGGACAGGTGTTGAACAGGGCACTGCACCTTTGAGCGCATCGTCACAAGTACGTACAAGACCGGACGCGTGCTATTTACCAAAACTACTTTACTTCTATTCACCCATTTTTGCTTAGGAAATGGTCAGTAAAGCGCTGAAGGAAGGCGAACTAGACTACGAAGCTGCTACTGGTCTGCAGGAGTCGGCTCATGGTGTACCCCAATCGTCCGATGTCGTTGTCAACGAGCTGAAAACCGTGGTGGCAAATCAAGCAGAAATAATTGGAGGGCTGGCATTAATGGTGCGTATATATTCCATATATTATTTTGAGATTTTTTTTTCAAATTCTTCGGTCAAGATCAAGCGGCCTTGAGTCGCAATGCAGCGAATGATTCAAGTCAAATGAGATCAAATTTTCTTCATTCATACCACCTCTACACCAGGGTTCTTAGGACCCTCGATAATACTCTGTGTACGTAGACTCTTTACTGCTATGCCAACTCTGTCTACTACTCTGTGTACGTATTCAGTCTTCCGCTTATTCGCGATACGTTTTGGAAGGTTGTAGTGCCATCTAGCTACCGAGACGTTTACCTTCTCAAGTTTGCTAATATTTGGGCGCAGTGGTGGGGCAATGAGACATAGACGAAATACTTTTCTCTCAAAAGTACATAAATTCCGTAACGCATTCCCATTGTCATGGTATAAATGGATTTCGTCAGAGATTTTTTTATTACCGATGAACAGGTGTTTTTACCACTACGTCGTGTCACTGTGTCAGGCGGAAGCCAGACGAACAAGGCAAGAAAGTCATTCATATTCTCACGGGATCCTAAGAAAACTCTAAGTTCGCGAATTTAATTTCTCGAAAGCTCAATAAAAGCCATGATTGGAAGTCGTTTACAGTCCCTGATAAGGGAAAAGGTGGTGACGCGGTTACGCCTTCTATTTTCACGAAGCATACTGTAGCCACGGCTGGCTCAGTTATAAGTTTGCCATTAATCGATCAGGAAACCACTGATTTTCTCCCACGTTATGTTTTTTTTCGGTTTCATTCATTCCTTTGTGTTATTCTTGCGTTTGTATTCATCAGAATATAGTGCAGATCATCTAATTCCTGAATATTTCGAGTTTTTTATTCGTTTTTATCCGAATAAAATGAGCAGCAGGCTTTCGAATTCGATAATCGTTCCGGAGTTTTCAAAAAGCTCAGAGAAACTATTCCGATCGAGGTTTTTTATTCAAAAGTTTCTGCTTCATTCAGACTTTCGAGGTGCTTTAAATCTCTCTTTCTCTACACTCCCTTCCTCTCTCTCTATGTCAACCCGCGCACCTCTTCTGTCTCATCTTGATGACAGACATCGCTTTTCTGCCTAGCAATGTCTATACTTTCTTATGTTTTTATGGGAGACTAGCAGCTCCCGCAAGCTCATCTTACACTATATGGTATGTGGCATGGAAACGCCAATCACCATGCGTGTATTACTGAGCACACCCATATATTCGTGCGGCTGTAATTATTATAGTTGACGAGATTCGCATTGTACTGTAGGATTTTATTCAACTTTTATTTATTAATTCTTTTCAGGCAGTTGCGATTTATCAATCATTCGGTAAGGAACCCGATACTGGTACCCGCGCGACGTCAAAAGGCGCCAAGTTAGCCAGTTAAGGTAAAGAATCCCTCAAAAAGGGAAGAATATAATGGGCCGCTTATGACCATTCTGCTCATTGCCCGTTTTCGGCACTGTAGTGCACACGCTACTCCCCAGGCGATCTGTGCACTTCCAGTGGGCCCCGTGCACTTTCTAATTTCGAGGTCCGTGTATCGCAATCTGTTGCCGTGCTTCCGAACTCTTATTAGAAACTCCAAGTACGTGAACCCTTACTTGTAATTATGATTTCGCATTTGTAATTCTAATACAGCTACTTAAAAAAAGAGTTTTGAAATTTTAATCATTTTTTTTAGTGTTCGCTAGACCATGCAATACAAGAGAATCTCTTCCATGCTGATCCACCGTTCCTGTGAATCGTGAGCCCTTTCCAAAGTCGTCATCGAAGACTTTAAATGAGAATTTGCCGAAGCACCACCAACTGCAAGAGCTTGATCACGAAGAAGTGGGTAACAACTTCTCAGAGCTCCCTTCACTGCGAATGGCTGAACTGTAGGTGGTTATCGTACGAATGGAGAATCCAATGGATACAGCTCGCGACTTCGCAAACTTGGAACAATCATCTCATCGGACCAGTACCCAACAACGTCTAGTGTTTTCGGTTTGGGGGGGGGGGTCCTTTGTTTTTTGATCTGTAGTTGTATCTTTTGCAAGATAACTAAATTTGCAGAGTTCTGTTAAAATAATCCGTCATTTTGATTGTTTTTAGTGATAACTAGGTATGTAGAATCAGATACTAAGAAATGCCAAGAGATTCAATTGTTTATTAGTAAATAGTTTCTCTTGCAGTTTGAGAATTCGCACTGCATCTGTAATTTTGGGTTCTGCGAAGACGATAAGATTCAACAATAAGGTCTATCATTCTGTTTCGTCATTTTTTGTGAATTTATAGGCAACCGTGTAAGAATAAATTATATTCTCTGCATCATGTATTCTGTGTGCAGGTGTGTTTGGTTTTACTTTCCACCAAGTTGTATAGTTCGGGTAACCAGAAAAGGGATAGCTGCGGACACCTCAGTAGACTGCGCTGCGTCGTGTGCGCCCACGATAAATGTGGTCATCGAATGACGCACGCCACAGGCGCGCGGCCTGCTGAGTAGTACGCAGCTATCCCTTTCGCGGATACACCCACCATACCGTAGTGTCGATAGTCCTTGGAAGTGAACCACAAAGTTGACTCTAAACTATTCTCAGGCCTCCCGTCAGGCCGGGTCGGTAGCCTTTGTCCCATGTATACGCTATTGCATCACCCACCGGTGCGAGCGATAGATACTCTAGCTCTGCATATCCCTTAAATAGGTGTTGCGCTCTGTAAAGTGTGGACGCGACTTGGTGTGAAAAGGGCGAGGCTTTATGCTCATGCCGTAAAGTACGAATAAAATTGGGCAAGGTCACGAAATAAGTGCATGGATCATCGTGGATATTGGGTGGGGTTACGGATGCTACCGCAAAATGTAATGAAGAGTTAGGGCAGTGCATGGATATTGTAGTGGCTCTCCACAGGTGGTAAATAGTTGCAGTTTGGTTTTTTTTTGTTAGCGAAAACCATTTTTCTACGACATCTTCAACGTTTTCGGTCTCTTCTTTCTACAAATCTGCAGTTTTTTGACCCGAAAATTTCTCGATCCCCCTCTACCTTTTCGTTTTTCCATGCAAATTTTTGCGACCCCTCTCTCCACCCGTTGGCGAGCCATCCACACCTGCTGGACCCTGGCCGCATAGCGGCTCAGGTATGTACTCTAGTTTAGATGATTTTCGGAGGTGCGCAGGACCGCAGTGTTGGTGCGCAGGACGCCATACAAAGGGCGCATTACCCCAGTGAGAGTGTGCAGAACCACAAGCCTTTCTAACACACCGGTCAAGGCTACCTGGTTACAGTAACGTGGCTAGTTGCAGCGGAGGGTACAGATGTGCATGGACGCTTCGCGCAGTGTCGCGGGTGGTCGCGCGCGGCTATTATTGGATTCATTAGTGTTCCGGCCCTTTTTAACTCCCTCACACATTGATGGAAAAGTTTCCGTGGGGAATACACCTGCTTAGTTCGCTATCAGTCGGTGAAGAGTGGAACGTGGGGATTTTTTAAACATTTCTCCATGGTTGCTGCGTTACCTCCAGCAAAGAATCATGTTTGAAGCCGCAAATTTGTGACTAGAGCTGCAAGCACTGTTACTACGAAGGCTGTCAAAAAGGCTCACGTGCTTACGAAAAAACATCCTTTATCTTATCTGAGCCACAACAAATACGAATACATTGCGAATGTAAGAAATGTAGATTTTTTCACGAATTCGTACGCTTTTCTCTTGAAATACGCATGAAATAATCTATATGGAAACGTGCTCGAATAACAGCCGTCACGTGCGCCGCCCATCCACCTTTGTATTTGTACACTCCTGTGCAGCACGCCACGCTACCGTAACCACGAAGCGTTGACCGGTGTGTTAGAGAGACTTGTGTGCAGGGCCCCAGTGGGAGTGTGCAGGACCCCTATGGGAGTGTGAAGGATGTCATGGAAAGTGTGCAGGACCAGAGTGGGAGTGTATAGGATGTCTTGGAAGGTGTGCAGGACCCCAGCGGGAGTGCGCAGGATGCCATAGAAAGTGTAGAATGGAGAGTGAAACGAGTTTCTAGCAACTTATTTTATGTGAAGCATAACTCTTCTGCAGAGAAGTAGACTTCCGCCTACTCCCTTCACTGTTCGCCACTCATTGCAACCGCTCAGTTATTTCAATTCATTAACCTCCCTAAATCGGTTTTATATATTTTTAAAGTCTGACCTTATCAAAATCTGCTGAAGAAGAAAACAATAGTTTACCCACATCGTTCATTTATTGAGAAGAAGGACATGGTGTCGGTCAATTAAGGAAACATCACATGAACTGCGAGCGTGGTTGTCCTTGTCATGACAGAATTAGTCATGAGAGAAAAATAGCTAGGGGACTCTCGGGAAATCGGAAGGAAGACTAGTGGGTTGCGGCATAGGGGGAGAAGAGATGAAAGGACGTAAATCTGATGCCGGAAGCAACCGACAATCCACCGTTGCCCTTTTATTTTTTGCTGTTTGATTCCAAATCTTATATCCCTCCCCGAATTTCCGGCAGCCAGCGGCAATTTTTCTGACGATAATCAGTTCAAATCTTTTCGGCAAGCTATTCTGCCTCAAGAAGTTGGCGCGCCGGAAAGATTTTTTGAGCGAAAACTTCGCTTGGTCTCGCTAGTACGCATTCCGACCCCTGACATAATCGCTGAAGGCGATCTAGAGCTACTCCAAAGAAATACCTCAAAATGCATAAGAATTTTCGTTACTGCGTAAACCGCAAAGCGTCAGTGATAGGGGTTTTCCTAATCGTACGGCATAAAGGATCATACTGTCCGCGCAGTTTACCGCAGTGCAGTGATAAAAATCGGCTTTGTCAAATTATAGTGTTATATTGTGTGAGGCGTATAGTTACCGACTCTGAGAGTACTAAAAACTTGACACCTACACTTATTCCTCTAGGTTGGAGTACTTCTAGAAAACCAGAAGACCATGAGCACGCACATCCACAACGCCAACGTGGACATTGCTTCAGTTTCCAGTAAGCAGCTACATGAGAGAGGACTTTTCTCAGCCAAAAACCTGACAAGAAACTGGACAATCCCTCTTCGTCCTCCTTTTAAGGTAGCGAATTTACACTACATAACACAACAAGATCGCATGCGACATCTCAAACATTAAAATAAGTGGTGTCGGGCCACTGTTGCATGGGAGTCGGCTGAACTCAACTGTTTCTGTTCAGAAAGTCGACTTGAAGGCTATGTTGTACAGTTGGAAAACTCCCTCGAGGGCTGGAGCCAAGGATCATTTTTTACACATTGTTGATTTTCTGCGTACCTATTTCACAAAGGTAACTTCCATTTTAGGAAAACTTGTCTTCAGTTAAAAAAAAAACTGTTCAGGCCTGCGATCCACCCAAAGCAATCAAAGAGTACGCTTGCAGACAGTCAGGAAAAAGTGGAAAGCGCAAGAACCTTCAAGATCTGCCCGAGGGACTCGTTTCTTTGCTGATAGGTTCGCAACGCTTCCTCCGGTCGATGCTAAAACGACATATCTTTTTTTCAGAATTTTTGTTGGACGGATTAGATCTAGGACATCCGGAAGTTCTAATGGCGGATGAAGAGATTTTTTCGAACCCAACGTCGTAAGTTTTT
This sequence comes from Aplectana chamaeleonis, assembly GCA_029168955.1. Lineage (NCBI taxonomy): Eukaryota > Metazoa > Nematoda > Chromadorea > Rhabditida > Cosmocercidae > Aplectana > Aplectana chamaeleonis. Next base: position 22,103 of record JAPDOI010002007.1, read on the forward strand.
CCTTTCACTCCTAGTGCATCTGTAAATGAAATGGTGTTTCCTTTTCAGATACTTTATCCAGCTCGGAGACGATAATGAGAGAAGGCGCCAGGCCCTCGTGAAGCGAAGGGAGAAAAGGGCGGATTGGACGGCCAATTGTCGACTCGCCATCACAAGGGCGTTGTAAGTTTTTTTTTTGAAGAGGATACATTTTATGTGATGTTCTTCAGCCTTCCCTCATATATAATTTCGATTCTTTAGGAATGATGTTCGTCTTTATGATGAAACGAACGACGTTCTAACCCCAACATCGGTAGGTTCTAACGAATATGCGTCTGAGCCGTCCCAGTTTACTCCGAAGATGCTGTTTTAGAAGAAAGGACGTAGAGACAGCGGCAGTCCTGACGAGAATCTGGATGATGGAGTGGAAGGATGATTTTACTGGAGGAGCGTCACCCTGTGATGTCGATCAGCTGCCCGGGCTGAAGCGTTTAACTCCTGCCAGGTCATGATTTCGTGGCTCGTGATAACCGGTGTTCAAACTTGTCTTCTTGTTTTCTTGTTGATTTTACCGTGTTGAAATATGTTTTTATTGCTATTTTTGAAGATCTTGTGAATCAGGGTTCCTAGGCCCTTGCTGCATCTCGTGATCTTGTGTTTTTGGAGCCTTTGTTTTGAAGCATGATCTGGGGATTTTCTGGTCCGCAGGCCTTTGTTATGAGAAATGATTGTGTGAATTGAGGTGTCTATGCGAGAGTTAGGGTGCTTGGCGAGAAGAATTCTGTTGTGTTTTTTTTGTAAAGTCTGAAATATTTTTGCGTTTACGTGTCATACTACTTGAATTCTACTATGAATCTGTATTGCTGGTGTTCACGGAACAACTTGAAAGAAAGCGGTACAAGTCTAGTTAAAGAGCTGTGGGATGGCGCATGAGCAGCATTCCAATCAGTGGCTTAGCTGAAGAGCGATTCAATACTTTTCCGAGCGACAGTCAAAATCTGGGTTAGCAGCAGTAGAAGCGTGGTTGAACAGCTGTGCAATACGAGGCCAATAGCTGATCAACACCACGAGGGCAGCACGTAAATTGCGCGAGAATAGTCCGTCAATAGCTCGCAAATAGTACGGCAGTAACGCGAGTATAGCACTTCAATACCGCTGCAGTAGCGCGATAATAGTACGTCAATAGTGCGGTATGAACACGACAGAAGTGCGGCGATAGGAGTATTATAACGCGTCGACAACACGACGATAGCAAGACGAAACCGCGAAAATAACGCATCCAGACCGCCACAACAACGTGAAAAAACCCCGAAAGTAACGCGTCTAAACCGCGCCAGTAGCATAACAAGACCGCCACAATCGCGTGACAAAATCGCAACAATAGCATGACGAAACCGCGATAATCGCATGACGAAACCATGGCATAGCATGGCGAAACCGCGACAAAACCGCTTCTATGCCGCGGGAGTGGCGCTGCTTTTCCGCGATAGTGGCACATCAACACCGCGACTATCTCGATTTGGGGCTCCTAGCCCAGTTGTCCGAGCGCTCGAAGCGGTTTTCTTGTGGGCTAGGAGCGTCCCAGTGCCAGAGAAAGGCGTTATTCGAATGTATTCATTTATTCGGGAATTTTTAGAAGGTATTATTCGAATGTATTCATTTATTCGGGAATTTCGAAAACGCCTTATTCGAATATATTCATTTATTCGGGATTTTTGAAAACGCCTTATTCGAATATATTCAATTATTCGGGATTTTTTAAAAGGCATTATTCGAATGTATTCATTTATTCGAGATTTTTTAAAAGGCGTTATTCGAATGTATTCATTTATTCGGAATTTTTGAAATGGCCGTATTCGAATTATTCATTCATTCGAAAACTCGGGTCGAATGCCCATGTATAGTGGCCACATCTCGTCCAATTGGATTCCTCCATGTTAACTGATGCTTCTTGGGGTGCCGGAATTGACTGTTACCGATGGCAAGCTCGTTGAACGCAGCGAACGAAAGTAGGCTTAGTCCATTATCGTTTATTCCGCCCACGCTGAACCTGCCCAACACTCCTTCCCAGCCTGTTCTGTCACTACCGACTCTTGCGTTGAAGTCACCCGCTACAATGGTGACATCGGTTTTCAGGATAGTATTCAGCACGTCCTGGAGTTGGGTGTAGAACTCGTCCTTGTCAACGTCAGAACTTGGCTCCGTTGGTGCATAGATGGACACGACATGGGTCTTCGTTGTTCCGCTTAAAACAAGAACAGCGATCCTGCCAGAAATCGGCTCGAATGAAACAACGCTTCCCAGCTGCGCGACTGCCTAGCATAAATCCAACACCATTGTGATGTCCGTCCTCACCGGAATAGTACAGCACCATCTTTTCGCTACTCTCCGGCACCTGAATGGGCACCGTTCCACATCCGCTCATCCTCAGCTCCGGAAAGTGCAGCAATCGATATGTTGGACCTTGACAACTCTCTTGCTATTATCTCTTTCTGACCGACGCAGTGTCCCGTTCGCACATTCCCATGCTCCAATCCTCAGCTCCTTCTTAGGTGCTCACCAGTCGTCCTCCATTTTGGCCAGTAGTATTCTTCTCACCAACACCCTGGATCCCTAGTGTTGGCGCATCGGCCTGCCCGGATGCGGTAGCTTCTTCGTTGTTTCAAGAGACTTTCCATGGTTACCACCTAAGTTTTCCAGCCCGTCGGTAGTACGGGGGGCCAACCCTCCTCCTTTCTCATCCGGGCTTGGGACCGGCAATGGCGGAGTTCACGGTATACGGTAACGGTAATGGTGGAACACGGTATACGGTAACGCAATTTTGCACGCGGTCCGAAAGCGCAGTCACCCAGATATAGGCGTGGTCGTGAGTGGGCTAATTGTCACCAGGCTTCCATAACCTGCCTTAGGGGTATGGTATACTTTTGCGACACACGGTCGCGTCGCTCTGCACAGCGGCAGCGACCGCCTCCCGCCCTTCAAATCTGTCGCTGTCGCAGTGCACTGCACACGACAGCGACAGTGGTAGCGACAGGCTATGGCACATTTGCAGTATGTCAGTCCTCCGCGACACGTAGCTGCGACGGACACGCGACATCTGTTCCTACGACGGCTGTTGCCATTGCTCCGATGCGGATCCCACCGCGATTTGTGTTAGATTGCATGCCTGTCGCTCATTAAAGCGACAAAGTTTACCATACCCCTTAATCTAGCGTGATCCAAACAATGGGTTCGAGGGGCAAAAGTCTTACTACATATTTTCAACTTTTTCTGTCCCAGACTCGTCGGAGCTGTTTTTACCTAGGTCATCATCTATCGTGGTTTTTAGAATTTCAGAAACATTCGGCTTTTAGCAAGGGGGGCGGTCGTAGCTCCGGTGATGCGCGGCGGAACAGGCTGCTGGACCCTGGCCGTTCTTTTGACCGAAGTTGCGGTGGAACTGTGACGGTGGTGCTTCGTGGAAGGCCCTCCAGTGGAAATAACTGTTCTCCATCTTATATATCAGAATGATACATCTACTCGACGTCATATTCAACATACCCTCTGGTTCGGCGTCAAATTTACTGTTCCTTCGCGCGCTTGTGCGGAGCGAGGGTAGAGACAGCGAGAAAGTGTGTGCAGAAGGAGACGCAGTATACGCGCGCCGACGCGCGCGATTAACGGAAATAAATTGCTCTTCGGAACAGAGGGTGGGCACTTCTCAATGTAATTGACAATGAGATGCCGAGTGAAGAAGGGTACACGTGTCAGACTAAGCTCGGCCTTCCACTTGTGAATTCCAGTGGTGCAACTCGATGAGGGAGCTGTAGTCTTTGTGTAAGCTTCATTTGTGATCCTGTTGGTTTTTCCAGGTAATATTGGAGCGGAGCTCTACAGAATTCCACGCCCAAGTTGAGGGATCACATCTGAAGTGATTATCATTGCCAGTTCGCTGCGATTTTACCCAATATGTTTGCACAATCTGGGTACTAAGCGCTGATATGAGCTGATTCTGCTTTCTAATTATCTTGGTGATTTGATTATGATGTTAATGCGTAGTGATGAATTTGTCTAAGGCCCGATGGTGCTCGAGATATTGACTTTCTGAGGACAGCTATTGCCGAATTGCTTGTGCGAGACCCATGTAAGGCCATTGTTATACCCCACGACAGGGCTGTCGCAGAGCACTGCTACGTCGCTGTCGCCGAGGGCCAGCCGTCGCTGTCGCTCACGGCCAAAAAACACCCGGCAGGATACTGGATTTGGCTGGGTCGCTGTCGCTGACACCCGTCGCAGTGCACTGCACTGCGACGGACAGCCGCGACAGCGACCGATTACCGCACGGTTTCCACATTTCAGGCATAACAGCCCCTTTCGAGCCAGTGACCGCGACAGGTGCTGCAAACTGTTCTTGCCACAGCATTTTTCTACTGTGTGGGTCTGGTCCCGACACGATTTGTAACAGTTGACCACACCTGTCGCAGTCGCAAACTTCTGGTATAACAATGGCCTAAGAGTTCGCCAAACGACTTAGAAAGTGTAGGGGACCCATGTAGGAGTGAGCCGGACGCCATAGAAAGTGTAAGGGACCCATGTAGGAGTGAGCCGCACGACATAGAAAGTGTACGGGACCCATGTAGGAGTGCGCCGGACGCCACAGAAAATGTGCGTGACCCATGTAAGAGGGCGCCGGACGCCATAGAAAGTGTACGGAAAGCATGTAAGAGTGCGCTGGCATATAAAGTGTACGGAACCCATGTAAGAGTACGCCGGATGCCACAGAATGTGTACAGGACCCATGTAAGAGTACGTCGGACGCCAGAGAAAGTGTACGGGACCCATGTAAAAGTGCGCCGGACGCCATTGAAAGTTAACGGGACTCATGAAAGAGTGCGCCGAACGCCATAGAAAGTGTACGGAACCCGTGCAGGAGCGCGCCGGACGCCATAGAAAATGTGCGGGACCCATGTTGGAGTGCGCCGGACGCCATAGAATGTGTACGGAACCCATGCAGGAGCGCGCCGGACGCCATAGAAAATGTGCGGGACCCATGCTATAGTGAGCCGAAAGCCGTAAAACGTGTAAGAGACCCATGCAAGAGTGCACGGGACGCCATAGAAAGTGTACGGAACCCATGCAGGAGCGCGCCGGACGCCATAGAAAATTTGCGGGACCCATGTTAGAGTGCGCCGGACGCCATACAAAGTGTACGAAACCCATGCAGTAGCGCGCCGGACGCCATAGAAAATGTGCGGGACCCATGTTAGAGTGAGCCGAAAGCCGTAAAACGTGTAAGAGACCCATGTAAGAGTGCGCCGGACGCCATAGAAAATGTGCGGAACCCATGTAAGAGTGCACCGGACGCCATATAAAGTGTACGGGACCCATGTAAGAGTACACCGGACGCCGTAGAAAGTGTGCGGGACCCATGTAGGAGTGCGCCGAACGCCATAGAAAATGTGCGGGACCTATGTTAGAGTCCGCCGGACGCCATAGAAAGTGTACGGATCCCATGTAGGAGCGCGCAGAACGCCGTAGAAAGCGTGCGGGACCCATGTAAGAGTGCGCCGGACGCCATAGAAAATGTGCGGGACCGATGTTAGAGTGCGCCGGACGCCATATAAAGTGTGCGGGACTCATGTAAGAGTGCGCAGAACGCCGTAGAAAGCGTACGGGACCCATGTAAGAGTCCGCCGGACGCCATAGAAAATGTGAGGGACCTATGTTAGAGTGCGCCGGACGCCATAGAAAGTGTACGGAACCCATGTAGGAGCGCGCCAGACGCCATAGAAAATGTGCGGGACCGATGTTAGAGTTTGCCGGACGCCATATAAAGTGTGCGGGACTCATGTAAGAGTGCGCAGAACGCCGTAGAAAGCGTACGGGACCCATGTAAGAGTGCGCCGGACGCCATAGAAAATGTGCGGGACCGATGTTAGAGTTCGCCGGATGCCATATAAAGTGTGCGGGACTCATGTAAGAGTGCGCAGAACGCCGTAGAAAGCGTACGGGACCCATGTAAGAGTCCGCCGGACGCCATAGAAAATGTGCGGGACCGATGTTAGAGTTCGCCGGACGCCATATAAAGTGTGCGGGACTCATGTAAGAGTGCGCAGAACGCCGTAGAAAGCATACGGGACCCATGTAAGAGTGCGCCGGACGCCATAGAAAATCTGAGGGACCTATGTTAGAGTGCGCCGGACGCCATAGAAAGTGTGCGGTACTACGTAGCAATGCGCAGGACGCCGCAGAAAGAAGAATGTCTCTGAAGCGTGCTCGAGAGCGCTAATCTACAGGATTTGCCGCACTTCGGAATCATTTTGTGTACGTGCACAACTGAAACAGATTTATTGCTTTTCTCGGTATAATTTGCCGCTGTCTGCCTTTTCATGTTTCCACATGTGCGGCAGCAATCTTTATGTCACAACAAAATACATATATTGGAGCAAAATAATTTCTGATCCGATTCTATATATGCAAAGACAACTTGATAATTTTCGCCAGAGGCGGAAATCGGGGTCTGGGGGAGAAGCCCCAGCCAGCCGTCAGGCGGCCGGAGCCGGCAGGACGGCTGGTTATAGTGATAGAGCAAACTGCGAATAAACAGGCCAATGAAGGTTAGACTTCCGAAGCAAATCGGTAAAACATGATTTTGATGACGTGGGATACGGAGAGTGGGTCACTTAAAGTTTATCAAATCAAATGATGTCGATTACCTAATCGCGAAGATTTCTCATGGATATTACATACTACGTAATACCAAGAAAAAGTTACCATTTCTAGCTAATCGAGGTTTTCGAAGCAAAAACGTTTTGGTGTTGGCAGAAACGCTCCAGCAAAAAGGAACATCAGGAAAGTAAAGTGGCCGAGTCTACAATGATTAAAAGATCTTTCCTGAGAGCCGATTCCAGTGGGTAAAAATTTCAAGTTCCCGAAATAAACCGTAGTGGTATTTCACATCGAAGAAACCAAGGCTTTTCGAAGGAAGACTTCTATTCGATTAAAAAGTTCACGTGTTGGTAATTGCAATTGCTACTGCATTTTCACGGTTTACTTTTCTGGACAGCAAAATGAAACCGTTTGTGTTTGCCAGAATATACATCGAAACCTCAATCGTACGAGAGAAACCAGTCGATGGCACATTAGTAGGGTCTTTTCCTTGGGTCTCCGGCACAGGAGGTGGGAGTGGAGAGCGCAGCAAGCGCGAGGAAAAGTGGGCGAGGCATGCTTGGTTGTCAATGGTATCGCAACCTCCAGAAACGGACATCATGACTGTGCTGAGTGCCCAAAACTATACCCCTGAGCTAAGTTTGGGTGAAGGCACATTTTCTGAATTTTGCGCAGACTTATAGCGTTTTGGTTGGATTTTCGTTTTGGACGGTTGGTTGAATGTTTATTTATGCCAATTACAAGGCCCTGGTATCGTTTCAAAAAAAATGTTCCTGGTTTGACTTAAAATCCTCCCAGGTGGGTTATTTGGCGCACTGAAAACATATATGTGGTTTATTTGTCGATTTTCCGAAGTTTTCGACTTGATTCGTTCAATGCTTTCCATCGAGTAAAAATTTCATGGCAAATCGCGACTTTTGACGATTTCCGGAGTGCTACGATAAATTTGGTTCATATCGTTTCTCTGAGAGCTATTTGGAGTGCTGAGCACGAATCTGAGGCCAGTTTATTGATTTTCGGTAGATTACGGTAGATTACGAATGGGTGTACGATATTTCGGTCAAAATCTCGAATTTGACTCAAATTTTGTATTCGGGGGTTATTCGGGGTGGTGATTACGGATTTAGTGTCCATTTGTCGATTTCCAAAATACTGAGGTAGGTTTTGCCCCCTAAATGGCATAGTACCTACCGTAACCTAGAATAAACTTCAGATTTTCAACAAAAAGACTCCAGATTCGTGTTCTGCACCCTAAACTACCCCTGCATACAAGGAGTGTGCAGGACATTATGGGACGTGGACAGAACCGCAGTAGGAGTGTGCAGGACATCATGGGACGTATGCAGGAACTCAATACGAGTGTGCAGGACCTTATGAAACGTGTGCAGAACCCCTATGGGGTGGACAGGGCATCATGGAATGTGTGCAGGACCTCATTAGGAGTGTGCAGGACATCATGGGACGTGCGCAGAACCGCAGTAGGGGTGTGCAGGATGTCATGGAATGTGCGCAGGACGTCGTAGAATGTGTGTAGGACCTCAGTAGGATTGTGCAGGACATCATAAGACGTGTGCAGGACCGCAGTAGAGTTGTGCAGGACCTCAGTAGGAGTGTGCAGGACATGATGGGACGTGTGCAGGACCGCAGTAGGGGTGTGCAAGATGTCATGGAATGTGTGCAGGACCTCAGTAGGAGTGTGCAAGATGCCATGGAATGTGTGCAGGACCTCAGTAGGAAAGTGCAGGACATCATGGGTCGTGTGCAGGTCCGCAGTAGGGGTGTGCAAGATTTTATGGAATGTGTGCAGGACATCATGGGTCGTGTGCAGGACCTCAGTAGGAGTGTTCAGGACATCATGGGACGTATGCAGGAACTCAATACGAGTGTGCAGGACCTAATGAAACGTGTGCAGAACCCCTATGGGGTGGACAGGGCATCATGGAATGTGTGCAGGACCTCATTAGGAGTGTGCAGGACATCATGGGACGTGCGCAGAACCGCAGTAGGGGTGTGCAGGATGTCATGGAATGTGCGCAGGACGTCGTAGAATGTGTGTAGGACCTCAGTAGGATTGTGCAGGACATCATAAGACGTGTGCAGGACCGCAGTAGAGTTGTGCAGGACCTCAGTAGGAGTGTGCAGGACATGCTGGAACGTGTGCAGGACCGCAGTAGGGGTGTGCAAGATGTCATGGAATGTGTGCAGGACCTCAGTAGGAGTCAGGGTAAGGCGTAGCGGTGTGATGGGCCCGTGAGAGGTGCGCCACCCCCCTCCTCCATCCTTGGATCCGGTGCGGCCCCTCCCACCGAGCTTGTAACTTTAACCCCTTGTGCAAGACAATTTGAGAGGTCTTTTCCGAAGAACGCTTCCAAACGATTTTCAGCAAAAACGGACGTTATAGGTCAAGTCACACCGGCTGTAATCGGCTCAAAATGGTCCGACCGACCTGAGACTCGGCCGACAGCTTTTTTTGATGGTCCTCTTCAAAATAAACACTGCAACAGCCCAACCCAGAAAATTTATTTTTTCGCCCTCTTCTGACGTTGAAGTCCATCGCAAAAATCACACGGTGTGATGAGGCCTGTTTTTAGGGCTCAAATCACACCGTCACATTTACAGCCGTCACACCGGCTGTCGCGAAAGCGCGATGCTATCGCTCCTCAAGGAGGCCTGGGCGCGGTCGGTCCCGCGACGAATGCCGACGCACGGTAGAGACGCCGTCGGACTGGCTCGGGCGGCGCGGTCTGAGTCATCAGTCTTCGCCCCTGCCGCGACCAAGCGTGGTCCACCTTCCAGCAGCTCCATGCTGCTCTTTATTCCTACCTGTGCTGTGCATGGTCTCGGGGCCTCTGGCCTTTAGAACACTACTATTCCACCTGCTATACGGCTGGCTCACGAAGAGCCCATTCGATGAACAGGTCTACGGCCGTGGCCCAGATTATCGATCGTGATGCGATACTTCAGTGGTGCGTTTCTTCTCTTGTAATAATTGTTCTCTGTTCTTATTTCTCTTCCTCCTCTAAGATCTCTCCATATTCTCTTTGTAGTATAAACTAATCTAAATTAGCTTGTGTTCTGTTGTGTATGCAAGAGGGACATATATTTTGCACAATATATACTATAGTCGGGATCGGTGTCAATTAGTCCAGGGAAGTTCATGTGTGTGGCAACTGGTGTCAAATGCGCATTATGTGGTGATATCGTGGTCATCATCTTTATTACAGTATACAGCTTGCCGGGGTTAATTAGTACAGTCAGCTATGTTATCGGTAGGGAGTCTGTAGGTTGGATCTCCCGGGACTGACGTCTGGTGTCGGACCCGGGGGAGAAAACCACCGATTCGCCACATGGTGCATACGGCTAAAATATCCTGCTAATTTTCCCTTGGGTAACCCCTAGCCCCTTGTGGTGGGACCAAAATGTGGGTTCTCCCCATTTACCCCCCCCCACTTTTGATGGGACTGATTTCATCTAGGGTTGCCACGGCAAGCCAAGGTGCACAACTTGCTTGTTCCGTAGACAACTTATAGACCCTGCTGGCGGTTTGTTTGGGGTACGTGGAAGCCGACTGTGACAGTGGCTAGCACGTCGGTGAAAGCGTATTCATCTCGAGCGGGCGGACTCGCACCCGGAATAGGCTCAGGGAACGCACCAGAGGGGATGGAGGCGAATGGTGAGTAGTGAAGAGCGTTGCCGAGCCCGGTTTTTGGACGGTATACGACTTGGATCGCCAGTGGTCTGTACGGGACCCACTCCCCATTTTGCCTGAACCTGACTCATCTGGTTGCGCTACTTATATTTAATGCATTATTGCAGTCTCGGTTCTATTACAAGTTGTTGCACTTGTATACCGTAGTACGTTCTACGTAAATACTACAGCACCAGCTGCCGGTTAGAAGGACTTCTCTGGACACGTTAACGCATATCCCTACTATACCAAAATTTCTCTATTACCACTTAATTTCCCTCTTGCGTAAACATATATATCTCTCTCTCTCTCTTCTACCACTGTGCTCCCTACCTCTCTACCTATTTTCTACCTTTATCCTTGTATATTTAATGTTTTTTGTATATATCGTAGTTTTTCCCTTCCTCTCTTAGTCGCACCACTATCACGGCCCTTCGTGGGTCATTGTATTTCAGGTCATACCATCAGTAGTTTGTTCAAACGGGCACAGTCAGCAAGCACGGAGCGGCACGGACTCGCATCGGCGGCCAGGCTTGGGTTGGCAGGTAAGTGAGGACTCTAAAAAATTTCCAGAGCGCCTTTTAGCGCTTGTTTTAATTATTGTTTTTGCGCGCTCTAGCGCAGTAGTTTAGTTTTTTACGCGCTCTTTAGCGCTTAGTTTTAGTTGTTTTACGCCTTTATAAAAGGCTAATCCAGTTTTTGTCCATTTCGACATATTCCAGTTTTCTTGCCCTCAGACAATTTTCTAGTTGATGTTTGGTCAATTCGCCCCGCCCTCTGGTTCTCCCCGGTGTGGACGAAAGTCCCCCTGGGGATAGAATATTGCAGGGAGGTGCGTGGACCGAGCATCATATTTTTGTATGTTTTCATATTCAGGTTTAACTTGGTCCGCTTCTCCGATTCTTTATGGCCACCACCTTCTCGTGGAACACTCCACGGCGGTGGCTAATCGAATCGCAAGACGTCTCAAGTCATGGCGCCAGGGCGGAAGACAGTTCTTGCGGAGATTCAGTTCCAGACCTTCAATATGAAAATCCAACTCCAAACTGGACGGCAGGAACCCTCGACTAATGCAGGTAAGTACGAGTCAATTAGTTCATTTTAGGTCGTCTCATCTGCTGGTTGATCCAATGGCTACCTCCATCGATGACGGTTCTCGGTCTGAGGCTATTACCTGCGGTATCAACACGCCTCCAGATGGATCGCAAGGTCAACCTGGAGGACGGCGGATGGACGTCAGTTACTAATATTCATCTCCCAGTAGCAGTTAGTTTCCCTATTCCACTCTAGAGTAGTTTTCCATTCTTTTATTTCTCTCCCCGTAGTTCAAAAATTTTCCTTCTGTATTAATCCTGCATCATATCACTCCTCCCTAGTAAATTCTCCTAGTTAAATTTCCCTTCGATAATATTTTCTTTTCTAAACACCTCTAGTTCATTAGATCAATATTTTCCTCTTTTTTAGTAGTCATAATAGACCCTATTTTATTCATCTAATCCTCTCTCTCTTAGTTTATCCTCTTTTAGAACTCTTTTCCTTCGAAGTTTCCTATTTCTTCATTTAACTGTAGTATCGGTAGTTATTTCTGGTAGTAGTTCCCTAGTTTTGACTCGTGTTTACCGGTGTTATTGTCTGGATTCCTGTCTATTCCAGTCAATAAAGCCATCAAAATAGTTTGGATTTATTCCAAACTTAATCCAGTTTTCATCGGTGTTAATCGAGTTAAAACTTGTATTATCACCTTATTCCAGTTATCAGGACCAACAACCTTCTAGTAAGGTTCATTTCTCTGTTTCCTGTGGTGGTAGACGGCTTCTATTTGTAAATTACCCTCATTTCTGTCTCTTCTAACAATGTTTCCTTCAAAAACCCTCTTTCAAAATCCTACAGTACTTTCGTAGTTCGTGTCGTTTGACCGATGGGTCCTACCACGATGGCGCATAGTCACGTGGGAGACATCGATCGGTGACGTCACAAATGCGAAATTCTGATTTCCGCGTCACTCCGACGCATTCACTCCTCTTAACCTGCTTTACATAGTTTATTTAATTTCCATGTATTTTTTCTTCTTCTAATAACTTCCTCTACCATCACACTTATTCCATGTTGGTCCTTACTTCAGTTTCTTTGTATTATATGTTGTATTACTTCAGCATTGAATTCTCGCATTATTCCAACCCCCTACCCTTCTTTCCTCTTGCGAGATTCATATTATTTCATTTGTCCCTTCTCTCTCCCCATTCTTTCTCCTTCTTCTCTCCTTTCTGTTTCTTCATCTTTCTCATTCTTCCTTTCTCTATCATTCATTGTCAAAAATCCCTATTTCATCACCCTTTTCCCTACCTTTATCCTTTTTACTTCTAGAAAATTCTATCCGCCTCTCACCCCACTCGACCTTGGGTCACCTCCCATTGGTCAGGACCGCCCCCTTACCGTAATAGGCCCCGCCCACTATCCCTCTATCTTATTTTCCCTCTTTTTATTTCTAAATATTCCAAAATTTTGTAGTAATCTTTCCACCCTTCCTCCTTTCTAAGTCCATCTCCTATTTCCGCTATAGCAATTCCTTTCTTCTTCATCCAATTTTTCACAAAAAAATTTATTTCCCAGCAAAATTACCATTTTTTTGTACACTTTTCCCCTTCTCCTTTTCATAAATTTTTACAAAGTTCATTTTTATTCTACAATACGTTTCTCCTTCCTCCTCTACAAGTCTCAGTTTTAGCGCATTTTTTCACCCTCTTCTTTTTAGTCAATTCCTTTTGTAGTTAATCTCCTTTTATTCTAGTACACCAAAAATAGTATTCTCTCTCCCCTAGTTGTTCCCCCTTTCTTTTTCGTTTTTAAATTGGGCAAAATCTTTCTCATTTTCTCTCTCTTTTCCTTCTCAAAATTCTCCTTCTATTACAATTTTTTTTCTCGTCAATGCTCCTTCTACCGTACATCTACTCGCTCCCCTCTTTATTATGTTTTTTCCCCCTATACCCTCTCTTTCTCCTTTCCTTCTTCCCTTTTTCTTGGTAGTAAAAATATAAAATTCCTTTTTTTTCTGACCTTAATCATTTTTTATTCCTTCCATAGTCTACCCCATATTTATTCAAAAAAAAAATTTTCACAATCTCTCAAATTTAAATTTATCTCACATAAGCCCTGCTCTTTTCTTATATCCCTTCAAACCCGTCTTTATCCTTTTCCCCTCATCGACCTTCAATTTACTCTCATTTCCCCTTCCTTCGCTCTAATCCCCGTTTCTATTCCACTCCCCTCTCATTCCTTCCTTTCCTTCTCTCTTATCTTCTACTTCCATTCCATCCCTTTTTTCCCTTTCCCTCTCTTTTTCTCTCCTTCCATTTTCCATTCTGTTCTCATTTTCTTGCCTCTTTCTCTTTTACATCTTCACATTTTTCCTTTTTCTTCCTTTTTCTGTCCCCTCCGTATTTCAGTTACCTTTCCTACCGCTGTTCGTGTTCATAGTTCCTGCCTCGCACGTTTTTGCTTATCAAAGCATCATTTTCAGTGCTTCGGTATTATTACTGTGCGACTTCATCAACAACGATGGCGAACGACAACACGGACAAGCCCGTGGAACGCGGACGTAATACGCAACGCGGATATCGAGGGAGAGGACCCTCTCGAGGAGGGAGAGGTATGCCACGCGGTCAGCGTGGAGTCAGTACTTCACTTTCTCCTTCGTTTGATTCGTTGCGCCTTACCCCGCCTAATTCAGTTCATGGCGACAGCCATAATCCAGTTCAGCCACGGGAGCATCAGGTTGGGCAATCGCGGCCCGAGCGCGATCATCATGATCGCGCCCGCACCCGCGACGTCCAGCCACTACCTACCATCTCTGCTCCAATTATTGCAGCGAGTGTCCTCCGCGATAGTTCAATCCTTAATCAGACTGCGCGGGAGCACAGCAGGGTCCGTGGCAGAGGGCCGGCTTGTTATGCCCCCGAAGCCCCGTTGGCACCTGCTGCGGCTCACCAGCGGGATGAAGCGATGGACACCGCAGAGAATCCTCGCCCTAATTCAGCTGCAGCTTCTGTCGGTTCAGTTTTGTGGACACCGTCGGAGGACGGTGTCGGCCAGTCGCGCCCGATCCAGGCCGCCGTCACGGACGGGCCCTCCGGGACGCGATTGACCGTCGCGGTCAGCCGACGGCGGAGGCCATTCAGCGTCGAGACGAGCGCGCTGCGCGCATCGCCAACATGCTGATGACCTACCGCCAGAGCCTGCAGTTTCTTCCATCAGCCACGACCCCTATGGGTTTCTAATCCAGCTGTCACGGCAATTCCATTGCCACAAGTGACAGACAGTAGTACACTCCTTATCGAAACACGGACGGTGGAAGAGCTAACAGCTCACCAGCTACGGTCCGTTTTCGATTATATTACACGCAACAACGCCTTGCGTGAGAGCGTTCGTTCCTTGGTAATCCCGCCTCGTGAGGAAGTGCCAAGCCAGGACCGCGATTACCAAGACGCTGCTAATGCAGTCTTTTTATTGCAGGAGGTGCAACTCGTAGCCCAGCACCTCACCCGCACGTTCCATAACTTGGCCGTCCTCCTTGTTAGGAGACAGCCCATGCACTTTAGGTACACTCAGCTCACGGCTTTTCTTAATGAGCTGACCCATGGCATCACGTCCGTGACGGTTCTACGAGAGCAGCTCCAAGAGCTTATTGTGCCTAGAGTGATGGATTGGAACGCGGAGCTTAATTATTTTAGGGCTACGCTTAGGCTTTTCAATATTTCAGGCGATCTTATTCGCGAAGTATTGCAGTTTTCGTCTGCGGTCGTGGCGCACGCAACGCGTATGCAGCGCGTCCTTGAGTCTCATCAATTGGTGCAAGTAATGTACCAACGTGGCATCCAAGTCACGTCAGAGGATGAGGATTATAGGACGCGCACGACGCCTGCGTCGCCCCCCGAATTCGCAGCAACCCCTACTACATACATGGAGGCGTTGCGTTGGTGGCGCGACAACTACTCTAACGCTATGTTTGTGACGGCAACAGACGAGTATCTGCGTTCCGTCTCTAGGATCCCTCGCCCTACTGAGGGGTCCCAGGCCGGCGTGCAATCTCCTGCAGCCCAACAATCCGCAATACAGCCACCACCTACTACTACATCAGTACCGCCTTCGGCTTCCCCGCAAGTTCCTGCGCCGCTTTTCGCTGTGGCCCGGGAGGCTGGACATCCGTCCACACCCAATCCTCAGGGTGGTCGGGCCACCGGGTCTCGGAGAACTGTGGAACAGCCTACTACATCTAAGAGGAAGCACGAAGACGCTACTACAGACGCGGGCCGGGGGCTGGTGGCCGTGGTGGATCGGGGCTTGGAGTACGAGAAGTGCCGGTGTCCCCCGACCCACGCCCACGTAATCCAGAACCTGTCGCTATACGGCCTATAGCAGAGCCAGCGGCTCAGCCCGCTAGGCCACCTCGTAATGCGGGTCCAGCGCGAGCAGAGGACAGAAGAATTATCCCGGTGGGACGTCAACTGACTCCTCCAAAGAGGGTAACACACTGTGTCTTCTGCTCTGGTCCCGGACACTACTCATCGGACTGCACGGAGGTGCACCGCTTGAGCGAAAGGGCCAAGTTGGCGGAATTTCGCGGGATTTGTGCCATTTGTGCCAAATGGCATCATAGCCAGTGTATCCGCCGCGACCCCTGTAGCTTGTGTGGTGTCTTTGGGCACCATCGTGCGTTCTGTATGCGTAACCCGAGGGCCACACAGGACGTGGATATGATCCCTGCAGACTTCTACGAACGTCTGCAGGACTCCACATACTGCCCTCCTCCTCGCGGCGCAACGTCTCTTGAGCCTTATCCTCAAACACGCAGGCAGGCTGCCGAGAGCGTGCGCCGGCGCGAGTAGCGTTCAGCTCCAGCCCCGCCTCAGCCCCCTCCTAGGGCTGAGCGGGATCGCAGCCCCAATCGTCGGTGGGACGAATCCCCGAATTATTCAGGGGAGGAGAACCTCGACGATTCGTGGTGAGGAGGCAGGTTGACACAATACTACAGTCATCATCATAATACAGTCGCTCAATTTATCGCGCGTTTATTTTTGTATTTTCTAATCAGGGCCACTCTTTTGCTCACTCCGCGCGCGTCTAAATTCTTTCTTTTGTAAGGCCCATACTAATTTCCCTTTGTGCGCCGCTTTTACATCGCAGTGTGCTAGCAGCTGTCGGCGCATACACTAATACAGATCACTGTCAAGACAATCGCAGGTTAGTTGTTTGTTGGGTTCTGTCTTTAGTAACCGGTTGCTTCAGATAGGCCCATGCAGCTTCTAGCTTTTCCATCGACGTTGTCCTGTCAAGATCCATCGCCAGTCAGCATCGACCAGCGTCGGAGCCGATACTACAGGTAAGTTTGATCGCACATGTTTTTGCGGGCTAGTCGTTTACTGGGTTTGTCGGGCGTCTTTCTTGTGCCTAATACATACTCTAGACTCGCTTGTAAGATCGAGTAGCGGTCAGTCCGGTTGCAGCGGGTTGAGGTCAGTGAGCAATCGGTCAGGTAGGTTTAAGGTAACCCATGAACTGTGCCGGGCGCTCCGCCGTTTCCGTGAGCCTGTCTAGTGCAGAAAGACGCATTATGTTGTAGACCTGGTTGTGCTAGCAGTGGTGTGTGGAGTGTGCGTGTTGCTGGTGTAGTGGATGGTCGTCTGGTGATTGATGGTTGATGGCTGCTTGATAATGCAGTGATCTACCACTTGTACATATCTGTATGTAATTTTTATTGTGTTGTGTTCGTTTCTTTTGTATGCTCATTTTTTACTGGTATATTACTCACTTACTCATCATGATACTCGCATATAATCCGGTAGTTAACCCTCATTTATTCCCGGTATCCACTCACTTGCGTTTTGCGGTAATGACCGCATATATTACAGGGATCTTGGAGGATCTACTGTTTTACTCTGGGAACCAATATTGCAGAGAAGGAAAGCGCCACTTACAAAAATCTACCCCTTTTTTTTTATAAACTATTTCAATTCAATTTACGGCTGGGAGCTGCTCATTGCCACCGCGTTCGTGTTCCAGCCGCATCTAGGGGCACTAGGCCCAATAGGTTGGGGACAGCACCGACCGCACAGCTAGGCAGGCTTCTCCCCGCCGCTAGCCTATGCCCATATGGGACTCCTTGAAATACATTCTTTTTCGGGGCGGGAGTGTCGCGAAAGCGCGATGCTATCGCTCCTCAAGGAGGCCTGGGCGCGGTCGGTCCCGCGACGAATGCCGACGCACGGTAGAGACGCCGTCGGACTGGCTCGGGCGGCGCGGTCTGAGTCATCAGTCTTCGCCCCTGCCGCGACCAAGCGTGGTCCACCTTCCAGCAGCTCCATGCTGCTCTTTATTCCTACCTGTGCTGTGCATTGTCTCGGGGCCTCTGGCCTTTAGAACACTACTATTCCACCTGCTGTACGGCTGGCTCACGAAGAGCCCATTCGATGAACAGGTCTACGGCCGTGGCCCAGATTATCGATCGTGATGCAATACTTCAGTGGTGCGTTTCTTCTCTTGTAATATTTGTTCTCTGTTCTTATTTCTCTTCCTCCTCTAAGATCTCTCCATATTCTCTTTGTAGTATAAAATAATCTATATTAGCTTGTGTTCTGTTGTGTATACAAGAGGGACATATGTTTTGCACAATATGTACTACAGTCGGGATCGGTGTCAATTAGTCCAGAGAAGTTCAAAAGTGTGGCAACTGGTGTCAAATGCGCACAAATGCGCATTATGTGGTGTTATCGTGGTCATCATCTTTATTACAGTATACAGCTTGCCGGGGGTAATTAGAACAGTCTGTTATGTTATCGGTAGGGAGTCTGTAGGTTGGATCTCCCGGGATTGACGTCTGGTGTCGGACCCGGGGGAGAAAACCACCGATTCGCCACACCGGCCGTAATCGGCTCAAAATGGTCGGATCGACCTGGGACTCTGCCGACAGCTTTCATTGATGGTCCTCTTCGAAACAAGCACTGCAACAGCCCGACCCAGAGGAATTATTTTTTCGACCTCTCCAGACGTTGAAGTCCCAACAGCCGTTTTCCGATTTTTCAGCGCCCCGCATCACACACTCAACGTCCACTGCTTAGCCTCTGCAAGGACTAGCCTAGTAGTTTCCTCACTTGTCTATCTGATAAAGCTTCGAAAACTGATCTAGAGGCCTTTATCGCAAAAATCACACGGTGTGATGAGGCCTGTTTTTAAGGCTCAAATCACACCGTCACATTTACAGCCGTCACACCGGCCGTAATCGGCTCAAAATGGTCGGATCGACCTGGGACTCGGCCGACAGCTTTTTTTGATGGTCCTCTTCAGAATAAACACTGCAACAGCCCGACCCAGAAAAATTATTTTTTCGACCTCTCCAGACATTAAGTCCAATCAGCGGTTTTCCGATCTATGGTCAGTATCTCGGATTTGGCTGAAATCTTGACTAGGGGTGTAATTCAGGGTGCTGAAGACGAATATGACGTCCGTTTCACAATTTTCGACCTGCTACCTCAGTTATACGATGGCTAAATTGCGTGTATCTTCGAGCCATACCTTTTTAACTTACTACTGACAACAAAGTGGGGAAATGGGCCTGCTCTCGAGAAAGAAGGAAATCGAAGGGCTTCTAAGGATTCATGCAAAGCCTGTGAGGAGTTTCAACAACTATGTTCTGAGTTGATGTCTCGGCAATCAGAAAACCAGAAAAACCTCGAAATTTTGGATTATTTGTCGGTTAACATATAGGGATCACTCAGAGAACTAACACGTTTACGAATAAGGAAAGTGCTTCGGTTAGCGACTAGGTTGCAAAACTGTGCGTAATGTTTCGGGATGAGAATGCGGTCTTGCGTTTCGGATCGAGATTGCAACGCGTTGATGTTGCAGGACCTAAATCATCCAATGCTTCGATTGAGACAGGGGTGTGAGAGACAACACTAGGAAGACAACACTATCTATTACTGCAAACTTTCCTGCAACAAGCTTTGCGACAGTCGTCAGACCGCGAGGATTGGCATACTAGATCTATTAGATGAGGATCCAGGTCAGAATCGATCCCAGTAGACAGAAGAAAGCGACATATTCGCCCTTAATTTTGGAAAGTGCCTAGAATACAGAACCAACAGAGCACGGCAAGGTACAGAGAGGCCCCGCTCCCACGGCGACAGCCAAGGGAGGGTGAAGACTCTTCGACACAGCTCACTTTGACTATGACAATGTGTCCTGTCTTAAAAAAACTATTTACAGATTTTTTGAATGTGCAGAAATGGGCTGAGATTACTTGGCCAGACGATGAGACGACACCACTACAACCCCACGGGGGGCGGCCAACAGGCACCCAAAAAGGTTTTGCCGCCAGTACCAGTGGGTACGTTTTATGGTGGGTGGGAGATAATTGCACTGCGCCTCCCTACCGATGGCAGATCGCCAACGCCGCGGTGCGGCGAAAGGTGTCGCGCATGCGACGAGTGAGATGGAGCTCCGTTTCGAGCTGCTATCAGGGGCAGTAAACCTGAAACTCAGCAAGTGAGCTCCAGCGGGATTGAGCTTCATCCTCAAGCAATCATATCTTAAACCTTTACATTTTAACCTTCGAAATCCAGTCTGAAAACAGAAACTTTCGTTTTCCCAGTTTACTGACTAGCCAAGAGGCTGAATGTACCACTCAGGGATACGAATTTCAGAATTATCGGCTTCACGCAAAAGCTGAAATTCAAAAATTTCAAATTTCACTCTGAAGATCAAAATTTTCGATTTTCTGGTTCTCAGGCCAGTCATGAGCTTGGAATGTGACGTCGGCATTCTGCCACGTTCCTAACTAGTCAGCTTCATGCAGAAGCTGAAATTTTAAAATTTAAAATTTCACTCTAAAGACTAAAATTTTCAGTTTTATGGCTTAAAGACCATTCATGAGGTTTGAATGTGTCTTTGGTATTCTACCACGTTCCGAAGTAGTCAGCTTCATGCAGATGCTGAAATTTAAAAAATTCAATTTTTAATCTGGAGACTAAAAAAGAAAATTTTCAGTTTTCTGGCTTCAAGAAAGTTCATGAGGTTTACATGAACCATGGGTGGTTTACCAGGTTGAAACTGAACCCGTTCAACAATCCACCTTGGGAAAATCTGTACGCAACGCTGAATCGTCATACACTAGCAAATTTAATTAGGGAAGAAATTGTCAAAGGTTATTATTCTCTGGGTCCTACCCCGATATCTGCGAGAGAACGTATTTTCAATAACAATTTGCTGGTGGTCTTCGGGTAATATGCGGTGTGAATTAGCACACAATCGAGACTGACCTTGTGCTCCGTTTATGGGCTAAAGAGGACCTGCGGTGCAGTCGAGACTGAGTCTTCGGAAGTCCACGATTCTACGATGTCACAACGAGACTATAGAGGGCAGAGGCTAGTACCTAACGACAATACAACTACATTATGATAATCTTGGCGGCTTTCAAGAAGGCTCCTGTGGTGAGTTCTTTTTATCCATATCACATTACACACATTTCCAGTCAGAATCGAACTTTTCATGTGAGATTCTCCTGATATTTATTGTGCAAGTGTACTTTTTCGTCATGGCGCAATCTCACTCAACTTTTATCTGAACATTGACTCGAGAGTTTGAAGAAATTTCTTCAACTATCTATTTGTTGCTGCTTTCTATGAATTTTAAACGCTTTCGAATTTCACATTTAAATTTGAAGGAGTTAGTCTATGGTCCAATATCAACAATGAAATACTTGTTTGTTTCAATGAATCATTCGGATAATCGCTTTCAAAAATTAAAAGATTTAAGACTTTTTGTTATATGGCCTCATCTCAAAATTACCGACGGAATGGATAATTTCGAATGAGGCGTTTTCAAAACTTCACAGGTTTTTTTTCAATAAGGCGTATTTTTTCAAAAAAAAAAACGAGTACTCTATACGATTGAACTGAATGTTCAGGAACTTTATTCCATCGAACATTCGAATTTTTGAATCATATCCGGATAAGTCGAAAAAAAATTGATATTTCTTTCGAAAGCTGAATATTTAAATTTTAATCTCTTGATCCGAGATTGTCCGATTATTCGAAAAGCCGAATATCCAATTTTCTGATTGAACGTAGTAACAATAGAAAAAAAAACCGATTTTTTAATACCCGATTGAATGAAATATTCGAAAAGCCAAATAATTCCGTAAAAAAAGAAAAAAGAATATGTATTTAAAAAAGAAAGTTCAAATCCTACGAGGAACCAATATAGGAGGAACTGAAACCGCATATCTTATATGGTTTAAATGTGAAATTCGGAAGCAATCGAAAATGAATTCCACGAGAGGCAGAAACTACGAAACAAATGTTCAGTGAGATTGCGTCATGATGAAAACGTGTATTTGCAGAATAATTACCTAGAGAGTTTAAACTGAGAAGTTCGATTCTGACTGAAAATGTGTATAATGTGATATGGATAAAAAGCGCTCACCCAGAAAACTAAAAATTTTAGTCTTCATAGTGAAAATTGAATTTTTGAAATTACAGCTTCTGCATAGGGCTGATCAGTTTCAGTGTGATACACCCTCCACGACACATTCCAACCTCCTGAATGGTCTTACGACCAAAAATTAGAAAATTTAAATCTTCAGAGTGAAAACTGAATATTTTAAACTTCAGCTTCTACATGAAGCTGACTAGTTCGGAACCTGGTAGAATACCAACGACACATTTAAATCTCACGAATGGTCTTTATGCCAGAAACCTGAAAATTGTTGTCTACAGAGTTGAAATTGGATTTTTTAAATTTTAGCTTCTGCATGAAGCTGACTAGTTAGGAACGTGGTAGAATGCCGACGTCACATTCCAACTTCATGACTGGCCTGAGAACCAGAAAACTGAAAATTTTAGTCTTTAGAGTGAAATTTAAAATTTTAAAATTTCAGCTTCTGCATGAAGCTGACTAGTTAGGAACGTGGCAGAATGCCGACGTCACATTCCAACTTCATGGCTGGCCTGAGAACCAGAAAATCGAAAATTTCGATCTTCAGAGTGAAATTTGAAATTTTTGAATTTCAGCTTTTGCGTGAAGCCGATAATTCTGAAATTCGTTTCCTGAGTGGTACATTCAGCCTCTTGGCTGGTCAGTAAACTGGGAAAACGAAAGTTTTTGTCTTCAGAGTGGGTTTCGAAGGTTAAAATGTAAAGGTTTAAGATATGACTGCTTGAGGATGAAGCTCAATCCTGCTGGAACTCACTTGCCGAGTTTCAGGTTCTATCTGCCATAGGTAGAGAGGCGCAGTGCAATTATCTCCCTCCCACCATAAAACGTGCCCACTGGTACTGGCGGCAAACCCTTTTTGGGTGCCTCTTGGTACGGACCCCAACCCCACAGAGCAAAACAAAACCTTGCGTGTTTCCTAGGCCATGATAAGGAAGGCTTGAAGCGAGCCACCGGGGCTGCCATAAGATCTACTGCCATAGCCTACACTACATCCAAAAAGGCATTTAATTTTGCCAAAGAATTTCCGCTCGTAATTGCACGATGAAGACAGGGACAGTTGCTTGTGGAGCTCATTAAGAAGCGAGAAGAGCCTACAGGTGTGATTAAGCAGCTCGCTGTTAACATGAAACACGATCTGTTGAAGTAAGTCATCGACGAAAGCATTCCCATCTCACCTCTAACATATGATCACAGAGGAAACGGAACAAAATAGGTAGTCTTTTTTACTGAGACTTGCATCTCCTGTCAATCGTTCATTAACTATTGTGGAAGTTCAGGATAAGTTATGCAATGAACCTCACCCAAACACTTGTTATGAAGGAGTACTTATTCGGTTCACCGACCAGGATTAATGAGAGATCTACCTAACAATCTGTAGCAGAGGAAATTAGTTTCGGGTTCCTTCAAATGACGATGCTCCACCGTGTCTGATGGACTGCAAGTTTTCAGTCATGAGTACACAACATTCCCACCAGTTACCTGGTGCTGCTCGTAAGTGTCGGACGGCTGAAACAGAATTCAGATGTCACACCGCAGGTGCGAAAGCAAGAAAATGTCACAGAAAGGGTAATTAATGACTACAGTACATCTACTATTGTGGAACACGTGCACGCAAGCCTCCACCACTTCGCCACATTTTTTGAAACTCTTCCAAGCTAAGAGAGCCTTCAGTAGATTTCACACCCAATTGCGATGTCTGAAAAAAGTGCAGCACCGAGAAAGTTTTCTGCAAACGTTTTGCTGC
Organism: Aplectana chamaeleonis; assembly: GCA_029168955.1. NCBI lineage: Eukaryota > Metazoa > Nematoda > Chromadorea > Rhabditida > Cosmocercidae > Aplectana > Aplectana chamaeleonis. The sequence continues at coordinate 45,649 of JAPDOI010002007.1, forward strand.
ATTTTTTGCTAGCACAGAGCGCCCCATCGCCACAACTCACTTCAAAATTGACGGAATTAATTTTCAGAGTTTTTATGTTTCTGTTAAACAGGTGAATACAATGGTATGTTAGAAGTCTTCCTGACTCCGGTGTTTTATCGTAGTACTTGTAATTCTTTCTGTGATTCCCAATGACCACAGTTCGAAACGGGTTACATTTCTCTTATGGTGACATCAAAACTGGATTCGTAGGACTCTGAAACAAGTTATGGCTATGTGGCCTTTTTTTGCGCGCGAAATGGCCGAAAATCGCCGTTTTTGCGAAAAAAATCTGCTTGGTACGGTAGGAGGGAAAGTTTTGGCATGATGACGAACCGGGGGCGTGCGCCCCCCCCCCTGCCCGGCGTCTAAGGCTTCGGCCCCCCTTCTGTGATCGTCACACCGTACGCCTGGGCCTGGTAGGAGTGTGCAAGATGCCATGAAATGTGTGCAGGACCTCAGTAGGAAAGTGCTGGACATCATGGGTCGTGTGCAGGTCCGCAGTAGGGGTGTGCAAGATTTTATGTAATGTGTGCAGGACATCATGGGTCGTGTGCAGGGCCTCAGTAGGAGTGTGCAGAACATCATAGAATGTGTGCAGGACCTCGGTAGGAGTGTCCAGGACATCATGGGGCGTATGCAGAACCTCAGTAGGAAAGTGCAGGACATTATGGGACGTGTGCAGGACCGCAGTAGGAGTGTGCAGGACATCATGGGACGTGTGCAGGAACTCAATACGAGTGTGCAGGACCTTATGAAACGTGTGCAGAACCCCTATGGGGTGGACAGGGCATCATGGAATGTGTGCAGGACCTCATTAGGAGTGTGCAGGACATCATGGGACGTGCGCAGAACCGCAGTAGGGGTGTGCAGGATGTCATGGAATGTGCGCAGGACGTCGTAGAATGTGTGTAGGACCTCAGTAGGATTGTGCGGGACATCATAAGACGTGTGCAGGACCGCAGTAGAGTTGTGCAGAACCTCAGTAGGAGTGTGCAGGACATGATGGGACGTGTGCAGGACCGCAGTAGGGGTGTGCAAGATGTCATGGAATGTGTGCAGAACCTCAGTGGGAGTGTGCAGGACATGATGGGACGTGTGCAGGACCTCAGTAGGAGTGTGCAAGATGCCATGGAATGTGTGCAGGTCCGCAGTAGGGGGTGCAGGACATCATGGGACGTGCGCAGAACCGCAGTAGGGGTGTGCAGGATGTCATGGAATGTGCGCAGGACGTCGTAGAATGTGTGTAGGACCTCAGTAGGATTGTGCGGGACATCATAAGACGTGTGCAGGACCGCAGTAGAGTTGTGCAGAACCTCAGTAGGAGTGTGCAGGACATGATGGGACGTGTGCAGGACCGCAGTAGGGGTGTGCAAGATGTCATGGAATGTGTGCAGAACCTCAGTAGGAGTGTGCAGGACATGATGGGACGTGTGCAGGACCTCAGTAGGAGTGTGCAAGATGCCATGGAATGTGTGCAGGTCCGCAGTAGGGGGTGCAGGATGTCATGGAATGTGTGCAGGACCTCAGTAGGAGTGTCCAGGACATCATGGGGCGTATGCAGGAATTCAATACGAGTGTGCAGGACATCATGGAATGTGTGCAGGACCTCGGTAGGAGTGTCCAGGACATCATGGGGCGTATGCAGGAATTCAATACGAGTGTGCAGGACATTATGAAAGGTGTGCATAACCCCTATAGGGGTGGACAGGACATCATGGGACGTGTGTGGGACCCCTGTAGGGGTGTGCTGAACGTCATGGAATGTGTGCAGGACCTCAGTAGGAGTGTGCAGGACATCATGGGACGTGTGCAGGACCGCAGTAGGGGTGAGCAAGATGTCATGGAATGTGTGCAGGACCTCAGTAGGAATGTGCAGGACATCATGGAATGTGTGTAGGACCTCAGTAGGATTGTGCAGGACATCATGGAATGTGTGCAGGACCTCAGTAGGAGTGTGCAGGACATCATAGAATGTGTGCAGGACCTCAGTAGGGGTGTGCAAGATTTCATGGAATGTGTGCAGGACTTCGGTAGGAGTGTGCAGGACATGATGGGACGTGTTCAGGGACTCAGTTTAATGTCCAGGACACCGTATGCAAGTTATGCCTCCGAGTCAGACGTCTGGGCTGGCACAGACGAGCGACATCCGCAAGAACCGGTGAAATTTGGCTAGAGCGACTGACCCTGCACAATTGTGTCCTTTTTGAACTCATTTCTTCATTTTTTCGACTTTTAAATTCAATAAGTATATGCATTGTGTTCTATCTCGAGGAAGCCGCGAAGGAGCTACATATTACCTTGCTATCATAGCAGCAAAGCGGTTCTTTCTCCATTTCTACCACTATGTTTCCTCTAAAACATCAACTTGACTTTTATAATAAGGCTATCATAACAGCATCGCGGCTCCTCCCTCCAGAGGTTGACGATATTGTAGAAGGGAAACCCTCGGAAAAAGTAGTGAAATTTCTGAAATTTGGGCTCCGCAAAAAAGGTTAGGGATTCGGCATTGTTCTTAAATGTCGTGAAATTGTTTTATTGGATTTCGCTTTCAACTGTATTTATTAAATGTAGTGGAATTATTGACTTGATTTGGCTGATGATGGTATTTGTAGACATCGTAATCATTAAAATATAGTGAGATTGCTGCTAATGGATTTGGCACGCGCTCTATCAAATATCAGAGTCAAATCACGCGTCAGAAGTGTTTCTCTTGATAGCCTTCGTGTCCTCAACGCTTTCGCGGTTCACACTGTATGGGAACGCTTTGTTGCTGGACTTATTCTTGTTCTGTTTTGATCCAAATCACGCTCAACTCAAAACTCCTCCTGACGCGTGGTTTGACTCTGATAATTTATAGAGCGCGTGCCAAATCCATTAGCAGCGATCTCGCTGTATTTTAATGATTACGATGTCTAAAAATACCATCATCAGCCAAATCAAGTCAATAATTTCACTACATTTAAGAAATGAAGTTGAGAGCCAAATCCAGTAAAACAATTTCACGACATTTAAGAGCAATGCCAAATCCGTAACCCTCTTCTGCGGAGCCCAATTTTCAGAATCATTTGATTGGCAACGGATTTATGTGGGGAGATAAAGCACTCAGGCCCCCCCGCAAGGCACTCAATAGGCGCGAAAACTATTCAAGTCTCCACTATGTCATATGCGCTGCGCATACCAATTGGGATTCAGGAAGCCGACTCCTTATCTTTATCTTATATCAGATACCCTTATCCAGAGGTTTACCGTTGACGAGTCCCTCAAATGGTACGCGATGCAGTCAACTGACGCCAAAACTGCAATGTTACTGTATACTAGCAATAATAAGCCATTAATACTACTTAACGCCCCGCACTGGCGCGTGGCTTGAGTATGAATAAAGACTACACGTGGCCAGAGGCTAAGAATTACCCAGCGCACCCGCTTTGGTGGACCGAGGTAAAGTTGGCCCAACTGTGCCATTCACGCAAACTCTAAATATGTGTTTTAATTCACTGCAACGCAGATGGTACAGAGCTCGGATAAGATATAGCGCCAAGAAATTGATTTTGAGATTATGAGGCAGATGATAATTCTGCCACAGAGGTACGAGAGGCTCTCAACGGTGGAGCAAACGGCGCGTCAGGTCATTTATACTCTAACGACCCAGCCGCGCGATACGCGCGTGACTTTCTGCTCTGAGTAATACAGTGTTCAAACCAGCAGTTATCCAACAATCAGTCTCGGAATGTGTACACTAGGGAAGGGAAAGTTTGCTCCGACTGCATCTACGTACTCCTTGCAAAGATATATTGTGCTTCTGATAGAGTAATCGAGGTTTCATTGCCTGAGGGTGGGAAGATTAGAGGAACATTTGTCATCTCTTCGCACTCATAATCTGCTTTTCTTGGGCGTCTATACTTCTTGTTCTGGCCAACGGTTGAATTTTCAAAATTCAACGAAAAAAGCATAGATCACTTTTGGGCAGTGTTGACGATAAATCCTGGATGTCCAGCCTCTTACAGATTATGATAGGTCAAGAGCTTACTGTGACAGCAGCGTCAGGAAGAACTGCAAAAATTGACGAGAAAGCATTTTTTTCCGCCGTAGCTGGACCTCTTGTGTGACGTCATAATTTTGAGAACGTAAGGATTGAACGATGTGAAAAAATGAAGTCTTTCCATGTGATAACGTGATTCACTTTATCCACTGCTACTTATCGAAACCATTAACTTTGCTGACCGGCTGTTCACGTGTTCAAGCTTCTTCAGAAAGGATTAGTTTGAGAGGCGGGGTGGCCCAATGGGTTGATTGGCCCACGCGATTTTCACCCACTTCCCGATGGTTTTTCGTGATTCTTTCTCCGCAGTTTTATCGGTAGGTCCCAAAGCTCACGTTTCTGTGAAAAACTAGAGATTTTTTGATTGTGAAACACTGCTTTCAAAAAATGTAAAAAAAAGTTAAATGTTGTGAAAAATCTCGTACAGTGAACGCTGAACACTCTTTACGGGTTTTTAAAATTTTGTTGTTTGTTGTTCCCGCCCATTTTTGGGGATTTTTTTTCTGTTTTCTGTTTTTTGTCAAACTAGATTTTCTGTTTTCTCTTTCCAAAAATATTTTCCCCCACATCCCTGGTGGGAGTGGTCCAGCACCTCTATTTTGGAGGACGCAAATACAGGGGGCGGAGAAATACAGTTGCGGGGCCAAGTTCTTACTCGTCTAGCGTCAACGTAGGGTCGTTTTTGGCCCTTCGAAATGCGTAGGCGTTGTGCTCTGAGCCATATCATTCTATTTCCCTAGTTAGCTCAACCATGTTTACGAGCGTGTATGCTGTCTTTAATATGTCGCACAGAGTCGTTCTGCGAACTGTGAAAGGGGCTCAAGACTCACTGTTTTTGCTCCCTCCCTATTTGAGTGGTCACGTCTGCTCCTGTCAATGATTTCAGAATAAAAATACATAGCCTCGTGTAAACGTGTTCCGTGATCTTAAAAGGCGTAGAAGTAAGTCCCGCTTCTGCCATCCGAACAGAAAAACTCAATAAGATCGTCTCAATGCAGCAGAATTTTTTATAGTAAATAATACGAGCTCATGGGAACTGTATCCGCTAATGGGGTGGTGAAGAGCGCCTACCTCCGATTGTTGTCTATAGAGTATAGGCCTGGGACCATTATAAACCCTGAAATGGGTGTGAAGCTATATTTAATTATCCCAAGAGTTTGATAGTTTGATTCGTTCCATACTTCGTTGTATTAGTCAGCAGCTTTCCATGACATGTATTCTTCTTTCCAATTAACATATTTCTACATCTATCGGTAAAAGAAGCACGTCTTCAAGACGTCACTCGGCACGTGCAAGTATAACGGTGGGGCGTTTCTAATTATATTAGTTGATGAAGACACTAGCATCACTCCATACAACTAGATTTAATAAAAATTATGTTGGCACTTGTTTCTTGTTTCATTTGTTTCTGGTCGAAAGTGTAAATAGTCAGGTAACCTATTATCACCGCATTCTTATACGTTCAGTACCTATGATAAATGACAGGAAAAAGCTCGAATGTTGAGCGAAAATTACAGTCGCCTACTCGGTTTAGCCCAAGAGAATGATCTATAGTTGAAGAAGTAGCAATATCGAAACTGCAGTGCAAAGCACACGAAGAATCCGCATAATGGGGCTGCCATCTGCACTAAAACTTTTATTGAGGGAAAAGTAGGCGAAAATACGTTTTCAGAGAAACATTACGTTTGTCAGGGGTCTCAACAACCCCGATGAAGAGTGCGAGGGGGATAACAGGCGCGCTACGATGCTAACGCCGCGTCGCAGCCGCGCACGACCAACGAAGATGAGCCATCCTTCCCGAAGCTCCATACCTACATTTCATGAGTACGAACTATTTACCCCCTTCAATCTATTTATAATCGCTACCCAGGAAGTAAATTATGCTATAAGTTGAGTAGACTAAAAATTCTGATTTCAAAATTGAAAAAAAAAATGTCAACCGAAAAGAGCAGGACACCGCCCAGAGCACACGAGCGCTAGCGCGCCGTTCGTCGTATGGCGCAGCGTACATTGGCGCGTCGTAGGAGTGATGATCAACGGGTACCGTAATAGTGTTTCGGTGTGTTATATGGCGAAAAACGTATTATCATCGCGTTAGATGCACTCTGAAGTTTTACAAAGGCAGAAAATGTATATACTTAGGCTTTGGTTTTGAGCAATAAACCCATGCAACTCAATTTAAAAAAAACATGCCACGAGAGGAGCATTCGATTGAGCACGGATGTGAGAATCACTCTAAAATAAGTCGCATATCATCGATCATATCATTTCAAAACTAATTCACCCATTATTCAACTTCTTAAGTTTTGTTCCTCTGCAGACCAGTAGGTTCTGGTAGGTCAATGTTTGCAATCTACAATACCGCTCGTAGGATTTGGTCAGAAAGTGAGCGAGGTCGGGTTTTCGCGTCTTTTTCGTCTTTTTTGTATAACTTCCTTTAAAGTCAACCTTGAGCGAAACTAGGAAGATATTAATGATCCTGGCGTTGAGGGCTATCCAAAGGTTCAGCCTTTGTCGGGATTTCGTGGGGAACCGTGGAAATTTCGCAATCAACTAGCTCTCTAGATACGGTAGACATATGGAAACGCAGACGGAGACGGTATAGCCCCATCCGTCATGGTACCGTAATCACAAATCTGGCTTATCGCGAAACTTTTTTAGTTCTCAATAAGGCCACCACAAAGGTTGAACCAATGGGTAGTCCTCGGCGTCGGGATCATGAATATCCTCCTAGTTTCGCTCAAAGTTGAGTTTGGAGCGAGTTATACAGAAAAGACGAAAAAGACGCAAAAACCCGACCTCGCTCGCTTTCTGACCAAATCCTACGAGCGGTATTGTACTTACACTCTAACTTAATTTGCCTTTACGTTGAGCATTCTATCCTCAACAGTATAGTCTACAGCAATGGAAGTAGGACCTGGTGAGGTTGCGGACTCGTCCTAACATACGGTACTTTGTTAGTGTTATCTTCTTCTTCTTCTTTGCAGCCACTGAGAGGGGTTTCGTCACAAGTCGAGAAACTGGGCGACCAGCACTGGATTCGTCCACAAGTCTATTGTACTGAGTATTGTTGGCTTCTTCGGACGATCAAATAGGTGCTTAGTGTCGTGGCCTTGGTTTCCACAGTCCGGGCACACGTAAGGCTGGCTATTGTCGATCCTGTGCAGGTAAGACATAAGCAATGGAGAATGTTCGCAGCGCAACGAAGCGAGGATACACCTGGCGCGCCTACCGAGCTCGGAATCGGTATCACATACCTTGGGCGGCACATCACCGAGAATAGGGTTGACGGCCGCTTTGGCGAGATGATCCTTCACGAACCGGGTGTGCTCCGCGCGTAAGAGACGAAGCCGTTCTTGATTCGAGTCGGTCCATCTCTGTACATTCACTTTGTTCGGAGCATCGGCGAACGGCACTCTGATCGATCTCTCTCTCACGGGATTTAATAGTCTTCTCTACGGATGATTAGGCTGCTTAAGGACATTGATAAACATCTGCTGAGCCTGGAGCTGACAATGCTCCTTCACGGGTAAAATACGGGCCTCGGCGTGAATATGCTCAATGGGTGAGCGTCTTGCACATCCGGTTGCGATTCGAAGTGCAGCATTCTGAACTCGCTGCATCTTAGTCCAGGAACTGTCCGACACGATGTGCTGCCAGACAGGTGCAGCATACTCCAATGCAGGCTGCAGAATAGCTCGATATGTCGTCAAGATAGTCTCTCTGCTGCCACCCCAGGACGTTCCTCCTAGAGCTCTCAACACATTAAGCTTTGCCTTGATAATTGCCTGCCTCTGTTCAGCATTTTTGTGAAACTTCAGCGATGGGTCCAAAACGAAGCCCGGCTGTTTAGGAAATTGCGCAGTAGGCAAGAGGTCACCATCCCAACTGACAACAGGTTGGGCGCTGTGTTCCTTTGGGTCAGATGTGAATACCGAAACAGAAGACTTCGCCGCGGAAACTGTGAGCATCATACTATCGAGAAAGTTTTTAAGCTCGACGAGATAGTCGCTGATCTTGTTTGCGGCTACCTGTATGTCACGATTACGGCACATGATGGTGATATCGTCGGCATACGCAACAATTTTACGCAACAATTTTTGTATCTTCAGGAGGCTCAGGTAGGTCTTCAATATACAGGCTGAAGAGGGCAGGTGACAAAACTCCACCCTGCGGCACACCGGCTGCTACAGGTATACTATCGGAGACGTGATTCTGGAATAGCACTTTGGCCCGACGACCTTTCGTAAACGCTGCGATCCAACGCTTCTGTCCTGATTTCATCTCTTGTCCTGATCTTCTGTAGAATCTCCCTGGTGACATTAGGGTAGAAACCTTTCACACGTCCTTCGGGTATGGCCGCTTTTGTAGCCTTCCGGATGGCGTCAGATATGTGACGCTCTCTCTGGTGCACATCGCCATTCCATGGATATTCAGCTGCCTGGCGGAGCAAAACCTCTCTGAACAGGACCCAGTCAGCAAGGCCTAAATTGAGATAAGAACGTTGACGAATACCAGTATAAGGGGCAAGAGAGTTTGAGAGTATGGAGAAAAACGGGAATGTGGTCGCTGGAAAGAGTTGTGGAAGTGGACCATGTGCAAGCATTAGAAAGATTGGATGAAACGAGGGAGATGTCCGGGCTAGAAGGTCGGCCGTAGGAAGGGGAGACGAGTAGGCTGGATCATCGTTGAGGATAACCAGATCACACTCCTCAGCCCATTCCTCGACGTCTTCCCCTCTGGCGTCGTACTCAAGCGCAGAACAGAACATGTGAGCATTGAAGTCACCTGCAAAGACAGGTGATGGGGACAGAGAGACCAGTCATGCCACTGCTTAAGAAGAGGTATGGGGTTGTAGGTTGGGGGACAAGAAGTGGTAGGAGGGATGTAAATATTAAATAGAGATAGTGGAGTTTTAAGAGGGAGGTGAACGGGAACGCACTCGAGAGTACCGTCCTTAGGAACATTTGGAATTAGATGAGAAGGTAAGTTAGAAAGCACAAACGTAGAAACTCCGCCTCCAAGAGCTGTTCTTGGGATGTGATAGGCAGTGTAGCCTGGAATGTTTGGTTGGGGATAAGTGGTAGAGGGAGAGATTTTGGCTTCCTGAACCATAATAACATCCGGATGATGAGTACGTGCGAAGAGTGAGAGTTCAGACAATTTGGTACGAAGGCCATTAAGTTTTATATGTACAATAGAGAGGGGGCGGTTGGTGAATGAGCAATCAGAGTTGCTGGGGGCGGAGCACAGAACACAACGGAAGGATGAGTTGTGATACCTCACAGAACTAAGACCTGAACAGGAGAAGTGCACCCACCTTTGGCATCCAAGGCATTGGACGCTTATTCCATTCCAGGTGACTTTCTTGCTGCAGGTGGCACATTGATACTTCTGCACAGGTCCAGGATTCCTCTCGACGCCAGCCCTTTGTAGTAGAATCCTCAGGAGAGCTGCGGCCAGCCAGCGACTCTCCCATGACAAAAACCCTCTCGGTGGAGGGAGTGATCTCGGTTTGCACGAAGGTGATGTTGTTTTCTCCACACTGCCACGGCACGACAGTACGACATCTCGGCAGCTTGTTAGTGTTATCACTCATTTTTTTCCGAAACAGCTGTTATAGACCGGTGGGTCTGTGGTTTCACCGATATGACTTCATCTGTGGAAGCAATGTAAACAGGTGAAAATAAAAGAGAGTGGAAACAAGAGCTCACCGACCAATCTCAGTTATTTCGAAAAAGTAAGTGATAACACAATCAGGCTACAGTATGTTAGGAAGAGTCTGCAACCTCACAAGGTCCTACTTCCATTGCTGTAAAGTTTAACTTTTTCCCACGTCAATGTAGATAATCAAGCTCTTTGATCACTAGAAGTCCAATCCAGGGATCACAATGAACTTGTATCTTGATTGAAGTTTTATCTGCTGACCACTTCAGGATTCAAAGTAGATTGTGAGAACTTTGTTCTGAATCGGATTCGAAAGCGATACTCAAATTCATATAGGAGCGTTTCAATAAGAATCCTAGTCTTTCTTACCAGCGTGCCACTTTATAGTGAGTATCCCCCCCCCGTTAGATGTAAATCTTCGAAAGAACCACCTGAGAAAGTGTTTGAGAAAGACATAGTACCTTACCTCCTCTCTATTCCCACCAATACGAGACTAGAGGTTAGCCTCCACACTTAGAAACTGCTTTTTCTTTGTAATGACACGCCAAACCGCTCTTTCTGTGCACAGTGGATATCCATCCTACGACGCGCATATGTACACTGCGGCATACGACGAACGGCGCGGTAGCGCTTGTCCAGAGCACCTGCAGTAGTCTCGGGTAGGCTGCAGTTTAGCCAAGAGTAAGATCTCAATGACTGTCATTTACTTGCTTTTTCACTAATGTGGTGCCACTAGTGGTCGAGTCATTTTTATCTAGAACCTGATATTCTGCTGTCTGGTGACGAAATTGGTCATCATATTGTATGAAAGTACCATCCATCTTCTCAGTTTCACCCTAAAGCATGACACAACTCCGTGTGAGAAGAGATAGATCACTGTTTGGGATTTGTTCATTCAGCTGAGGCATCTAAACTTCCTAATTTGATCCATTTGTTCAGTGCGAAATGCATTTATTGCTACACTTTCATTTCTGGCCTAGTAAAATGACTTTTATTTTAGCAGAACTGTTCCTCTGAGCCGTCTTTTTCATGAAGTTACTGGCGACTCAAAGTATGTTGGCTCGCGCGCTCAAACGCATCACTGAGATGCGCTTCCTGACGTCTCCCCTATTTACTCTAGTCGTATTCGCCAACCACGCGACTTTTTACACCCCGATAGTTTCTTTTCTTCTTCTGATATATATATATATATATATATATATATATATATATATATATATATATATATATATATATATATATATATATATATATATATATATATATATATATATATATATATATATATTCCATGTACGACTTTCTGTGAATCTTGGCATGGTTGGTCGTTAGTATGTGTGAGATGTTAGTAGAGCCAAATCCAAGACGTTAGTAGATTTATTCGGTTGACGTTTCGGCTATATCGCCTTCGTCGGAACCTGGAAGAATCAAGAACAAATGCGACATATCCTCCCAAGCAACCTTGCAAATCACAAGAAAAAGTCCGAAATAACCACAGGATTTGTACTTAAAAAGCAAAACCCGATCCCAGAATCCTCACCTTACTCGCGCCGAGCCAAGTTAGTAGTGGGCACCCTAAGTGGTAGATGCAGTGGATGGTTAGAAGACGCGCGTCCTTGACATGAAGACGTTGAGGTCAAAATCTACAGAGGTCAAGAAACGGGGCGAGCTCAGCTGTTATGGCAAGACATTCCTCTTTCCTGTTCATTTTAGGATCTTTGGCGGTTATCCAAAACGCTTCGAGAGTCTTGCGTGCCGCAGTTTGTGGCTCCCGCGCTAGAATTTTAACGGTAACCTCAAACTCCATGTCACCGTGGCACAGTCTCCGGTGCGTACCCAACGGCGTGGCAGGGTTGGATTTCCTTAGGCCCGCAAGATGTTCTTTAACGCGTGTGCACAGAAAACGTCCGGTTTCCCCAATATATTCGTCTTGACAAAGACCACACACGATAACATAGACCACCCCTGACGTCATGCAGTCTCCCTCGCGCCCAAATGGGCATACTACGCAATCCGGAGTAGCGCAAAATCGATCATACAACCGATTCCGGATCAGCTGGCGTTTTAGGCTAGGAGGCGGAGTTTCAACAATCCTGACCGCGTCTTCAAGACTGTATTTACTTAGGGCCGCGCGGACCGCTGCGCTAAAAGCGTCAGAGACAAAGGGAAGGCAGAAAGGAACTTTTGCAGTATTGTCCGACGTTGCGGCGCCGTGCTCCCTGGGCGGTCTGCCGGTACGATGTCCGCCTGGATGGTATCCATTCGATAACGCAACTTTCCGCGCTAGCTCTAGTGAGGCAGCTCTTTCCATGCTGTCGGACGAAACCCTTTTCGCTGTGCTGTATAAGTTCTTAATGACTGCACGTTTTGTACTAGACGGGTGCGCAGACATGGAGTGAACCAGAATATTTTTATTGCTGGCCTTACGATACCATTTGGTTCTATAGAAACCGCGCTCCAAACGAACTTCTACATTGAGGAGAGAGCCAATTTTCCCGTGGTTCCTCCCGTGTAAATTTTATGTTTTGCGATTGATGGTTGAGTAGGTTAAAGCAGGCGTCAAGTTCTTTTTGCATTGAACAGACGATGAAAACGTCGTCAATGTAGCGGCAATATAGCACAGGTCGACGACCAAGCACTGGATTTTCTATTTTGGACATGAATGCTATCGCCAATACCGGAGCCAGGCGCTGACCCATGGCTAAGCCTCGAACTTGCCTGTAATACTGGCCTGACCATCTAAAAATCGCGCAAGATAGGCACTCCTGGAGCAATGAGATAATATGGGGTATTGAAAAACCGAACATGTTTAAGGAGTCCTGGTGGTCGCTCATGAGTTCAAAAACGGCCTGTATGGCATTTTGGTTAGAAACGTTTGTGTATAATGATGTAACGTCAAAAGATTGCATGACGTGGTTTCGCCTAAACCTGGTTTCGCGCAGTTTTTCCAGAAACATGTTAGTGTTGGTTAGGTGAGCAGGGATGTACTGTAGCAGTTGGGTGAGAACAAGGTTTAGTAGCCAAGAAATCCTATCTGTAGGGCCCCCAACACTGCTAATTATAGGGCGAACCTTGAAATCTGCTGGCGGCGTGGAGGATAGGGAAGTTGAAGTAATTTTGTGTGTTTTTATGAGCAAATAGAGAACCGGGCAGACAGGGAGGTCACGTTTGAGACGCGTAATGACCGTTGATGGCAAATTTGCAGAACGAGCGATGTCTGTCCAGACCCGATTGAGTTTGCGGCATTGTTTCGCGAAGTCCTGTTCCGTTGAGGGAGAATATAGAGTAAGGTCTTGGAGGTGCGAGCGAGTTATGGCCATGTCAAGTTCGCGAGAAAGCACCACAAATTCCCCTCCCTTGTCGCTGACTGCAACTTTTTATTATCGTTATCGTGTTTATGTTATCGTGTGTGGTCTTTGTCAAGACGAATATATTGGGGAAACCGGACGTTTTCTGTGCACACGCGTTAAAGAACATCTTGCGGGCCTGAGGAAATCCAACCCTGCCACGCCGTTGGGTACGCACCGGAGACTGTGCCACGGTGACATGGAGTTTGAGGTTACCGTTAAAATTCTAGCGCGGGAGCCACAAACTGCGGCACGCAAGACTCTCGAAGCGTTTTGGATAACCGCCAAAGATCCTAAAATGAACAGGAAAGAGGAATGTCTTGCCATAACAGCTGAGCTCGCCCCGTTTCTTGACCTCTGTAGATTTTGACCTCAACGTCTTCATGTCAAGGACGCGCGTCTTCTAACCATCCACTGCATCTACCACTTAGGTGCCCACTACTAACTTGGCTCGGCGCGAGTAAGGTGAGCATTCTGTGATCGTGTTTTTGCTTTTTTAAGTACAAATCCTGTGGTTATTTCGGACTTTTTCTTGTAATTTGAAAGGTTGCTTGGGAGGATATGTCGCATTTGTTCTTGATTCTTCCAGGTTCCGACGAAGGCGATATAGCCGAAACGTCAACCGAATAAATCTACTAACGTCTTGGATTTGGCTCTACTAACATCTCACACATATATATATATATATATATATATATATATATATATATATATATATATATATATATATATATATATATATATATATATATATATATATATATATATATATATATATATATATATATATATATATATATATATATATATATATATATATATATTTATTTATTTATATATTTATTTATTTATTTATTTACACAAGTTTACACTCGTGTGGAGAAAAAAAGAGAAAACAGGAATACAAACTATCAACCTCAAACAGAATATTCAGAGCAAAGATACTGTAAACCAATGAAACGAGAACAACGATGGATCAGTCCGAGGAATAGCACAGGGAAACGAGCAACCCAGCACTACGGAGGGTCACTCCGCCGCTCTCCGGAAGCCAGTTTCATGTGCACTAAGTTCTTATAGGCCCCGAAGTTTATAGGAATAGTATCGTTCCTACTGAGATCTTCGAATACAGGAACAATTCTATTAGTGAAAAAGCAGCGCCGACACTCAATATTTGACACGGTACGGTGGAATTTAATCGGACCCCCCCCCGGGTTACCGAATCCCTCGTTCTCACGAAATCCCCAGGCCTAAGACCAAACTTGCCATTGAAAAGGATATGATGGAATAGAAACAAATCGTTCTTTTTCCTTCTGAGAGCCAAAGACTCTAGGCTAAAGAGTGATTTCTGTCAGCAGCGGAGGGCATTTGTCCATAAACGAAGCCATGCTGTCTGATAAGAACTCTTCTAGTAAAATTGTTCTGTATCTTTCCAATCTATTAATGTTCTTGAGTTTGGCGGGGTTGAATACCGGGGTACCGTACTCGAGTAGAGGCCTTACATACGTGGTGTAAGCTCTGATAAGCACAGAGGGATTGCAAGTTGACAAACCCCTGAAAATATTATTCATAGCAACGGTTGCTTTATTCGAGATAGATTCACAGTGCTTATCAAAACTCAGACTTTTAGTAATAGTGAAACCTAAATCAGTTATTTGGTCAACTTCTTGGATCTGACAGCCACTGACAGTATATTTACTGTTGGCATTGCTATTACCCAGGTGGAGAACCTTCGTTTTTTCTTTTGCCAACGGGAGATTCCAATCGCGAGACCAAGTACTAATAATGTCAACAGACTGTTGTAGCAAGATAGAGTTCTCCGGTTGGGAAACGTCCCGATAGATCTTGATATCATCCGCAAATGCACTGAAACCGGTGCCACAGGAAGTGACAAGACCGGCGATTTCGTGAGTGTATATGTTGAAAAGTATGGGCGACAATACCCCGCCTTGTGGTACACCACTCAGGACTGGCCTTGGAGTTCAGTGAGAAGAGTCAACACAGACCGAGAACGTCCTGTCAGTTAGGAACGAACGTATTCATGAAACTATTCGCGGATGGATACCAACCAATGAGAGTTTTTGCAATAATTTGTCATGAGGAACCTTATCAAAAGCCTTAGCAAAATCAAAATAGACAACATCAACACTCTTCCCAACATCTAGGAAAGCCGTCCACTTGTTTAGTGCTACTATGGTTGCCGTCACAGTGGACTTCCTCCCTGGAAACCATGTTGGAAGGGAGAGAAAACCTGATTTGCTTCCAAGTGACAAACGATTCTCTTCTTCAGAATTTTTTTCGAACAGCCGTGAGAAAATAGATGTTATACTGATGGGCCTGAAATTAGCAGGGTCTGTGAAAGGGGGCTTTTTTGGAATGGGGGTAACAAATGATTGCCTCCATTTGATGGGGACTTCACCAGACATGAAGCTCAGATTCAAAATGAACTCCAGGGGACCTGCAATATCAAGAGCGATCTGCTTGACAAAGCTGAGTGGTATGGCGTCTGGAGTGATAGAGTTGGATGAGGGCCAGGCAAGAAGTTCCTCGATAATTTCATCTTTGTAAAACCAACATGAATCAGCCATAACAGCGAAAGAATTGGAGACAGGTAGACTGTCCATAGAAGAGACGTCAGAAAACGACTTTTGAAATACGTCCGCCAACAACTCAGATCTATCACTAGCATTCCTCACCAATGCCCCATTTGGGTTTTTGAGAACCCCAACACCTGGTTTTTCCCGCAGTTTAGAGTTGATAAATCTGAAGAAGGAATGTTTATCACTTGACTCTACAGCTTTTTTCGCAGTATGGTTATTATACTTCCTCAATTTATTAGCAAAACGTTCACTAACTTTTTTGAACCGTTCCCAGAACTCAGCACAGTCCTGAGTTTTAGCCAAATGCCACGCCTCAGATCTCAACCGCTCAAGGTTGGTTAAATGGGGTGGGAGTCTTCGTTTACTACGGTAACACGGTTCAAGGGGGACGAAAGTATCAATGCAATGATGGATGATAGAAAGAAAAAGCTCGTACTTCTCGTCCACACTGACAACAGTGCCCAAAGAACCGAACCAGTCTACATGAAGTAAATGATTGCGAATAGCATCGAGATTTACATTCCTAAAATTCCTTCTATATACAACTGGAGCATTACACCTCGGAAGGTTAAGTGCAAAATGAACGATAGAGTGATCACTGGACCCCAACGGTGGAGAAATGCTTACTGAATTGACCATACAATTATCATTACACAGAACTAGGTCAAGAACATGACCACCACGGGTCGATGCCCTAACAAATTGCTCAAGGCTATGACTCGAGCACACAGTTAAAAAACTTCTTGAGATGGAACTCACATTGGCAAAAGCAGATGGTTCATTCCAATTGATATCCGGGAGGTTAAAATCGCCTGTGATGATAGAAGGCCAGCTACAAGAAATGAGGTCGCCGATGGTACTGAACAGTTGCTCAGACAAATTCGAAGTACAAGATGGTGTCCTGTACACAACCAGAAACCGTATGGGTTTCAAGTCAATTTCCAAATCCGTGCAAAGGATTTCATATGCATCAGGGACCGAATCCTGGAACACAAGAACTGGACAAAAAAGTTTCCTAGCCAGAACAAGAACTCCTCCATCCTTTTTGCGAAGACGGTCCGACCTCAAAACTTCATAATGCGAGCAACAGTCACCCAGTAGAGAAGCCAACCCAACCCCACCGCTCGACCATGTTTCAGTTAAAGAGACATTGTCCGTGTCGATTTTTTGAAGCAAGAATTTCACCGCATCTACGTTCTTGACTAGCGAACGAATGTTAGCGGCAATACATGTAAGACGGCACAATTTTATTCTGGGAGGGTCTGGCAGTTTCCCGGACTCGTAGGGGCTGGGTCACCCAGGGAAGATGCAGAAGGATCAGTTACAATGTTCGAGGTGCTGGCATGACTTACATTTACAGGCGCAACGATATTCCCACGACTAGAGTTGGGACGCTGCCGTTGGGCCCTGACCCTGTCCCTCTCCTCCTTTGAAAGAGAGGGCCTTATAAAGACCCCTGGAGGAGAAAGATTTGAGCCAGTGGGCTCGACGACAGACTAGATTAGCGTGAAACGTTGTAGGCAAGACCAACTTAATCAAGCGTGACCTACCAGAATTCGGCTTACCCATCCGATAAATGGATGTGGGCCTGCACTCAACCTCCAAATGATCTAATATCTTAGCAATACAATTCTCATCATGTAATACCCTAACCGATGATGTGACATCGGAAGATTCATCAATACCAGAGATCACTACCGACCGCTTCCTCTCACGTTCCTCAAACGTGCAATCACAGTTATTAGTAGGCCTAACAGGAGAAGATGAGTGCACAGTTAAGTTGTGGGAAAGCTCAGACTTGAGAGTAACAATCTCAGCTTGTAATACGGCATTATCCTGAAGTAGCTGGGCATTCTTAGCGGCTAATGACCTATTCTCATCTACAAGTTCAAGATTCTTCGACATGATTAAATCAAACTTCTCCCTCATAGACGAGAATTCGCTTATCACAAGCCTCAGATGCGTTGGAAGCGTTTCATCCTTCATCAATTCCACAACAGCACTAGCAAAATCCAACGGTGCTTGTGATCCAACTTATCCGCCGCGACTTGTTGATGCTCGCGTCTGAACAGGAGAGCGGCGAACACGGTTAGGCATACTTACGAAGCAGATGAGTTGAAGCTAATAGACCTGTGATGGTGGCTTGTTGAAAAGTCGAGTATATGATTTCGCACCCCGCCACAGAGGTACTCGCAGTTAGTAGACGTTGACAACAGACCAAGAGCAGTATATATAAACGTCGGCTGCTTGACGAGATACGTGCGATTCAATAGCGCATTTGATATCCAACCATCAAGTATACGAGTGGTAGGCCGGAGAACAGCAAGGTACCTCAAACTTGGGTAATTAAACCTGGGTATAATAACGACACAATAGACATTCTGCCAATGAGAGATAAGAGAGTGCGCAACTAGTTACGCGGAATTGAATGCCATTACAGGAAAAACCGGGATTGTATAGTTCCCGATCAAAAATCAAAGCGGTTTGAAAAAGTTGAAAATTTTCAAAGATGGCTTGGTCATTCCTTAGCGAGGCAAGCTTTTGCTTTAAGATTAAGTGATCATGTATTCGACCTCTGAGCAATCATCCAAGTCTGCATTTCCGCGCGTAGACGAGTGCATGGCACAATCCGTCTAAAAGAAAGTATCCTACATAAACCATACATTTCTCCATTTCTGACCTAATCCCTTAAATGCAGTGTTCACGATAAAGACGGTCTCCGAGTTTCAACGGAAATCACGGGTCCATTCCAACAATAATGGCAAGAGTATGGCTAAAAACGAGCGATGGATGGCCCCATACGGCTCTCAAACTTGGTTGTTTTAAGCCCGCCCACCCCCTCCCTCAGCAGCCAACAAGGAAGTGGGAGGGTTGGGCATAGCTCATATAAGTTCGAGGGCTGTATAGGGTTATCTGTGGCTCGCTTTTAGCCTTTCTTTCTCGATTATTGCCGGAATGGTCCCTGGCACGTTCGGGTTCCGTTCAGAACTCGAAGACCGTTTTCAACATGATCACTGCTTTCGACGCCCATTCATCTATTTACTAGTATCAACCTCATTTGCGAATAATTTCTACCAGTAGACGTTTTCGGTTGTAGGATTATTTGGGATCTCATCAAGGAGAAGCTGATCTTCCCTTTTGTCGACCTCAACATCCACTTCTTCGATCTGGGCATCGAGAACAGGGACGCCACCGATGATCAAGGTGGGTAGCAAGCTGTCCCAGCTTTGTTCGTATTCTCTATCCACAAGGCTATGGTGTGCACTACCTTCGACGCCATGAGCGATTTCCTATTTCTGCTTCCCAGTTGATACAGTCGTCTCATTTCTTTTGTGTCCACCGACAGCTTCGCGCAGCTGAGGCGCAGCGGTGGCTTACTGCAAAAGGGTCACATGTGCGCGAAACTCGTGGCAGCTATGAAAGTTGGCTAAGGAAGCGAGGTAGTGTCTAACAAATGTAATTTTTCGCTGAAAATGCTAATTTCAGTAACTATCGATGCCGCCAAAGCCACTTTGAAGTACAATGTTGCGGTCAAATGTGCCACCATCACACCTGACGAGGCCCGTGTCGAAGGTGATTTCATGAGCTTTAATTGAAATTTTTGATAGAAGTTATAGTAGTTCTTAAGAGTTCAAACTGAAGAAGATGTGGAAGTCACCTAATGGAACAATCAGAAACATTTTGGGAGGTAAGGTTCAACTCACTTCGGTTGTTTCCTCACAGTTCGGATTGAATAGGTGTGTCCTAGCTCTTGGTATTATAGAGATTCACAAAATGTGTTTCTCATGAAAACACACAGGAGTGGAAAAGTCACTTCTATTCGACTGCTTCAATTTCGTTTTTGTCTAGGTACCGTTTTCCGTGAGCCCATCATTGTGAAGAATGTTCCACGATTGGTCAATACGTGGATGAAACCCATCATCATTGGACGTCACGCTCATGCTGATCAGGTTTGTCCGGAAACACCTTCTATCTCCTAACTTGGGCTTAACTTACATTTCCCGTGGGCTCTTATAAAACCATATGTTGATAGTTGTAGGTGTGAGACACAGCATTGTAAGTCTGTTTTCCGAATCTCCTAAATGCCTCAGAGATTTACAGGAGATTTCCAAAAGTGTGTATTTTCATATCTTTGCGAAGAGAAAAGGGGTACACGAATGGCAATTTTCAGGGCGTTCGAAAAGAATGTCTCGGGTTGAGCTCAAAACTGTTCTGGGGGTTGTTTTCGGTGCTGATTACGAATCTGAAGCCCATTTGTCAGTACTTGAAAAATTCCGTCTAGTTTGGTCCAAAGCTCCAAAATGGTGGAAATTTCGCTGCTCAAACGCGGACTTCTGACAATTTCGAGAATCGTCTGAAAACTTTTACATAGGGGGTCATTTGGGCTGCCTAACACAAATCTGTGGTCAGTTCATCGATTTTTCTTGGATTACAGTATGTTATGGTGGGTATACGTTAGGTTGGTGGAAGCCTCAGATTTGACTCAAAATTTCACTGTGGGTGTTATTTGCGACGCCGAACACGAATTTGGGGTCCATTTTTCGATTTCCGATACTTTAAGGTAAGTAACGCCAGTTTTTGACTTACTTACTTAATCGGTTGGCTTTCGCCTGACGCGGTCATTCCGCATCTTCACCGAGGTGTGCCGTCCTAGAAGTCAGCCGTGTCCATTTTTCACGGTCTTCAGCCACAATTTGAACACATTCCATCCAGCTGTCACTATTCCATTTCCTGCGAAACGAAACATCGCGCCTGAACTGTCTTTCGATGCCGAGTGACTTTAAATCCTCTTTAACCACATCCGTCCAGAACTTTCGCCTACGCCCAGGTGGCCGTTTCCAGACAGGATTTGGAAGCATTTTTAAAGCGTGTTGTA
The DNA here is from genome assembly GCA_029168955.1 of Aplectana chamaeleonis. Lineage (NCBI taxonomy): Eukaryota > Metazoa > Nematoda > Chromadorea > Rhabditida > Cosmocercidae > Aplectana > Aplectana chamaeleonis. The sequence goes on from JAPDOI010002007.1 coordinate 66,196, forward strand.
CGAGACGATCCGGCGTTCTTCTTAGTATATGCCCGAGCAGTCGAAGTCGACTTTCCATTGCTGCTTGAGATGGCGTTAGGAGATGCTGGCACCTCCCTCGTGTCAAGCGGTACTGCGTCGATGTCCTTGTAAAGATCTTCGTTATGGCATACACGCGGCCAGAAATATCCAAGCAAACGCCTAAAAAGCTTCCTCTCCGTGCAATCCAACCTTTCCATCTGCGTTTTCGGTGCTGCCCACGTCTCCGATCCGTACATCATGATAGGGCGAATAGCGGATAGGTAGACGCGCAACTTGACTTCCTTCGCGATGGTGGTAGACCACAAACACTTGGTTAGAGAATTGAATGCAGACGTAGCTTTCGCACATCGTTGTCGAATATCCGCTGCATAACTACCATCGTTCTTCAGCAAACAGCCCAAATAACAGAAATCGTCCACCAGTTCGATACGTTGTCCGTCCACACAAACTCCAGTTGAAGGCCTCTGAGAGACCCACATCTGCTTGCATTTGTCGGGACGAAGACGAAGTCCATAGGCTGCGGCATACTTCAAAACGAGGTTCACAATCCTTTGCAGTTTTGCGTTGTTTTCAGCGAATAACACAATGTCGTCGGCGTACTCCAGGTCGACAAGGGAGCGTCCTGATGGTGTTAGGATCACATCCGCAGGAAACTGTTCTGCAACTCTACGCATGATGTCATCAACGGCGAAGTTGAAAAGAAAAGGTCCTGCAACGGCTCCTTGCCTTACTCCTGTTTTCACCTCGAAAGCTGACGTAAATCCGACAGGTGTACGAACTGCTTCTGTTGTTCCTTTGTTCATGTCCTCGATTAACCGAACATACTTTTCCGGGACTCCATCTGCTCGCAGAGCATTGAGCAATCGATCACGATGAGGAGAGTCGAACGCGGCTTCAAAGTCCAAAAAAGCAAGCTGTAATGGCTTCGAAAACCGCTGCCACGATTCAATTACTCTTCTCACGACGAACACTTGGTCGATGGTCGATCTTCCAGGTCGAAAACCGGCTTGCTCATCTCTGGTCGTTCCTTCACGATGTTTGATAAGTCTCTCGAGAATGATACGTTCTAAAACCTAGTACATGACACGTAGTAGAGATCTCTCTATAGTTCTTGGGCTCCATGACGGATAACTTCTTGTGAAGAGGTACGATGATCGCATGTCTCCACGAATCGGGTATCCTTTCCCTCATCCATATGGCACGGATGGTGTTGGTCATTTCACGAATCCCAGACGGAGGAAGAGCTTTCAGCATTTCAGCAGTGATGTTGCCATCTCCACCTGCCTTTCCATTCTTCATTTTCCGGACACAATCCAAAACTTCAGACTCAGTCGGCGGTTCCTCACTGACATCGTAATGTGCTCTCTGAACATGCGGGAGCTCAGGTACTGATGGCGCTGGACGATTCAGTAGTGAACTGAAGTAATCCTTTCATATTGGCAGCGTCGCATCACCAACTGCAACTCCATTGGTAGTGTTCAAGACAGGAGAACATCTCTTCATCTTCCCGCTATACTGTCGCAGCAACGTGTAGGCTTTCTTCGGATTCTTCTCCTCCCAAGCCTTCTCGAACTCCTTAGCTCTACACGTCCACTCTCGTTCGCGGTCACTTTGAAGCTGCCGACGCAACTTCCTCCTCAGACGCTTCTCCTCCACGAAGTTTCCTGCAGTTCGGAGAGCACATACTCTGTTGTAGGTAGATGTTGTTTCTTCTGAGACGTAGGCGAACTTCTTCTTAGGCTGTACAACCGGGAGTGCCTCTTTCGAAGCGTCCTGGATGCACTTGACAAAAGAATCCGCGTCGCAAAGTTTCTTCTTAGTCCGTACTCCGATGTGAATAGAAACGCGTTGTCGGAAATTCCTTCTGCACTCTTCATCTCTGAGACTTGTCATGTCAATCCTCTGGAGAGGCTGAGCCCTCGCTTCCTCTTATGAATCCTCGCAGTGAAGTTCAACAAAAACAGGACGGTGATCCGAATCGAATGCGACATCCCACACAGCTCTGGATCTTCGAATGTCCGATACTGGAATATTCCTCGTCAGGACATAGTCAAGCTGTAGTTTCAAAGTTGTCATCTTCCGCTTCCGCTGCTCTTCTGGAGAAAGCCGGGTTGGTCCCTGCCACGTAAGCTGATGGCGGCGATGATTCCTCTTGAATGTCGATGCAATAATCAGACCACTGCGTTCACAAAAGTCGACAAGGCGGTAGCCATTGTCCGATGTTTGCTCCACTGGGTAGAACCATTTACCGAGTACTTCGGATTCCTGATCAAGTCCCATCTTCGCATTTGCGTCAATCCCCACGACAACAGCATGTTGACAAGGTATCCTGGCCAGCAACGTATTGAGTTCCTCATAAAACGCATCCTTCGAATTGTCTTCGGCGGTTTCAGTGGGCGCATGAGCACTCACTATCCACAGATTGAATCCTCTGTGATCCCGCAGTCGTACGAATGCATTCCGACACGACGTTGAGCCGAACTCCTTGACCATACCATTGAAATCCTTCCTTACAGCTATTGCACAGCCTCCCACTCTCCTATCGTCAGCGTTACCGCAGTAGATGGTGTACTCTCCGACGCTGATGACGGGTCTATCCTTGAGGCGGGTTTCCTGCAAAGCAGCAAACGGTGCATGGAAATAGCTCAGAAGTCTGGATAGCGCAGTTTTTTCGATATCACTCGACTACGATCGACAGTTCAGGGTGGCGAAATTGTGGCTTGTGGCCAAAGACTCCATGACTCCCTAGATACGGATCCTAAGGTGTTATGGACCAGAGGCCTTAGTGTGCCGGACGGCGACACCTTTATGCAATGTGCGGGATACTTTCGCGATATAGTTGTGCACGCTATATCGCTCGAACGTTCCCTGTGTACACTCAAACGTCTGCTGGGTTCAGTAGAAGCAGGGGCACCAACGAGCAGGTACCAACAGACTTGTATACACACCCCCAACGCCAGTTAAAAGGCATTATGCCTACCGTAATCTACAGTAACTCTAAGTCTGGCGAGGAGTAGACCCCAGATTCGGTTTCACCTCCCTTAATTACCCCAGTTGAAAGTCTTGAGCCGAATCCGAAAGCATTTTCTCTGAACACACCAAAAGTTCCCTGATGGGTGCAGTTACCTTTTTGTGAAGCGATGAAAATGGCATTGCCTGTATTCCCCGGAGCCACTTAGCGAATTTCAAGCACGGGTCATTCAGTACTGTCACAGGCGTACAACAACAACAACATGGCTTTCCAAATGGTCACGGGGAGTCTAAAGCAGTCCCTATTAAGTGTTCACTCTTGGGTTTCAAATAGATGACATATAGCGTCTGCGTCCATGGTTCGAACAACCTCCCAGTGCGCAGCAATACCCTTGTTTTGTGCGGGTAAAAGCCTCTGCATTGTCGGGCGGGATAGGTTGTGCCACAAGTTAGGTTCCAAACGACGCTTCTCAGTGTCGTGGTTGTTCCTTAATCCTTCACCCTCTTCCGACCCCCTCGCTTCTACCGACTATGTCTATGCCTCAGCATGATATCGCACGGCTTATGGGCGTCGCACAACTAGAGCGGGGGGTAGTGACTAAGTGACGGCGTATTGAAGCCGGTTCTATCGCCTCTTTCCGCTAGAGAACTCTTGAAACGCCATGAAAGCTCCTAGACTGGCTATCTGGGGGAGTTCAGAAGCCTTCAAACCCCTGAATTCGGAGGGAGGTCCCCTTCAGTTTTGGTACTGAGATGCGAATCTCCGAATTTCATCCTGGAATAGTAAGAGGGCTAATCGGTCGCAAGCTACTCCGAACACGTCTAGTTTCGTCGCCATTACGCGTTCAGGTCTCACATTTGTGAACCACAAAGTAACAGCCGACGCGGAGTTGTTCGTCATCTCGCCTAATGCCCGAGGAGTCTGCGCCTTTGTGCGCACAGTTTCTATGGCCTCTACAGAAAACACCGATTCGACCAACAGTTACGCGTCGGCCCCATGTACTGTGTTGAAACATAAATATCTCTATTACATTCTTCTTTTTAGTACAAAGCGACTGACTTTGTTGTGCCTGGAGCTGGCAAATTGGAGATCAGATTCGTGCCAGCTGATGGCTCAGAGGAGATCAAGCACGAGGTATTCGACTTCAAGGGGCCAGGAGTGTCTCTCTCAATGTATAACACAGATGATTCCATCAGGTGCGAGTTCTTCTTTAGAATACACATTGTTCAGTGAGCTTCAAACTTTTACCGATAGGAAAAATATCGATTAAACGTGCTTTGTAGAGACTTCGCCCACTCTTCATTCAAATATGCCCTCCAGAGGGGATATCCACTCTATCTCTCCACGAAGAACACAATTCTGAAGAAGTACGATGGACGATTCAAAGATATCTTTGCGGAGATCTATCCGGTTAGATTATTTTTGCATAAACGTTAATAGGTTGCTGGTTCAATCCCCTTCCTGGACAAAGTTCTTGCTGAGGACCACATATGGATACGTTCCTTCCGGTTAGAGCTTCACGTGACTTTAGAGAGTCAGACGTCAGAAGACAGCGGGACAGGACATGAAACAGGAAGCCGCAGGCACGCCTAGAGTTTCGCATAGCATCTTGTAAACCTGGTTTTGAAAAAGAAATATTGACGGTCAAGTCTGATTCTGATCGTCGCTTAGTTTGGACTTCTAAGGTATAGTTAGAGTCGCCATCTTGTAGGTCGACTACACATTGACAGTTGCGTGGCACCCAGCTGACAGTAGCTTCGCAGTGATGAGAGGGCAGCCATGCAGCCGTTAGATTTGAGTGTGTAGTCCACCTACCAGCCGGAATTGCCGAAGCTTTTTTCACTGCTTAGGAATCCTTGGTTTGTGGGCCCAGTACACGGAAAAGTAGGAAAAGCTGACGAGTTCGCCTGCCTTGGTGCGACGTGCGCGACTGAAATCCGCTGCGTTCACCTCGTTGCCTCTTAAGAGGTCCATGAAAAACCACGCTCTTCTTCTTCTTCAGCAGCCTCGAAGTGGTTTTGTCGTAGGTTGAAGAACCGGGCGGTCATTACATGATTCGTCCAAAGGTCCGTTGTCGTTAGAGTAGAGTGTGTCTTCCGGCACTCGAATAAATGCGCCATGTCGTGTCCGGGACTATCGCAGCCCGGGCATGCGTCAGGTCGGCTACTGACGATTTGTGGACGTAGGACATGAGCAATGTAGAGTGAGTGCAGCGCAACGAGGCGAGAGCGCAACTGACTCGCCTACCGAGTTCAGACTCGCAAATCCGAGGTGGCACTTCTACCAGAATAGGGTTCACAGCCGCCTTCTCAAGATATCCTCTAACGAGCTTTGTATGCTCCTCACGTAGGGGACGGAGCCTTTCCATATTGGAGTCCGTCCATCTCTGAACATCCACTTCACGAGAAGCGTCGACGAACGGCGTCCTTATCGATCTCTCTCTAACGGGCTTCACTATTGTTCTTGTTGGATGATTCGGCTGTTTCAGAGCATTATTATACATCTGCTGCGCCTGGAGTCTTAATGCTCCTTGACTGGCAGTATGCAAGCCTCCGCGTTAAGATGATTCATTGGGCCTTGCACAGCCAGTAGCAATTCTAAGAGCAGCGCTGTACCTCTGCAACTTATTCCAATAGCTGTCTGACACCAGGTGCTGCCACACTGGTGTCGCATATTCCAGAACAGGCTGAAGTATTGCTCTGTAGGTCCTCAATATAGTCTCTCTGCTGCTGCCCCATGATGTTCCTCCCAAAACTCTCAAGACGTTAAGCTTTGCCTTGACGGCCGTCTGCTTCTGCTCCGCGTTTTTGTGGAACTTCACGAAGGATCGAACTCTCGTGAACTCATGCCACCTTATTCCTGGATCTCTTATCGTGAACTGGGCTGGCCAGCCGAAATCCATGGGCCCTATAATTCAAAGAAGATGATGTTAAAATAAACGATAACAACACCTGGGGACAGGGTCTCTCTACACACGGAGGGAGGAGCACGGACGAGATTCATTGCTGACGAGACGAGCGCGGCGGAACTTTTTATCCTATTACCCCATCACTGGAGCGCGCTTGCCACAAGCGCACGAGATTTCACGGGCTTTCATGTTTTTGTTCATTCTCACATGACCTGGACACTCATTTCAATAACTCTTGTATGTTCTCGTGCCGTTGTACCGTTTGATATTTATTGAAAATGTAATATGCTATTAAAGATCGAGCACCATTTTTGATGTAGTGATGGGATCTTTGCCGCCGACAACCAGTTTGGCTCTGGATTATGAAACATAAAGAAATAGTAATATGAGAATCAATAAACACATGAAATGTCATGAAATCTCGCGAGATTGTGGCAAGCGCGCTCCAGTGATGGGGTAATCAGATAAGAAAATTCCGCCGCGCGTCGCGTCAGCATGAAATCTCGTTCGTGCTCCTCCCTCCGTCTGTAGAGAGACCCTGTCCCCAACACCTGTACCGTATTCTGTCATGAGCTCACGGCAATATACATCTTCACGGTATGATGCGTTTTTAGGTGACCTTTCGTGTGGTTCTGACTTAGGGATTGACTGAAAAGTCGCGCTGTGATCAGATTTGAGGTTCCGTGAGCTGTTGCATATTTTCTTCCTACGTTGAAATTATGAGCAGAAACGGAACTTCTTCCGCAGTTTTGATGTGTGTGAAACCCATAAAACTGATTTTTTGGCCGGACTTCAATTGGGATACGCAGAATAAGAACATGAAAATCCAGAAGTCGGGTTCCATCGCTAGTTTTTCTTGGATTTCGAACGTTGGGCCCCAAAAGTCAAGGATTGCGCGGTAATGCAGTTTTCCGAATGCGAAACGCGTAGGAAAATGTTAAGTTACGGATTGATCTTTATTTCTCTTGTTACCTAAAAATCGCTTGTTTGGAATGCGGAGTTTTGCTTATCCCTGGCTTCAACTTTGCTCGGACATGTCAGTTTAATGATAATTCTTGGGATTGATCGATACTGGGAGTTTGGATATCTTCTCAACTCCGCTCTTAAGCGGAAAATAAACGAGGCCTCGCTTTCTGAAGTATATGTTCAGGAGTACGAGTCACAGTTCAAAGCTGCCGGTATCTGGTATGAGCATAGACTGATCGATGATATGGTGGCGCAGGCGATGAAGAGCGATGGTGGATTCGTATGGGCCTGCAAGAACTATGATGGAGACGTGCAGTCAGACTCTGTTGCTCAAGGTGTGCTCTGTGCCATTGAGGCATTTTGATCTCGACTTCTCTGTTGCAAGACTTTATTCAAGGTTATGGCTCCCTGGGTCTGATGACTTCGGTTTTGGTCTGCCCGGATGGAAGAACAGTTGAAGCCAAGCCGCTCACGGCACCGTCACACGACATTACAGGCAACATCAGAAGGGTCAGGAGACCTCAACTAATCCCATCGGTTTGTTTTGATCTTGTCGCCTAATGGAAGGCAGCGTTCAAAGTTGTAGCTCTTTCTAGCCTCTATCTTTGCTTGGACAAGAGGATTGGCTCACAGAGCTTCATTGGATAACAATAACGAGTTGTCAGCATTCGCGGAGAATCTTGAAAAGGTTTGCTATTGTTTCCAGTTGTGGACAGATAGAGAACAATAAATCCGCTTACCTACATTTGCTTCGAGGGTTTTGGACTAGTATCAATATTAATCAACATTATGCGCGTTCTAGGTCTGCGTTGAAACTATGGAGGAAGGCTACCTCACCAAAGACCTCGCTATATGCATCAAAGGCATGAGCAAGTAAGTATCCTCACGCCATCATAGTTTTGACGGGCGTTCGGTACTTCTATGAGTTTGTTTTTTCAGTGTAACGCGCGCTGACTACCTGAATACCTTCGAATTCCCCGACAAACTGGCTGAAAACCTCGGGAAGAAGCAAGCTCACCTCTAATATATTGTGATATTATCTGTGATGATGTTTCAATGTTATTTTACGGTTGTGAAACATAGTTTCAATTAATAAAGCTTTGTGTTCTTCGTGAAACATCAAGTTGGGTCTACTTGCTTTTCACAGAGAAAATCACAGCTGAGGAGAGATCTTCATGACAAAAAAGAATATCTGAGGCGGGATTCATAATTGCGTCAATTATGTGGTTGTCGATTTGGGTTGGGTTTAGACAGTGAACAACTGCATTAATTTTCGTGCTAGACCAAAATCGTATCGTCACATCGAGGGTTGATGCAGTGATGAATCTGGTCTCTGCTGAAAGTCCAAGCAGTTTTCTCCGCTAAAGGCAGTGTTCACAATGAATATTATATTTCAGTCCTACTCAAAAATGGGGTTGTTCGGTCGTGAGCTATCGAATAGTCAAGAAACAGCGAAGAAAAGCGCTCAGAATAAGCTAGAATAGCGGTTTCTAACGTTTAGGCCGTGGATCAGCTTACGGGCCCTGTTAGTTTCCGCAAGCGCGCGCTAATGGCGAAATGTACGCGAATAGATCTGGCTGGACGCGGCAGAGTTTCTCGGCGATTTGCCATAGAATGCGTGCGAGGCGCCACAACCTCTCGAGAACGGGGCGGGCTAAGGTCAGGCGTACTGGGCTAACGAGTTCATCACCTCGCCATCGTTTGAACAATTTCTGGCCCATTTTCGATGCTTCTTCGACCCTATCCCCTTCAGCATCTTCCAGCGTAGTGTTTCACACTGAAAACTCAAAAACGAAATTCATCGTGAACACTGCCTTTACGGACGACTTTCTTATACCAGTGCAACCGAGTTCAGAATTTCTATCCCCAGAGTCTTGCAACATTCTCAGGAAACATGCTCACGAGAGATTCACCTCCAGTTTGAAAATTCTCGAAATCGGCAGCGTCTTAAAGCATGGAAAGGATTCGCGGATTGGGTTCGCCGAAGCCGCGGCAGGTGCGGTAGATAAACTTATCCTCTGTTTCCGAGTGAAATTTATTTCCCTTCATCGCGCGCGTACGCTGCTTCTCCTTCTCCCCATACTTTTTTCGCTGTCTCTCCCTCGCTCCGCACAAGGGCGCGAGGGAACAGAGTAAATTGAGCTCGAAACCAAAAGGTGTAAGAGAGAAAATGGTAATGAGAAAGGTATCTAGATGGGATGATCTCTGAGGATCAGCGATGTGCAGAACTTTTCCTCGGAAAAACTATCAGAACGCGTAATTTAGAAAAATACAAATCTTCAAGAGCAGAAAATTTCGAAAACCAATCAGAAAGGGGAAATTGTATGCAATATGTGGTGGCAAAGAGCGCCCCTCTTCAGTTTTTTGGCCATGGACGCCTGCGATTTTTGTAATTTCTGAGGTGGGTTTGAAACGTTCCCTTATTTGCGCCCCACCAAATGGTTTTAACCTCTGGATGAGTGGGTGCGAATTTCTTTCGATAATCCCCGATTTAGGTAGAACTCAAAAGGTAACTTTTCATGGGATGTGTGGTTAGGTCCGTGGCTTGTTTTCTCAAGAAAAAACATTTAAATCTAAACCGCGGCTGGCGCGGGCGGTTTAAATCTCGCCGGCGACTAGCTGATAATTATATTACCAGTGTTAGGGTTAGGTCTTTTCCACATAAGGCGGGTAGCGCTGACCTGAAAATCGCTAGAAGAGTCACCTGCGCTGCTTCCTTGGGCCAGTTTAGGCGACGGGTATCCCAAATAGTTCTTAGCTACGAAACATAGCATTTTCGACTGTTTCTTCTTTTCTAGAGATAGATCTTCGTTTGTTTGATTGGTAGGGTGTATGAAGAATAGGAGTATTTTTGCTCAAGATTTGCTGTCTGTTTTTTCTTTCTCCCGGTCTTGTTAGTTTTTCTGTGCATCTCTTCTTATTATTATCACGCATTTGCCTTATGTGAGTGTAATAAACATATACATATACATATATAGGTCCCGATAGTTAGGTCTCATTCGAGCGAGCTTTTTCTCACAGAACAGATAATTCCTAGTAAGGCCCCCGTCATAGTCGGCCGAAAGCTGCCGTCCTAGTCCCACCCGGTCGATAGGTATGAGAAGCACGCAGAACGGGAAGAAATGAAGTGATAAAAATCATCCTCGAATGATAAAAATCGTCCTATGATATGATAAAGTTTGACCCCAACTGATAAAAACCGTTTGGAATGATAAAAATCCACCTGATACGACCAAGGACGACATACTCAGACAACAGGTGCGGACTGACCGCTGGCAATCAAGGCCTCTCCGGGCGGTACGCCGGCAAGTTGCGGGCGGATCGCTGCTCATCGTGGCCTTGGCGGGCGGATAGCTGGCTATCAAAGCCCTTGCGGGCGGATAGCGGCACCTGGAAAACTTGATCACGCTAGCGGGCGGATCGCCGGCAAGCTCTAAAGCGGCGATCCGCCCGCAATGACTTTGATAGCCAGCGATCCGCCCGCTGAGCTATGAGATGCAGCGATCCGCCCGCAACCTGCCAGCGATCCGCCCGCCAGTGATTTGATAGCCAGCGATCCGCCCGCCACTGCTTTGATAGCCAGCGATCCGCCCACTCAAATTTTACACGGTGAAACTTGTCAATCATTGACGAGTTCTTTTCTGTTATCAGTATCATGCTCAGAGTAAACAAACCGAAGGGTATAAAAGGCGCTCCAACGCACTGAATGCCCACTCGGCATATCGAGGCCGATCCTGGAAGGTGACTTCAAGTCGCCTTTGAAGCATCACTCAGAAGCCGAAGAATAATTTTTGGCAGCTGAGGGGATGGTCACCACGGCTAGGGGGGGGTGGTCCCTCACACGGGGACCGTGGTGGGAACCCACGGAAACCAAAATGTGGCATCGAGGATGGATCGCAGGCTACTGGCGGGCGGATCGCTGGCTACTTCCGGGCGGATCGCTGGCTACTGCCGGGCGGATCGCTGGCTACTGGCTGGCGGATCGCTGGCTACTTCCGGCGGATCGCTGGCTACTGGCGGGCGGATGGGGGGATGTCGATCCGACCGCCAAATGCCAGCGATCCGCCCGCACCTACTGTCTGAGTAGAGAAGGTGTAATTTTGTCAGTTGAGGATGATTTTTACCCCTTCATTTCTTGCCGTCCTGTGTATGTCTCATAGATATCGACCGGGTGGGACTAGGACGGCCGGTTTTTCGGCCGACTATGACGGGGGCCTAAGAGGAAACCATCTAGGATGAAGAAACGCAAAAACACATTGCAGTGGGAAAATAGGTGGAAAGTAGGGAGCGAATGACTGCTAGACACTGTCCACTAGACAGCTCTCGGCCTTACATTTAGTGCGAGCCGCCAGCTGCCTTTTTGATCCCACATCCCCAACTTGCTGTTGTGCTTTGTGTTTGAAACCTGCGATGAAACAGTTTACTCCGGTCGATTCGAACGAAGATGCAGTCGGTGTATTCGTAAGTGCCTCAAATAATCATTTTTCTCTGAGCAGTCCCGTGCGACTGCACTGGAATCGGCCACATCACAGTGCGCACAAACGAATTAGTCTGACGTTTTCTTATCTATGATGTGGTATTTGCGAATTAGTGACAGTGCTCTGTGGTACTGTTGTAGTATGTAGCTTTATCGTATATACCAAGCTAAATATGGCACATCAGCCACAATGCTTTACCCTCAGCGGCTGCACGTTGGCGTACAATCTGTGCACGCATGTTAGTATAACACATGCGCACCGAGTTTGCGCCGGCGCACAGTGAGGGGAGCAAAGCATCAGTGTAATCCGTTCCGACTATAAATACTTGAAGAATTGCAAATGTTTCCTGAAGGTTGAAATAGTACAGTCATTCTTGGTTTCTACAGAAGAATTGCAAATGGTCCCTGAAGGTTGAAATAGTACAGTCATTCTTGGTTTCTACACAACAAAAAACGGTTGCAAAAGCATGAGCTTAACTTTTGCTCTCAAGGTCATCGGCCACATTCTTATTTGGGGTAAGAATTTCCGTACCGTCTGTTTTCATAGAAAACTAATAGGCCTGAGGTTTACTGTGTCGCTGTCATAAGCGACAGATGCGTCATCTAGTACAGGTCGCGGCAGGAGTAGCATCATGGTAACAGCGTTGGCTCTCGTCGAAACGGCTCGCGCCAGTCGCAGCAATTGAGATACACTGAATGCTTTTCATTCCAGCAGAGGAAAACGTGTCTGAGAGCAATTGAAACGCACAGTTCTGCCTTTGTTATTGGGTATGCACGCAATGTCACGTCAAACTGCTGCAGCTGCGTCAGTGACCGGTCGCTCAAAGGGCCTGTAGAGTTCCAGTCGCGGCGTTGATCGCAGCGGCGAACACCGATGGGCGACGCAATATCGATTACATACATTGGGCGACCTACGCGGCGTGAAGGGCGACGAGGGGATGCCGCAGAGTTTTGGCGCAGTCACGGCCCTGCGTCACTGCCAGCGAACGGCGACCGGCGACGATAATGTTCTAAAGGTGTTTGCAGAGTTTTACCGACCAGCAACTGTTCGCCGAGCTTCGGCTTTTACGCGGCGACAAAAATGTTTCCGATCATTATCGTCGCCGACTCGAGTGACGCTCGTTGGCAGCAACACATTATCGTCGTAGCCTCAGTACACTCTGAGGTGCCCCCTCGACGAGCTTCACGCCGCGTCGGTCGCCCTCGTCGCCGAATGTAATCAATGTTGCATCACCCAGCGCTACAGGTCGCTGCGAGCGACGCCGCGATTTCAATTCTGCAGACCCCTTGAAACATTTTGGTCGTCGCGTCAAGGTTGACCCTCAGCGACCACTAGCTGGTCGCTGCAATTCTGCGGACCCCTTAAGAGACCTGCCGCTCTGTTCAGCTATCGCGACTGAGTGTCGCAGACGTACCTACACCATAAGCCTCAGTGAGGGTTTGGAAAAAACTACTTTTCTTCGACAGAAATCAGCCAAACTTGACAACGGAATGTAACTGTAAGTCTCATATTCCTGCCATGGAGGTGCACAGTTAGGTCCATGGCTAGCGTCTTCATAAAAAAACAATTAAAATTCACCGGCGGCTGAGGGTATGGTAAGCTGATCAGCTGCGCTCTTCTCTCAGCCTGAATCGATTAGCGGGCCGACGCACGCGACCACCGCGCCAGCCACGGGCGAGATTTAAATGTTTTTTCTCGAAAACGCAAGCCACGGTTCTAATTATACTGTTGGCATGTGCTCGGTGCGCGCATGTTATAACTTATGCGCACCGAGCTTGTGTCCGCGCACAATAAGGAACGCGAAGTATCAATGCGCTCCATGCCGACTGCATGCTTCTGGGGTCGTATTCGCCATCAACCCGCCGGGGATTCGAAGGGTAGATGAGGTGAAATTTCAGTACAAAGTGCGCGCTCCACGGCCACCCCTCGCCTCCCTTGGCTTCCCTCGCGACCGCCGGAATTTTTCGAATAGCACAGCTGAAGAATGGCTGCTTCGCGATGGAACCTTTATCTTTTCGCAGTGATATCGATACGTATCACAGTTTGCATTTCCATCTTACATGGTGTGAGATGAGTTGATCTGCTCCTCTGCCGCGTGCGGTATCATCTCTTCCGCTTCCCTTCGACTTCCCTCGGCGGGTTGTTGGCGAATACGACCCCTGGTCTGGTTGTGAGCCAATTTCGAAGAAATTCTTCTATTCGTAGAGTTGATTTCCATTTTTGATAGTTTGAGGCAATATGGCTGTCAGGTCATTCGAGAGCTTTTGATTTTCTTACCTTGAGCCCGATCATGATCATTGTTTTCGCTGGATATGTTGACTCACCTTATGTTTCCAGCCGGTTCCGTATCATTCGCTGTTTTGCCATGGGTGCGAAGGTCTCATATTATGTGAGTTCAAAGCTCCCACATCTGGAGCGTTTGTTTGGTCTCAAAGTCCTTTTCAGGGCTAAGTATCACTATGTGTCCGATCATGCGGCAGCTCCACACAACTCTTTCAACTGCCACATGATGGGATGGGGAAATTGGTCCGAATGTCCAGCTACGAGTGTTGGCAATGTAAGGTACTTATGTTAGCGTAACTATTTAGCGCTGAGCTAACACTACGAGATAGCCATTGGCGATTGCGCAACAGCGAAACACCGGAGTTTGATCAAGCCCTGTCTCACTTGTCTCTTAACATCATGCTTGGGACTCGAAGGCGATTCGGATTATGAGTTTTTTCACCTTGAGAAAATCATTGCCTCGGAGTACATCTCGGTCGCGGTTCTCGACTGAATTTTTTTTTCGATGTGGGTCGCAACTTCGATAGTTTTCTTCGATTTTGTAGTTTCATTGTATTTATTGTATTTGTAGTTTCATGTAGTTATTTTATTTTGATTCTGGTAGTTTTCTTCGATTTTGCAAAAGCCTTTGATCGTGTATCACACAAAAAGTTGTTATTCAAATTAGAGAAATTGCAGTTCCACCCTGTTGTCATCAAATGGATAGCTGAGTATCTCAGCGACAGAACTTTCCAAGTAAAGCTAGGGGAGATCTATTCTGATACCAAGGCCATTGCAAGTGGAGTACCTCAGGGAGGTGTCTTGTCACCAATTCTTTTCATCATTTTTACGGCTGACTTGCCCGAATCCGTTCAAGGTCTAGGGATCAACAGAATTATAAAACTCAAACCGCAGATTCCATCCCCCGTAACCCAATGGGCGTGATAAGAGTAAAGATAAACACACCTGCATCCTATTTACAGTCGTGATAAAATGTGGGTTGGTGGAATGTCATGTTACTTTGAAGGAATTCACTCCAATGTTTGTAGAATGAGGTTCTTCATGACCATTTCGAGAGTGTTGCCGGGAGCAGCAGTTGGGCAGCATTGAAATGCAGGTACTTGAGTGAGCACTGAAGCAGCTGGGGCAGCAATTAAGGTGAGTGAAGCTCCGGTAGAAAGCAGCGCGTTGGTGTAACTAGGGGAGCATAAGGGTCTAACGTGCAACGCTATGCACCAGTAGGGGAAACTTAAAAGTCTTCCAACTCGACGAGCAACTCTACGTGAAAGTCCTCATTGTCAGTGCCGCATTTCAACCGCAAGGTCACACGAAACCTTATTCCATGAATACCGGAAAGCATTCCTCGCAGGGAGCATGACATCATTCCACCGACCTACGCTTCATCATGACGATAAATGGATGGAGTTGTTTTCAAATACTGTTATCATGACCACTGGGTTACTGTGGATAGAATCTGCGGTTTGAATTTTATAATTCTGTTAGGGATCAAAGTCAAAATGTACGCAGATGATGTCAAAATTGTGGTGAGCGCGAAGCGCTCACCAGATTTGGCTTTGATCTCTTACCGCGCGCATGTCCTATACCGAGATTACCTATTCATACTGTCACCAGAAAAGTAAGTTGTACATCATTCGAAGGATCTAATCAATATACGTACTTGAGCCAAGTTTCATTGCGATCGGTCACCGCTCTCAAAAGATATGGCGCCTCAAATGACGCAAAACATTTCTCCGCCACCGCCTCCGCCTTCGCCTCCGTCCGTCACATTTCATTTTTTTCTGGACGGCGTGGACCAAATTGCTTGAAACTTGGTGACCAGAGGTAATCGGGCACGAGGATGCCAAAAATAACCCGCAGAACTCACCATTTTCACTCCTGGACCACTTGCAGGCGGTTCAAACTTGGAAACCGGCCTCTCAGTAATAATTCATAAAAATGACTGGTTTTTTTCGTTATCGGTTATTGTTTTCTTAAAGACTCCATATAAATAACTTGCTTTCTAGGGTGGTGTACTCTTAACGTTCGGATCGGAAGAGGACGGAGGTTGGGGAGGGATGTTTCTGAGCGAGGCGCGTGTTCGTACCATGCGCATCATCGATAAGAAGGCGTCGTAGGGTGTGCTGAAGTATCAGTTCACTATGCGGGACTGAAACAGGAGTATACAGGACTACAGCAGGACCTCAGTAGGAGTGTGCAGGACACCATGGGACGTGTGCATGACCGCAGCAGGGATGAGCAGGATGTCATGAAATGTGTGCAGGACCTCAGTAGAGGTGTGCAGGGAGGGCATCATGGGACGTATGCTGGACCCCAGTGGGGATGTGCAGGACATCATGGGACGTGTGCAGGACCGCAGTAGGAGTCTGCAGGATGTCATGGAATATGTGCAGGACCGCAGTAGGGGTGTGCAGGATGTCGTGGAATGTCGGCAGGGCATCAGTAGGGATAAGCAGGACATCATGGGACGTGTGCAGGACCGCAGTAGAGGTGTGCAGGACATCATGGGACGTATGCAGGACCCCAGTAGGGATGTGCAGGACATCATGGAATGTGTGCAGGACCGCCGTAGGGGTGTGCAGGATGTCATGGAATGTGGGCAGGGCCTCAGTAGGGATAAGCAGGATATCATGGGACGAGCGCAGGACCGCAGTAGGGGTGTGCAGGACATCATGGGACGTGTGCAGGACCGCAGTAGGAGTGTGCAGGATGTCATGGAATGTGTGCAGGACCTCAGTAGAGGTGTGCAGGACATCATAGGACGTATGCACGACCCCAGTAGGGATGTGCAGGACATCATGGAATGTGTGCAGGACCGCAGTAGGGGTGTGCAGGATGTCATGGAATGTGGGCAGGGCATCAGTAGGGATAAGCAGGACATCATGGGACGTGTGCAGGACCGCAGTAGGAGTGTGCAGGACACCATGGGACGTGTGCAGGACCGCAGCAGGGATGAGCAGGATGTCATGAAATGTGTGCAGGACCTCAGTAGAGGTGTGCAGGACATCATAGGACGTATGCACGACCCCAGTAGGGATGTGCAGGACATCATGGAATGTGTGCAGGACCGCCGTAGGGGTGTGCAGGATGTCATGGAATGTGGGCAGGACCCCAGTAGGGATGCGCAGGACATCATGGGACGTGTGCGGGACCGCAGTAGGAGTGTGCAGGACACCATGGGACGTGTGCAGGACCGCAGCAGGGATGATCAGGATGTCATGAAATGTGTGCAGGACCTCAGTAGAGGTGTGCCCAGGACATCATGGGACGTGGGCAGGACCCAGTAGTGGTGTGCAGGACATCATGGAATGTGTGCAGGACCGCCGTAGGGGTGTGCAGGATGTCATGGAATGTGGGCAGGGCCTCAGTAGGGATAAACAGGATATCATGGGACGTGTGCAGGACCGCAGTAGGAGTGTGCAGGACACCATGGGACGTGTGCAGGACCGCAGCAGGGATGAGCAGGATGTCATGAAATGTGTGCAGGACCTCAGTAGAGGTGTGCAGGGCATCATGGGACGTATGCAGGACCCCAGTAGGGATGTGCAGGACATCATGGGACGTGTGCAGGACCGCAGTAGGAGTGTGCAGGACACCATGGGACGTGTGCAGGACCGCAGCAGGGATGAGCAGGATGTCATGAAATGTGTGCAGGACCTCAGTAGAGGTGTGCAGGGAGGGCATCATGGGACGTATGCTGGACCCCAGTGGGGATGTGCAGGACATCATGGGACGTGTGCAGGACCGCAGTAGGAGTCTGCAGGATGTCATGGAATATGTGCAGGACCGCAGTAGGGGTGTGCAGGATGTCATGGAATGTGTGCAGGAGCTCAGTAGGAGTGTGCAGGACATTGGGGACGTGTGCAGGACCGCAGTAGAGGTGTGCAGGACATCATGGGACGTATGCAGGACCCCAGTAGGGATGTGCAGGACATCATGGAATGTGTGCAGGACCGCCGTAGGGGTGTGCAGGATGTCATGGAATGTGGGCAGGGCCTCAGTAGGGATAAGCAGGATATCATGGGACGAGCGCAGGACCGCAGTAGGGGTGTGCAGGACATCATGGGACGTGCGCAGGACCACAGTAGGGGTGTGCAAGACATTATGGGACGTGTGCAGGGACTCAGTTTAATGTCCAGGACACCGTATACAAGTTATGCCTCCGAGTTAGAAGTCTGGGCCGGAACAGATGAACGAATTCTGCAAGAACCGGTGAAATTTGGCTAGAGCGACTGACCCTGCACAATTGTGTCCTTTTTGAAACTCATTTCTTCATTTTTTCGACTTTTAAATTCAATAAGTATATGCATTGTGTTCTATCTCGAGGAAGCCGCGAAGGAGCTACATATTACCTTGCTATCATAGCAGCAGAGCGGTTCTTTCTCCATTTCTACCACTATGTTTTCTCAAAAACATCAACTTGACTCTTATAATATAGCTATCATAACGGCATCGAGGCTCCTTCCTCGAGAGGAACACGATATAATAGAAAAAAAAGTTGTGAAATTTCTGAAAAAGTTCCCTCAAAAAAAATTTCTGAAAAATTTCCCTCGAAAAAAGTTGTGAAATTTCTGAAAGTTGGGCTCCGCAGAAAAGGTTAGGGATTTGGCATTGTTCTTAAATGTGGTGAAATTGTTTTATTGAATTTTTCTCTAAACTTAATTTTTTTTAAATGTAGTGAAATTATTGACTTGATTTGGCTGATGATGGTATTTGTAGACATCGTAATCATTAAAATATAGTGAGATTGCTGCTAATGGATTTGGCTCGCCCTCTATCAATTATCAGAGTCAAATCAGGTGTCAGAAGTATTTCTCTTGATAGCCTTCGTGTCCTCAACGCTTTCACGGTTCACATTGTATGGGAAGGTTTTTGTTGCTGGACTTATTCTTGTTCTGATTTGATCCAAATCACGCTCGACTCAAAACTCCTTCTGACGCGTGATTTGACTCTGATAATTGATAAGGCGCGTGCCAAAGCCATTAGCAGCAATCTCACTATATTTCAATAATTACGATGTCTACAAATACCATCATCAGCCAAATCAAGTCAATAATTTCACTACATTTAAAAAATCAAGTTTAGAGCCAAATCCAATAAAACAATTTCACCACATTTAAAGGCAGTGTTAACGATAACCTTCAACTTTGAGATTATTCGCTATATTGATTAGGTGCCCCCCGGGTAGAACCAAAATGACGCAGAAATTGAGAAAAACGCGCCAGAAGTACCTGAAATCCTTAAGTATTACCCCGCCTCTTAAGTATCACAGGAAGTGTTTGTTGTGATACTGAAATCTTTTGTGGACCCGTCCTTTGCAATTCTCTACTCTCTATTGCTCTGTTCCTTCCTTAGGGCCCTAACTAATTCTGCTTTGCGTGCAATATTCTTCTATTTTCGACGGACCCAATTTTCCACCGGTGACAACCACCATGAACATGTTCATCCAACCGGACAACTAGTCCATGTTATAGAATAATGTCACTGAAATACGATGTTTTAATGCGTTTCTCGCCGTTTCTTCGTAATTTTGGTAACATTTGGAGGCCAGCGCATCGTTTTATGTAAAAAATTCAGGGACGAGAATCATCGTGAACACTGCCTTTAAGAACAATGCCAAATCCCTAACCTTTTCTGCGGAGGCCAACTTTCAGAAATGTATAATGTCATTTCTGATCCAGAGGATTCCGTTAACCTTCAAAACTCCATAGATTCGCTTGTGAAATGGACTGAAAGATGGCAGTTGCCTTTGTCTCCACAAAAGACTACTTTTATGCAGCTAAAATCTCATCCACGCTCAACTGTTACTTCGTACTCAGTGGATGGCGTAACCATTTCTGCTGTTGATTCCGTTAAAGATCTTGGTTTTCATTATAATGACAAACTTGATTTCACTGCGCATATCAAAGTTCGGTGTAATCAAGCTAAACTGAGAACGTTTCACATTTTCAAAGGTCTTTGCAGCAGGAACAAGTCTGTTCTACTTCGGGTATACAAAACGTATGTTCGCCCACTCGTAGGAATCAGTGTTACTGCATTCAATCCTCCATTGAAGAGAGACATTCATGCTATTGAAAAAGTACAAAACAATTTTACACGTAAACTTCTCACACGAGTAGGTGGATATTTGTACGAAAGAATCCCAAGCGCCTTTATAAGGAATAGACACTTGAGTCTGCCTTCGCTTGGGTCCCGGCGTAGAGTATTTGACGTATGCGATGTTCACAACTAGATTTACAACCATAAAATGCTAAACATGAAGCCTCTGTTCAATTGAAATTACTCTCGGTGGAGAGGAAACTCGCTCAAAATTGCTTTGCGCGGACCAAGTACCAGTTTGTATGCCAACTCTTTCAAATACAGAGCTGGCAGGTCATAATCCAACATCACAAAAAATATGCCTCCAGGGCTGACATTGAGTCAATTTAAAGCACGTGCTAAAAAGATCCTTTTGGATTTTGAATCCTAGTTTTCCAAGATGAACCGCTGCTTCTGCTTTCATGGTTATGAGCATATGTTGGAGCATTTCTGTTACAGTTGATCCTCGTTATAACTTTTTTCTCACATTAGCCTTTAGCGGATGTAATAAACTTATAAACTGATAAACTGGGACCGTTATTGCTGAAGAACGCGGGCGAGAGATCAGACTGAGATGGCCTCAGACGTTTCTCGGCCCCGATCCGCACCAGGGGTGTGCGGAAAATTCTTTTCGGTAAATTTTTTACCGAAAGTTTTTACCGATTTTTTTTCTCGGTAAATACGGTAAAAACGGAAAATTCGGTAAAAATTCCGACTTCGACTTTGGTACATATCCCATACGATAGCACAAATAAACAACATTATTTATGCATCATTTATAAGTGCTCGAGGATAGTGTAAATAATGAGCGAGTTTTACGTATTATACTGAGCTCAATGGCTGAACCCGATCAGCGGGACGTTGATTTTGAGAAAAAGTAACATTTCAAAATATTATGTCGTCATGGCCTTTTTCTAGTGACTCAGAATTAGGTCAGATGGGGAAAACATCCTTTCCGCCTCAACTGTGCCAGGAGGCGCGCACAAGTTTTTATTGATGGTGCTATGTGGGATGGGGGAAGGGCACTGTGGCGCGATGCACTTGGTGACGCCCATTTCACCCTGCCGCACTAAATTTGAGCCTCTACCCGGGGTTTCCCTCTCCTGCCAAAATTAGGGGAGTCGTTGCGGCACGGGAAAATGGGCGTGGCCGCCAAGACCCTGCCACCGGTCGACCAAGGACCTGGCGAACCGCTGGCAGGGTTTTGGCGGACCACCGGCCAATGGCTGTCCGACACCGGGAATGGTTTTTGCTCTCCAAGCAAATGCCGGCGGTCCGCCGATCCCAATGTCTGAGTTATTGGTCAGTGAGGAAAGGTGTGGATACGATAATTTCACAATGTAGTCATCCCAGAACTGCGCAGTGGATTCAGTGTTGTGTCCGGGGGCTCAAAACAAATTTTCCACTTCCTGAAATATCTGCTTCAGGCCTCTGCTGCGTTGCGAACCTGTTCACATTTCTAAATAAAATATGAATTTCTCGTAGTGGTACATATCTCGACAAGAAGAAGCACTTAAAGGCAGTGTTCACGATGAAAAAAGTTTTCGAAATTCCACTGGGATTGGGTAGTGGAGGGACACTCTGTAACGTTAACGTTGAAAGAACGCATGAAAACGAGCCAGGAAGAGCCCCAAAAGAGCCCGAAGTTGCAACTTCGAGCGCATTGAGAATCCCAAAAGCGCATCACACGCCCACCGACGTGAACAAATAAATGCTCGAGATCGTGAGATGAGCGATGATTTTCAATCATTAGCCCTGTTCTTCCCTTCATTCTCAGCTTCTCTCTTTACTCAGGTCAGCTCGCATAGATCGGCTGCAAAAGACGGAAGTTACAAGCCTCGGACAACTCGTCCACCATGTTTCCATAGCTCAATCTTTGAGGGACCATACCTGCGTTCACAGAAGGTCTTGTATGATTTCAGAGACGCCATTGGAATCAGCATGAGGCCGTTTTCAAGATAGGCGGAAAAACAGAAAAACGATTTTCATCGTGAACACTGCCTTTAATAGAAAAAGTGAAGAGATCGTTTGAATATTCAAAAAGTAAGCCAAACAGTTTAAAAAAGAGTAAAAAAATAAGGATGAAAAACGATTTAGCGCCAAGGGCATGCCATAACAGTGGCAATCACGTAATATACGAGTACGAAGTAGGCCAAATCGGCGGAAACACCCATTTTTCTTTTCGGTAAAAATTTCGGTAAATTTCGAGAAAAATTCGGTAAATCGGTAAATCAAAATTTTCCGAAAAACACCGGTAAATCCGGAAAATCGGTAAACGGAAAATGCACACCCCTGATCCGCACCGAACAATATTTGGGACCGCCTGACAGTTCGGCTCTTTCTTGAAATCATTGGGCCACTGCCGATGAACGAAACTGCTCTTCAGACGAACTAGTGGAGCCCGGACAGCAACAGCTTTGGCCCGTAAAGCAACATCAATAGGCCGGACAGCTAGGGAAGCGACAGCACATTGGGAGAACGAGCTGAGCTATCAGGTGGCTCGAGGCCGAGAATCGCCTGAGGTTTTTACTGCGAAACTTTGTGTACTGGATCTTTGCCGAGAAAGGAGAGCTAGGCAGCACATCCTCCCAGCGCAACAGTATCAATTCCTTGCTGTAGCAAGCAGCATTTTCGGCGAAGGTATAGTCTACAGCAATGGAAGTAGAACCTGTTGAGGTTGCGGACTCTTCCTAACATACTGTAGTCTGATTGTGTTATCACTCATTCTCTCGAAATAACTGAGATTGGCCGGTGAGTTTGTTTTTTCATTCTTAAGGCTCATTCATAGCTGGTCGCTTCGACTTGAAGTCGAAGCGACCAGCTATGAATGAGCCTTAAGAATGGAAAAACAAACTCACCGGCCAATCTCCGTTATTTCGGTCGCAGTTTTGCGTAAAAATACGGACAATTGCGGACAACGCCGCAGGAATTTAAAAAAAATTTTTCTCGGTTTTTGCTGATTCCTCCTGATTTTTTGTGACTTCGGTGCCTTAATCTTCTAAATCATGGAAGCGACGCGACTAGTCGAAGCGACCTAACAAAATCGAGCAGGTCGCTTCGACTAGCTATGAAATACCCCAGTCGCTCGGCGATCGGGACTGAAACTGCAAACTGTTCCAACCCGTCGCGACTCAGTGCAAGATCTGTTGTCGCGACGTGTTTTGTGCCTGTTGGCAGTGCCGCGACTAGTCGAAGCGACCAGCTATGAATGAGCCTTAACACTTTCACCTGTTTTCAATGCTTCCACAGATGTAGTCATATTGGTGAAAACACAAGCTCACCGATCTATCACAGCTCATTCGGAAAAATGAGTGATGCCACTAACAAACTACCGTATGGTAAGACGAGTCCGCAACCTCACCAGGTCCTACTTCCATTGCTGTAGACTGTATGGCACCATCATTGACACCCTGCCATGAAAGCACTCCCGGTCACAATCACAGCAGGAGCTGTAGCAGCTAGCGGTGCTCCTTCGCAATAGCCGACCCCTCTAGAAGAGTTGAATTCCAGTGGTGTTTTATATATGTTCTTTGCACACATTTCACACGTCGCTCTGTGTTTCTACATGTTTAGAAGCAAAAACATCAAAAAATGATCCCGTAGCAGCATGCGAACACTTTTTTTTACCAGAGTGGGTCGTCTATTCCGAAAGAGTACCCGGCTAGCCGGATGCCAGCGTGCAACGTACAGCACTGCGTCAAGGAAACATCACAGGTGCTCGCTTTCCAGCGTGACGTGGTATAAACCCTTTGCGCTGCTCTTCTCGATCCCATGGCCGCACGAGAGCTGACACAGTAGGTCCATGAAAATGAATGAGCTGCGAACGCGCTTAACTCGTCCGTAGCTCCTCCCTTTTCGTGCACTGGGTCTGCAAGTCGAAAACTCTGGAAACTGGTAGCGAAAGACCAGGGTAACGGCTGCTCCCACACCAAGCATTTGTGGGTTTTCTGTCTTGTATTTGTCTGTGCGCCACGTTATCCGACGACAGACATAGGCTTTTTCGAGTACGCTCATTATTGCGTAGTGTCACGAAAAACTTGAAGACCATCACCACATAAGGTCCCTGTCAGAGCTGGTTGAAAAAACACCATGGCCAGCCCGGCCAATACGTGTGAAGCACATGGACGATGGAGGTTGCAAAAAACACCCGGTGTGGTTAGCTGTGGCTGACGCGGTTAATATGTATGGATCATGTGCAACGATATCATGAATATCATTCACTTCTTCCGTTATATCATGTGATCTCCAAACAGGGTTTTGGTGCCATTCTAGCTGTGGAAGTATTGAAAGTGTAATAGATAAGCAGTTTTCTCTTCAGGGATTTTTATGTCGATATATAACTTTACAGGAAAACAAAAGCAGACGGCTGATGGGACCGTGCCTTGGCAGAAAGCAGCGTGGTGATTTTCTGAGTGACTATGCACCATGTGTTTGTCCATCTAGGGGCTGCCCGTCAGTCGAGATAGTCGGCAATTTCACCGAACCATCATGTGATAATACGTCGATAAAGGTATGTATGACTCATGATGAGCGATATACGCGCTAGCGAACTTGGTGGTGTTAAAAGCAGTGTCCACAATAGAAACTATCTTCGATTCGAAAGATTGGCTGTCCAGTGCGACAACCACGTCAATAAACGGTTTTGAGAGAGCTTAAATTTCCCTTATACGCCCCAAAAGTTGACTACGCCAGCGCACGGGGCTCTGTTCACACAACAGCCATCATCGAAGTAAACATGCTGACTTCGCCTGATTGTAGCCTTTTGATATCTTATCCTTCCTCCTCATATGTTCACCTCGATGGATGGCTGTTGTGTAAACTGGGCCTCGTGCGCTCGTGCAGTCAACTTTTGGGCTATAGCAGGGCTGTGCGTTATAACGTTAACGTGTTAACGCATTAACGGGTTAACGCGATTTTTTTTGGAAAATTAACGATTAACGCGT
Source organism: Aplectana chamaeleonis (assembly GCA_029168955.1). NCBI lineage: Eukaryota > Metazoa > Nematoda > Chromadorea > Rhabditida > Cosmocercidae > Aplectana > Aplectana chamaeleonis. The sequence continues at coordinate 90,841 of JAPDOI010002007.1, forward strand.
AACGAAAAAGTTCCAAAATCACGTTAATTTTGAGTTCGTTAAAGGCATCGTACGCGCTGAAAACCACTCGCCGTTTTTTCGGTTCAAATGATTCTCTGGGCCAACCTAAGAACGTAGGGAGAGTTTGCTCGGTTGAAAACGCCTTATTGTGAAGATAATTGAGGTTGAATGTCTCAAATTCCGTCAAAAGAGGCCGGCCCTCCGTCAGTCATCTGACACAATTTGCTGTCGGGTGCAACTGAGGGAATTTGATGGAATACACCAAACGATTACGTAAAGAATAACTTTTCTACTTTCATCGATTAACCTTTCCTTCTCAACAAATCACTTGAAAGAAAGATAAACTTCATTTGATCGTGAGATCGTCGGTCAAAACAGCTATCTCTAACGATCGACTCTTCCTTTTTCAAAAATCGATTGAGATATTCTGGGTCTAAAAAAGGGGTTTCCAGTGGATTTTTCGCGGTTTTTTCAACGTAGCTGTTATATAGGTAACTATAGCTCTCTTTATATGTGGAAAGCTCGAAAACGAAATCCATCGTGAACGATGCCTTTAATTGCGGTGGAATTACGGCACTGATTGATATGCTTCAATTGCAATCTTCAAAACTGGGGCCGTGCACGTCGAAACGTTTCTGCTTGTTGTGAAATATATCATTAAATATGTTTCCCAGTCCATTGTTTATTTATTTTAGTTATTTCATCTTAGTATCGAAGAATTCCTTTTCGTATTCCAAAAAGGAAATGTGAGGTCTAATCTACCTCTCTGCTGTCGAGTAAGGTACCAAACGAGAGGTGGAAGCGGGGATTGAAGGCCGGGTTGCAAGATTTGGTGGACCGCACTACAGACTAAACCGAGAAACGGAATATTAGGTTGATGCAAAAGTTTCCGGACTTTTCACAACTATGAAAAAAATTATTTAAAAAAAACAAAGCTCACTCAACAAAATAGTTTCTATCACATCCAAGAATCCTTCGCCACCGATTGGACAGATCATGAATTTCCGACGCTAGAACTCTGGCTGTTTCGAGTCAAAGTATTCTCTTAGGCCATTTTGACTTCGTCAACGTTAGTGAACTGTTTTCCATCCAGGAAGTGCTGCATCGAGCGGAACAGACGGTAGTCTGAAGGGGAAGATCTGGGCTATATGGAGGGTGAGGAAGAACATCCCAGCCCTGGTCCAGCAGTTTATGTCGGGTTATCCGAGATACGTGTGGCCGAGCATTGTCGTGAAAAAGGCGGACAGTGTTCTTCATGCCAGGACGACTGGACGTGGGCTGGGAAGTTCTTCCTCACCCTCCATATAACCCAAATCTTGACATTTCCGGCAACCATCTGCTCCGCTCAATGCAGCATTTCCTGGAGAGAAACAGTTCAGTAACGATGACGAAGTCAACATGGCCTTAAAAGAATACTTCGACTTGAAACAGCCAGAGTTCTACGCGTTGGGAAATCAAAACCTGCTCAATCGGTGGCGAAGGATCCTCGAATGTGAAGGAAATTATTTTCTTGGGTGAGCTTTGTTTGTTTTTGAATAATGAATAAAATGTTTTTTAATCAAAGTCGTGAAAAGTATGGGAACTTTTGTATCAACCGAATAGAATCTGCGCCAAGTGTGCAAGTATACAAAACCAATCCGAAAAGCGGCTTATAGAGCATTTGAGCAAGGTGTCAAGGTCATTATGACGTCATTTGAAGGTCAGTTTATTTTTTCTGGGACCTCTGATGATTTATCGATTTTTGCTGTGGTCCAGCAATGTTTTTTAATTATTTAAGCGAAATCCAAAATTAACGTGTTAACGCATTAACGGGTTAACGCGGTTTTTTTCCAAAAATTAACGATTGACGCTTAACGAAAAAAAAACAAATTTTCATTAACACACACCCCTGGCGTGTAGGGTCAATGGGGGCTCGCTCGAAGCCGTTTTTCGACGTGGTCGTTGCACTGGGCCGCGGTCCTTTCAGTTCCCGGTGAAAATAGTCAATATGGACGACACTGCCTTTAATAATGAATAACTTATTTCAACTGAAAAAGGACAAACAGCAAGACTGAATTTAGGGTTTTCAACTCCAGATCTTACCCAGAACAGGCGGACTTCTGCTCTACTCCATGAAAAATCTTGCTCTTGGACGAGTTGTCGACTGCTCTTAATGATATTTTACTGATATAGTGGAGCAGTGCTTCAATAAACGTTGTAATATTACTGACTTATCCATAGGATTCGCGTTTCATAACCATTTTGGGCTTATTTTCTTCTCACACATTCCCGGTTATGAGCTCGATACCAATAGCTTATGCTCCGCAGGACACCTGCGGCAACATATCCGTTCGATTGAAAGAAGAAAAGAGCCTTTCCTTGCTATCACTTCCCCAGAGGTTTCCGAGACGTGTATACCACCAAAGAGTGATTTTTCAACATCAATTTCTAAGACGAAACAGATGAACGCGACAGTTATAATAGGCTCCTAAAGGATAGCTTTGAGAAAAGGTCATTAGCGCGGCGTCATTTTGTGGGCGCCCAAATGACTCACTGCAAGCATTGCCTGAAACTCTGTTTAACGATTTCGAACCCTGATTTTATGATGATCGGTAGGTCAGGGCCAATCGATAATACTATATAAGTGAACTTTTATACCCGCCGGGTGCTAGGGGAGGGGATGACTAGATCACACTAGCAGCAATACACCGAATATATGAATGGAAAAGTGAATATAGAACAATAAAAATAGAATAGAATAGACTGTAAACTGTGAATCCAAGTCACTACCTGATGATCAGTCGAATGGGCGGCAGTCCAGAATATTGGGAGCAGGCTGTCAGTCCAGAATATTTGGAGCAGGAGACGACGGTTGAAATGGCGTGGCGGCAGGTCCCGTGTATTGAGAGCAGGCTGGCAGTGCAGAATATTGGGAGGAGACGAAGGTCGAATTGGCGTGACGGCCGGTACAGCGATGTGGCAGGTCCCGGGACACCTCAAACTTGGGTAATTAAACCCGTAGACAATAGGAATACAGAGAATAAAGGAGTTAGTAGGAATATGACGGATCAGAGATTAATAGGACAAAATCAGAATTTCTGATTTTGCCCCTTTAGATAAACCCACCCCAGAAAAACCCCCAAAAGTAGGCAAAGGCCGCGGCAGAGACGATTTTAGGCCTCGGCAAATTGAATAATTCAACCGCGCCGCGGCACCGTACTCCCATTAGGTCCTGACATGAGGGTTCGAGTTTGAGCGCGGTTACTTCCGCTCACCTGGGGTTTCAGTCCTCTTGGCGTGAACGAATTGATTCTCATCATTTCTTGACTCTCCTTTCTTCTTTCCTTTTGGGTTGTCTTCTCCTTCGATTGGTTAGTTGGAATAAAACGTAACAGCTACTATTGTGGGGGAAAACTACTAGAATAAACCATGTCCAAAATATATACATATTGAATTCCAGTCACGTTTCCGTGACACTCCGGCCAGGCCTCAGAGACGGCCGGCCTTCTTCAGAACTTCCATCTCCCTTTGGCGATCCTCTGGCAAAGGACAGACCGCCATGTGATGACTCTGGCTCCCACAATAGTGGCATCGTCTGGTAGCTTTCACGCAGTTGTTTTCCTCACAATGTCCCAGGCATACCATGCAATACTTGCGCAACTGGATCACCATTCGACGACTCTCTACAGTAGGAAAGTCCGGGCACCCATCTGACGGGTGTTTTCCTCTGTGCCTGCAGAAGACACATTCTACGGGTCGATGTCCATCAGAGTACAGTGTGTGAGGCGAATTTCCAATCATCCTTTCTTCGCATTCTGCCAGAGAAGCCAGCTTCCTTTCCGCCCTTCTCACCACGGGGTCCACATGGGCTCTCTTGCGAGGAAGTTCCTCTTGATCAGGATGCTTGTGTTCAAGTTGTCTCGGACGAGCTGGAGATCCATCACGGTATGCAAATGGGCTCGGCTTCTCACGATATTCGAATGGATCTGACCGTTCACGATGAGCAAATCGTTCGCTCTCTTTTCCACTCCAATCTTTTACCACGGCTGGCTGTCTCATCAACATATCGAGCTTGTAGTTTACTGATCGCTGGAAAGTGTCCAATTTGTACTCCATGCGCACGTTATGCTCGTTTGCCTGGTCCTTGATTTCCTGAAGTCTGTTCTCGATAATTTCGCTGAGTTCCTTGAGTTGAGTTTGCACTTCATTTTCAAAGTTCAGGAACATCCTTCTTGAAGGAGCTTGGTCCTCAGACTCGTCCGACCCACCTTCGGTACCACTGAGTTCAGCCGCTAGTCGCATTTCCTGCAGTTTATCCATTATGACCTTGTGGTGTTCATCCATCTTCGAAGCCAGAGTTGCCGAGTTGTCGCTCAACGTCTTCCTCAGGTCGGGCTCCTCGACGTTCCCCTCTTCGCCATCTCTGCTTCTCAGAAAATCCGTGATCTCGCTATGTATCTGTGAATCGCCACGAACGCTATTGACATCCAAGTCCAACAAGTCTTCCATATCCCTCTCCGAAATCGGCTGCAGCTGTCCTTCAAGCGTCATCCTGGAAACAGAATCAACATAGTCGAACGTAGGAATACTATCAGCTTGAGTAACAGAAGAATATTTAGAAATATCAGCTTCAGATTGAATAAGGATAGAATTTGTTTTCCTATACCCATCATTACCGACCCCCTCGATAAAGTTGATGTCGTATTCGGACTCATCATAAGGGTTTCGAAAAATTCGATTTTTACGCAAGTTGCGTGTTGGAGGTACCGGAGGTTGAACATTGTCTTTTTTACTGAGTAACCCCGTTGGCTGTGAACTCTCTTCAATTTGTTTTGGCTCGTCGACTATCTCCAAGGGAACAAGTAGGTTTGGGGGTCTCCTTACCCTGTTTCCACTTGGTAGATGCAACTCCACTTCTCTTATAAGGCCGTCTTCGGAACAAATCACCTCAGAGATCCTGCCCATTCTCCACGATCCCCGGGGCTGCACTGGATCACTTATCAGTACAACCTCTCCTACTTGCGGAGACTTCGTGGACGCTCGATGAGAGCTAAGCTTGACCTTGTGGTGTTCCCTCAGAGCCTTCAAGTAGGTTTCGTGCCATGTTTTCCAAAACTTGTCTACGATGTCAATTGCACTCTTGAGTGCCCTCCCCACCTCCAGTTTTGTGCGTAATTGTGCTTCTTCTTGAGGAGTCTGGTAATCTTCATCAACCTGAAAATTGTATGATCTGTTGATTATCATGTCTTTCTGAACGAAGTCGATTGGGCGGATAATGGTTCCTTGCTCGAAGTGCTCTTCTTCATACGTCAATGGTCTGGAGTTGAGGGAAGCCTCTATTTCTGTCAAAATCGTGTTCAACTCTTCTTCGTCAACTGCTTTCGTTCCCAGGGCTTTATACAATGACCTTTTGATTGCTTGGATCATACGCTCGTAAAATCCTCCTTTCCAGGGAGCATAAGCCGTTATCCTGAACCACTGGATCTCTCTATTAACTACGAATTCTTCCACTCCTTGTGTGACGTCAGTTGTCCACTGCGTTTCGTTCAAGATATCTGCTCCCAATTGGAAGGTTGGTGCGTTGTCACACGTCACACTATCCGGTTCTCCTCTTCTTGAAAAGAATCTCCTCATGGCACGTATGAACGAAGTAGTTGAATTGTCCGCTACTAGTTCTAGATGTATAAGCCTAGTTGTAGTACAAGTAAGTATGCATCCAAACCGCTTCTCCCGTTCTCCGTTTCTCATTATCCACAAAGGCCCAAAGTAGTCTAATCCCACGTGCTGAAAGGGTCTAGTTCTGACAACTCGCCTTTGAGGCAAATCTGTCGCTTCAGGATAGGAATACGGAAGACCGTTGAAGCGCTGACATTTGACACATCTTCTCATAACTCTCTTCACCTGTTGACGTAGTTTCGGTATCCAGTACCTTTCACGCACCCTAGTCATCGTATGTGCCAACGCCCTGTGAAGGGTACCATGAGCTTGTCTAATGATCAATTGAGCCAGCGGGGTATTCGGATGGATGAGAATGGGATTTTTAGTTTCTTCATTCAGAATACTCTTCCCCAATCTTCCTCGACACTTCCACAAATTGTCCTTCGTATCCCTTTGCGCGTTGAGGTTTTTGAGTCTGCTGAGAAATTCCTTGTTCACGAATTCATCTTGGTGTAAGCGTAGAGTCATATTTCGTGCCCAGGTGAGTTCCTCATGCGTCAACTTGGATGGAAACTCTCGTTGGAGTCTTTGTGACTTCGACTTGAGTCTTTCAATGAATCGATGAACGTACGCCAACGTACGCACCAGTTTGTCAAGACTTGAGAATCGTTCGTAGTCCACTATTGTGTGCGACGTTTCCTCTACCGCTACATTAACCTCGACCTCGCTGTCCCTTGCGTTCGTTGGGGCTGCGAACAACCGAGTGACTTCCGGCCAATCCATCAATGACTTGATAATGAAAGCCGGTCCAGACCACCATATGTGGTCCCTCAACTCTTCTGCAGTGACTCCTCTCGTCGCGCAATCAGCCGGATTTTCGTCTGTTCTAATGTACCCCAATGTGCACGGAATTCCTTCTTCCAACAATTGGTCTGCTATGTCCGCGATTTCCTTTGTCCTGTTCTTGACTAATACTCCTTTGTTGCTGATTTGTGTCGTGTTTTTGAGCCAGCTCAATGCTATTTCCGAATCCGATAAAATGACGACTTCTTGGAGTTTCACGGATTCCTTCAGTTCTGAATAACATGCTTGGGCCAATCTAGCTGCCATAGTGATGGCGTTCAGCTCCAGCTTGGGTATAGTATGCTTGGTTTGGATTGATGGCAGTTTGGTCTTGGCTGTCATCAATGTTTGTGTCTTGTCGTTGCATAAATATACTACCGCCGCCATCGCCTGACTGCTTGCGTCTGCACAAGCCACCAACTTGTATGTCTCCTCCGGTACTGCAACTCTTCTTTGAATTTCCCTTTGAAATCCATTGACTGATCGTGCAATACTTGTCCACTTTTCCTTATCTTCGCCGTCCAGGTCGGCGTCCCAAGTGTATTGCTTTTGCCACAGTGACTGGAAGAATACCTTCAATGGGATCACCAAAGGTGCCATCCATCCTTGGGGATCATAAATGGATGCCAACTGTTGGAGCACGGTCCTCTTCGTTGTTTTTCCTACTTTCGGTAGATTACAGGCGGCGATCAACGTGTCTTCTTTAGTATTCCACTTGATGCCCAATACCTTGGGCTCCTCAGTCTCCGCTTTGTCCTTCTCCTCCAGCATTTTTTCCAATTCCACATCGTTCGTGGAGAATTCACGTAGATTCATATTCAAATTTTCAAAAATCTCTTTCGACTTTTTGTATTTCCTCCAGGCTTCTACAGTTGTGTTGGCCGTCAGAAATAAATTGTCCACATAGATGTTCGTGTTGATTTCATGGGCTAGCTCCCGATTAGGTTCTGTTTCTAGATGGAATTTTATTGTGGCCGACAACAGAAAGGGGGAAGCATTCAACCCGAATGTGACCCTCGTGAATCTGTAAATGACTATATTGTCTGGATCAGGTGGCTTGAATATGTCTTTCAACCATAAACATCTGGTGGAATCTTTGTCTGCCTCATGTAGGCGGACCTGCAGAAAGGCTTTTTCCACATCTGATATCATGGCTATTCGGCCTGTCCTGAATCTAAGCATCATTCCATAGAGCTTAGGCAGTATCAATGGGCCTCAATGGAGAATGCCGTTTAGGCACAGCTTTCCCTTGTAATGAGAGGACGCATCAAAAACTATCCTTATCTTCGTGGTAGTTTTAGTTGGAGTAAGTACGGCTTGATGTGGTAAATAGTGAATCCTGGGTCTTCCTTCGTCTTCACATCGAGGATGTACTACTTCTAGAATACTTTTTTCCAGCTGATCCTTGAAAACTTCATCGTACTTCTTCTCAATCTCCGAGTTACTACAGTACTTCTTGTAGGTGCTCCGCAGACGCGACATGGCTATCGCGTAATTGTCTGGAAGCTCCTCATGGTCATTCTTCCAGGGTAGTCGTACGTAATAGCCATCGTGCCTCTTTACCGTGGTATCGCAGAAGTTTCTCCAAACAAGTTCATCGTTCAACTGCTTTTCGGTTTTCGATGGGCCTGTGAACTCGCGTACTTCAGTGGAATCCAATGTCCAATATTTATCCCACTTTTCCATTTCCGACTCGATCGCTGCATGGAGAACTCCAGTTCCCCCATTCTCGACGTCGACTATCTGCCTTCCTGAAAGTGCGTGCCCAAACAATGTTGATATCACGTACTTTCCAGACGGCAACTTCGTTTTGGGTCCCTGTACGATCTCCCATAAGACATCGCATTCTAATAATATCCCAGGAGTTTCTTGTATCCCTTGTTCATCCATCAGGTTCACTCCGTGATTCTGGATGAACTTTCTGTCTTCTTCACACAGCTAAAAATACTACTGCGGCTTGTCATTACTGAGTTCCCGTACAGCTTGATCTTGTGGCTGTTGCTTTGCCAATCCTGTAGTTGAATCTCCGTCACTGGACATTGAATCTCCTATGGCTTGTGATTTCCGAAAGTCCGCAGCTTTAGTTCTTGAACTCCTAGCTCCGGTAATCCGAGTTTTCCAGTCAGGCTACTATCAATGAATGACAACTCCGACCCTGTATCCAGCAAAATTCTGACCTCCATTTTTTCCCGTGGTCCCACTATGACTGGCTTTCCCGCTAGCAAACTCGTCTTCTGACTTGTTTCCCTAGGTGTTGCAGTATTGACCATCTGTATTTCTTCTGGCGTGTCATGGGACCCTTCCACATCTGTGAGCTGTTCTGTGTAGTTCATGGAACTACCTTGTGCTTGTTGTCTGCGGGCTTGGCTGTTGGAATTCATGTTCCTGTGCGCCTCCCTTCTTACATTGTCTCTGTTACCATGCTGGTGGATGGTTTGTAGAGTGTGCAAATTTGGCCTCCTGTGGGCCTGCTGCTCGACCTGTGATGTGGTTCGTGTGTTCGAATTGGTCTCCATACATGCCGAAGTGTGATGTCTTCTTCCACAGTTGAGACATCCTCTACTGTTGCAATCCCTTGCGACGTGGTTTGCTCGGCCGCAATTTATGCACAATCTGTTATTGGTCAAATGTGACAGTCTATCGGCTCTTCTGACTGTTCTGCACTCATCGGAAGTATGATTGTTTCTTCTGCAGTAAATACACGATGTCGGGGTTGTGGTCTGCCGCCTGAATGACGTATTTGTCCTGTCGCGTGGTGCCGTACAGTTTCTGGTATTCGTCGAAGTGCCATTCACGATTACCTGCATTCTTTCTACTTCCTCTTCTGTACTGATGATTTCTTCGAGGTCCTTGTTTAATCTGTCCCAAGTCCGGGCATCAACTGTTGAAAGCTGGCTTCGTTTGATCATGGCATCCTTCGTATAGTCGCATTAAACTTCCTGAATATAATCGTCAACAGTTATCTGTGATAAATGCCTTGACCTTTGTGTGCCAGCTAAGCAATTGTCGTTGACGCTTCATCCAGCAGTTTCCTCTGTGCTGTGAAGAAATCATCCTTAGCCTTAAATTCCTCCACGTGATTGAATGCTCTTTGACCGCGAAATCTTCCCTTGAATACTTTTGTACTAACCAATTTATGACTAGCTCATAGTTGTCGTCCGTGCAGGGAAATCTTCCAGCTCCAATTTTCGATTCTCTTTGAAGGCTATTCAACAGGTGCCCATACTTGACCGCAGCTGGAATGGGTTGATCATGAACCATGGATTTGAAAATACTCCAGAAACGATCGCATTCTTGAATTTTTCCTGTGATTGTCGGAGTCCTTGGTGGTCTTATATGAGCCTGAAACATCGGGATAATGCTTGCTATTGACTGTTGTATGCCCTGTTGCTGCTCTCGACCATTCTGCGCTCTCAAGTTGTTCATCAACGAATTAGCTTCCGCCACCTGCGTCCATCCATTTTCTATTCTGTTCTCACAATCCTTCGCTTCGGCCTCCTGTTCGTCATCCAGATTGTCGAACGTCGATGCTAAGGATTCAATCGCCTCCTCGAGCAGCAGCTTGCTTCCGTTGATCCTGTCTATCCATTGTCCAAGATCGTGCCTTCCATTGTTCGCTTCTTCCTCTGCCTCAGCCATTTGCAACTCCAGTGCGGTTGTTGCCTTCGTGAGTTTTGTCTTCATTGATCTCATCATCATCGACATCTTGCTCGCTTTTTATTGATTTGATGTTAAATAAATTTGATTTTGTTTTCCCGCGGCGGCCGATGCACCATTTAACGATTTCGAACCCTGATTTTATGATGATCGGTAGGTCAGGGCCAATCGATAATACTATATAAGTGAACTTTTATACCCGCCGGGTGCTAGGGGAGGGGATGACTAGATCACACTAGCAGCAATACACCGAATATATGAATGGAAAAGTGAATATAGAACAATAAAAATAAAAGAGAATAGACTGTAAACTGTGAATCCAAGTCACTACCTGATGATCAGTCGAATGGGCGGCAGTCCAGAATATTGGGAGCAGGCTGTCAGTCCAGAATATTTGGAGCAGGAGACGACGGTTGAAATGGCGTGGCGGCAGGTCCCGTGTATTGAGAGCAGGCTGGCAGTGCAGAATATTGGGAGGAGACGAAGGTCGAATTGGCGTGACGGCAGGTACAGCGATGTGGCAGGTCCCGGGACACCTCAAACTTGGGTAATTAAACCCGTAGACAATAGGAATACAGAGAATAAAGGGAGTTAGTAGGAATATGACCGATCAGAGATTAATAGGACAAAATCAGAATTTCTGATTTTGCCCCTTTAGATAAACCCACCCCAGAAAAACCCCCAAAAGTAGGCAATGGCCGCGGCAGAGACGATTTTAGGCCTCGGCAAATTGAATAATTCAACCGCGCCGCGGCACCGTACTCCCATTAGGTCCTGACATGAGGGTTCGAGTTTGAGCGCGGTTACTTCCGCTCACCTGGGGTTTCAGTCCTCTTGGCGTGAACGAATTGATTCTCATCATTTCTTGACTCTCCTTTCTTCTTTCCTTTTGGGTTGTCTTCTCCTTCGATTGGTTAGTTGGAATAAAACGTAACAGCTACTATTGTGGGGGAAAACTACTAGAATAAACCATGTCCAAAATATATACATTTTGAATTCCAGTCACGTTTCCGTGACACTCTGGGCATGTTGAATGGAAATCTATCAGGCTGATTCACTATCCAATATTGATTGTTGTCTTTGTTTTTCTCTACTGGTATTTATTCATGGGGGGCAGTTTCCATTTCAGCGGGTTGGTCTTCAAGGAAAGTTCGTTTGTTGCGTTCAGTTTTTACAAAGGTCTCTACGAGACTGACTCTGTGGCTTCTCTTCTGTAACCTCCCCGCCCAAGTATCCAATGGAGCAACACTAATTCAGAAGGATCTTGATCAGCTGGTGACTGATATGTCAGACCCGATAGAAGGAGACAGTGTGTCCAATGAATGTGAGTTACTCATGTGTAAAGTCTCATGTCATCGTTGATAGCATCCGAAAGAAAACTTGAGTCTGTGCTACAAAAGAAAAAATAGGTTGTGCAATAAGGGGCTAATCATACTTCCAACCTCTCGCTCTGCCAGAGCGGCCCGCTCAGAAAAAGAGGTGAGTATGAATGAAAATACGACCTCCAGCGCCTCTCCCCTCTCCCGCGCCACCTGCCCCGCCACAGCGGTTTCTCTGGAGCATTCATATTCCCCTCTCGCACCGCCGAGGTATTTGTTGGTAGCATTACTTGTTGCACCAAATTACGTCATATAAGTGTAGGGGGGCCTCAGTGAAAGCGCGCAATACGCCATAGAATGTGCGCGGGACCTCAGTGTGAGTGTGCAAAACGCTGTAGAAAGCGTGTGGGACCCATGTGGACAAGCACGCTCATGCCGAACATTTTTCCGCAGGGCTACCGTAACCCTCCTTTTTAAAATTTCCAAGTGTCAGCTTAGATATGAGCACATCGTAATAGCCAACAAACATGTTTGCACAATTTCGACCTCCTCAGCCACTTCCCAGTGGCTTGAAGAGAGCGGTGTGTGAATGAATGCACACCGCTCCTCTGCCCTTTTATACCCCGCATGTTATCGTTCGTTATCATGTTTTGTTCAAGAATGGTTAAAGGCAGGGTTCGCGATAAAAACGATTTTTGAGCTCTCTTCATTAGAATGAAGATTTGGTCATCACAAATGTAAAATAAGTGAAAAAACCCGGAATTTCGTGGGAAAAACGCTCAAAAACAAGGTATAGCGGCTAATTACTGGTGTCGGCCGGCCCCCTAATTAACGAGATTTTTGTTAATGCTTGTTTATTCGCCTTCTATTTTGCTATTAAAGTAGTCAGGAGTCTCCAGAAGTGCTCAGAAATTACTTTAGAAGCAAAATAAAAGTTAACAAAACAGGCTTTTCTAGAAATCCCGATAACTGAAGGCGGGAGGACACCAAGCAATAACTTGTTCCTGAGCGTTTTTTATCCAATTTTTTACTTTTTTCATTTTTGTGATGCCCAGATCTACCTTTCCATGGGTATATCACAACAACCGATTTTATCGCGAACCCTGCCTTCAAGGTAGCCCTGTGGAAAAAAAATGATTGGCATGGGCTTGCTTGTAAGGGGTCCTTCCAAGATTCAATCCTAAAAATGAAAGTTGATCCTGATATGGGTTTTCCGATAGCGTTATCAGTTCAATCCTGAGCAAAAGCATCACAACTTTCTCGGAGCTCTAATGCCGCGGTCTTCACGTATTAAGTGAAGTAAAATCGACTGCTTGTTCCATATCACGCGTGATTTTGCTTCGATATGTTCTACGGATAAGCTCATCCAATGCGATCTCTCGTTTTGCACAACTCTTATCAATAGTTGGTTCAAACTCGACTGCCAAATCATACTTTTACCTATTTCACTACATTTCCCAAAGATCAAATTATTCTACGCCAAATCGTTCTCAGGAATATTTCAAAGCCTTTTTTCATTTTGCTTCACCTTCCCCTTTTAACTGAGAATATTTCTAATTTTTCGAAAAAATGGCCATGCCAAATCTTCACTTTTGCCAGGAACCTAAACTTTCAGGAATCCACCCCTGGGGTCGGATGCATCACTGGGCCGGGTTGGGCAGGGGCAGGACAGTGAAAACGCGAAATGCCGGACGGCACCGATTGCCAACACAGGCGTCAAATGCAGTGTTTGGTGGTGTGACTGCACAACACACTGCAGATGTTACGCCTAAGTTATTGATTCCACCACAAATCATGGGAGAACCACGAATTCATAGCGGAAACGCTATTTTTGGAGTAGATGTGCATTTGATACGCTACTAAAGGAAGATGTGAGAGAATGATCAACATAAGAACTAAGAGAGAATTCTAAAATATATGAAACGTGAAAAAAGGAAGTAGCAGAAACTAGTAATGAATGGCTGGCTTATGCCTTGTAACAGCTTTCGTAGTTTTGGCTTGAAGAATAGGCCGTCACCCAGGGATCTCCCTCCGTTGAAGCAAATAGAGTAGAACGGATTTTTACCCCCGGAATACCCGATATACGACAGATTTTGCCTCCACGCTGGGGATTTCCTCCCCTAAGCGACGGTGCAGCCGCAGGCTGCACCGTCCTAATAGGGTTCAAACTGATTTCCACCCCCGAAATACCCGATACACGACAGATTTAGCCTCCACGCAGGGGATTTCCTCCCCTAAGCGACGGTGCAGCCGCCGGTCCTTTCAGTTCCCGGTGAAAATAGTCAATATGGACGACACTGCCTTTAATAATGAATAACTTATTTCAACTGAAAAAGGACAAACAGCAAGACTGAATTTAGGGTTTTCAACTCCAGATCTTACCCAGAACAGGCGGACTTCTGCTCTACTCCATGAAAAATCTTGCTCTTGGACGAGTTGTCGACTGCTCTTAATGATATTTTACTGATATAGTGGAGCAGTGCTTCAATAAACGTTGTAATATTACTGACTTATCCATAGGATTCGCGTTTCATAACCATTTTGGGCTTATTTTCTTCTCAGACATTCCCGGTTATGAGCTCGATACCAATAGCTTATGCTCCGCAGGACACCTGCGGCAACATATCCGTTTGATTGAAAGAAGAAAAGAGCCTTTACTTGCTATCACTTCCCCAGAGGTTTCCGAGACGTGTATACCACCAAAGAGTGATTTTTCAACACCAATTTCTAAGACGAAACAGATGAACGCGACAGTTATAATAGGCTCCTAAAGGATAGCTTTGAGAAAAGGTCATTTGCGCGGCGTCATTTTGTGGGCGCCCAAATGACTCACTGCAAGCATTGCCTGAAACTCTGGGCATGTTGAATGGAAATCTATCAGGCTGATTCACTATCCAAGATTGATTGTTGTCTTTGTTTTTCTCTACTGGTATTTATTCATGGGGGAAGCAGTTTCCATTTCAGCGGGTTGGTCTTCAAGGAAAGTTCGTTTGTTGCGTTCAGTTTTTACAAAGGTCTCTACGAGACTGACTCTGTGGCTTCTCTTCTGTAACCTCCCCGCCCAAGTATCCAATGGAGCAACACTAATTCAGAAGGATCTTGATCAGCTGGTGACTGATATGTCAGACCCGATAGAAGGAGACAGTGTGTCCAATGAATGTGAGTTACTCATGTGTAAAGTCTCATGTCATCGTTGATAGCATCCGAAAGAAAACTTGAGTCTGTGCTACAAAAGAAAAAAATAGATTGTGCAATAAGGGGCTAATCATACTTCCAACCTCTCGCTCTGCCAGAGCGGCCCGCTCAGAAAAAGAGGTGAGTATGAATGAAAATACGACCTCCAGCGCCTCTCCCCTCTCCCGCGCCACCTGCCCCGCCACAGCGGTTTCTCTGGAGCATTCATATTCCCCTCTCGCACCGCCGAGGTATTTGTTGGTAGCATTACTTGTTGCACCAAATTACGTCATATAAGTGTAGGGGGGCCTCAGTGAAAGCGCGCAATACGCCATAGAAAGTGCGCGGGACCTCAGTGTGAGTGTGCAAGACGCAGTAGAAAGCGTGTGGGACCCATGTGGACAAGCACGCTCATGCCGATCATTTTTTCCGCAGGGCTACCGTAACCCTCCTTTTTAAAATTTCCAAGTGTCAGCTTAGATATGAGCACATCGTAATAGCCAACAAACACGTTTGCACAATTTCGACCTCCTCAGCCAGTTCCCAGTGGCTTCTCGAAGAGAGCGGTGTGTGAATGAATGCATACCGCTCCTCTGCCCTTTTATACCCCGCATGTTATCGTTCGTTATCATGTTTTGTTCAAGAATGGTTAAAGGCAGGGTTCGCGATAAAAACGATTTTTGAGCTCTCTTCATTAGAATGAAGATTTGGTCATCACAAATGTAAAAATAAGTGAAAAAACCCGGAATTTCGTGGGAAAAACGCTCAAAAACAAGGTATAGCGGCTAATTACTGGTGTCGGCCGGCCCCCTAATTAACGAGATTTTTGTTAATGCTTGTTTATTCGCCTTCTATTTTGCTATTAAAGTAGTCAGGAGTCTCCAGAAGTGCTCAGAAATTACTTTAGAAGCAAAATAAAAGTTAACAAAACAGGCTTTTCTAGAAATCCCGATAACTGAAGGCGGGAGGACACCAAGCAACAACTTGTTCCTGAGCGTTTTTTATCCAATTTTTACTTTTTCATTTTGTGATGCCCAGATCTACCTTTCCATGGGTATATCACAACAACCGATTTTATCGCGAACCCTGCCTTCAAGGTAGCCCTGTGGAAAAAAATGATTGGCATGGGCTTGCTGGGGTCCTTCCAAGATTCAATCCTAAAAATGAAAGTTGATCCTGATATGGGTTTTCCGATAGCGTTATCAGTTCAATCCTGAGCAAAGCATCACAACTTTTTCGGAGCTCTCTAATGCCGCGGTCTTCACGTATTAAGTGAAGTAAAATCGACTGCTTGTTCCATATCACGCGTGATTTTGCTTCGATATGTTCTACGGATAAGCTCATCCAATGCGATCTCTCGTTTTGCACAACTCTTATCAATAGTTGGTTCAAACTCGACTGCCAAATCATACTTTTACCTATTTCACTACATTTCTTAAAGATCAAATTATTCTACGCCAAATCGTTCCCAGGAGTCTATTTCAAAGCCTTTTTTCATTTTGCTTCACTCTTCCCCTTTTTAACTGAGAATATTTCTAATTTTTCCGAAAAAATGGCCATGTGCCAAATCTTCACTTTTGCCAGAACCTAAACTTTCAGGAATCCACCCCGGGGTCGGATGCATCACTGGGTCCGGGCTTGGGCAGGGGCAGGACAGTGAAAACGCGAAATGCCGGACGGCACTGATTGCCAACACACAGGCGCGTCAAATGCAGTGTTTGGTGGTGTGACTGCACAACACACTGCAGATGTTACGCCTAAGTTATTGATTCCACCACAAATCATGGGAGAACCACGAATTCATAGCGGAAACGCTATTTTTGGAGTAAGATGTGCATTTGATACGCCACTAAAGGAAGATGTGAGAGAATGATCAACATAAAGAACCATAAGAGAGAATTCCTAAAATATATGAAACGTGAAAAAAGGAAGTGAGCAGAAACTAGTAATGAATGGCTGGCTTATGCCTTGTAACAGCTTTTGTAGTTTTGGCTTGAAGAATAGGCCGTCACCTTCAGGTGATCTCCCTCCGTTGGAAGCAAATAGAGTGAGAACGGGTTTTACCCCGGAATAGCCTGATATACGACAGTTTATTGATGGTTTCACGCTGGGAGCTTCACTCCCTAAAAGATGCAGTGCAGCCGCAGGCTGCACTGCCCGATCGAGTTCAAATTGATTTCCACCCCGAAATACCTGATATGCCTTTCAGCGAGCAGGTAAGGCGTGCCCAGAAATTTTCCTGCACTGAAATACGTGTGGTTCAAACTGATTTGCACCGTCCCCAGGATCGCTTAGATGATGATTTCCTCCTAGACGAGGCGAACTAAATCTTTCGTTTATCTTGCTACTTCTGGTGAAAATCGATTTGCAGCCGCAGAACAGCTGCAGCCGTCGGCCACCGTCGCTTAGAGGAGAAAATCCCCTAGCGTGGAGGCTAAATCTGTCGTGTATCGGATTAAACCTTCTGGGGTGAAAATCAGTTTGAACTCCTACTTAAGGACGGTGCAGCCTGCGGCTGCACCGTCGCGCTTAGGGGAGAAAATCCCTGCGTGGAGGCTAAATCTGCATCGTGTATCGGGTACTTCCGGAGATGGAAATCAGTTTGAACTCTATTTGGACGCAGTGCAGCCTTATACTGCACCGTCGCTTAGGGAAGGAAATCTCTACGTGGGACTAAATCTGTCGTGTATCGGGTAACTTCCGGGGTGGAAATCAGTTTGAACTCCTATTTGGACGGTGCAGTACCTCGCGGCTGCACCAGTAGCTTAGGAGGAAACTTCCTACGTGGGACTAAATCTGTCGTGTATCGGGTACTTCGGGGGTGGAAATCAAGGTTTGAACTCCTGCTTGGGACGGTGCAGCTCTGCGGCTGCACCGTCGCTTAGGGGAGAAAATCCTCTGCGTGGAGGCTTACAAATCTGTCGTGTATCGGGTAATTGCTTCGGAGGTGGGAAATCAGTTTGAACTCCTGATGCTTGGGACGAGGTGCAGCCTGCGTACTGCACCGTTGCTTATGGGAGAAAATCCCCTGCGTGGAGGCGCTAAATCTGTCAGTGTATCCCGGGTACTTCTGGGGTGAAA
>JAPDOI010002008.1:0-108496 GCA_029168955.1 Aplectana chamaeleonis
CTCATGCGCGATAAAAAAGAGCAGTCGTCCTCGCATAGCCATAGCGACCAGCTACGAATTAAGCAGAAGCTTCAAAAAGATAACCTTCGAGAAAAATATGAAGTTTTTCAAAAGTTTGGCTTCTGGCAAAAACAATGGCAATATTATAATTACAAAGAATATAGAAGTTGAAAAAATAAAAATAAAAACGTCTTGAAATGTCTATTTAAAATATATCGTACCGCAAAATAACCAGAAGTAATGGAAAAATTGGGAATGTAGTTAGAAACGACCAAAATCGGATTGAACGATCGATCATAGGACAACTTTTGATAAATGGTGACAGACAGGGGATAAGATTTCAGAAGCTTTTCGTTTTAATTTATCCAGCTAAAATCAGACTGCAACGGCAATATGAAATGCTTCAATGAAGCTGTAATACGGAAATCAGCATAGGTCAAGCTACTAAACTTTTGAAAATTTGCTCTTGTTTATGTGTTGTCCTGGCACGTCTCGCTTTCTCGCCTGCTCGAGTGTTGCAGGTGGCTGGTTTTCAGAATTGGTCTGACGCATGGATCAGGCGGCTAGCACTCCGGGGTTAATTGACTGCGAAGAGAAGTATGGTTTCGATTCCCGCGAGGTGATCTACCGTCATAATGTCCATTCATCAGAATAGAACTAATTAAACGAATTCTATATGGGTTGTAGAGGGTCCACAGTAAAATCACACACATTCAAAACATAGGAAGATGGCTGATGATTCCTAGCCCCTGGAGTGGATTATGATCGCATGGTGAGGTCAGTTGGTGTGCTGGTGTTGAAATAGCTGTTCTGGGAATTTCTTACCTGCGCCTGCTGGCGAAAAATTCTGCATTCGAAAAAATCTAAAGGCGGATTAACCCTCCCAAATTTTGAAGATATTCAGTAAAAAGTCCTCACTTTTTGCACTTTACAAGGCTAAACATGGCAGATTCCAGCTAACGTCGCTATAAATACGGATAATTTGGCCTTGCGGAACGTTCTCCAGATGAATCTAGCGAGGCTTTGGCAAAGTAACCGCCTGCTGTTTTCCCTTACGGTCTCCCAGGTGATAGCGCAAAAACATCTCCGCTGGGTAAACAGCTGGAAAGACTAGTTGCATACTGGCTGGCAGTGGTGGGGTGGTGGTTCTCCTCGAAGACCACATGCTCATAGTCCTGCTTGAGTACAGCTAGCACTCAGTTTTCCTCTAGATCCCACTTATTCTAATTACTTTTGCAATAAAATCTTCTAACGCCAGCCTATACCCACTTGGGTTCTCAAAGAAATGGATCTGCAGGGTTACCTCTGCAGCCAAACATTTCTTTGGTTCAGCTTCTAATTGTGGAACATTTAGATCAAAATCATGGAAAAGACTCGGAGAAGGAAATCAGAGTTCCTGTTGATGACGCGCTCAAGAGGAAGAAGATCTTCGGACATTAGCTGTGCGCAACTTCTGATTCTACCAAGCGGGCGAAGCTGCTTTCAAATAGAGAATATTGCCTTTCCAGGACTGACTCCATCAAAGACCTCTCAGAGCAAAGAAAAAAACATCCATAAGCCATAGCATAAAGACCGGCTATAAAAATAGATTCTGACTCTGGAATGCATTATGTAATAGTGCCTCTAGGAAGAGCACAGAGGTGAGCAATTTGGTACTGCCATTAGCAGAGGTGAAGGCTGCGGTACACTTTCGGATCAAACTGTACGCACTCAAAATACAGACTCTTTGGAGCTCTGTCCAACCGCTCGGCTATTCACCCCAAACAAGTACTGACGTTCTTCATTGGTATTTCGGTCCATATTTGCGAACTACGACTTTACTGAATCATGCGACACGTGTTAATCGTATGGGCATGATTCACCCTTGGAAGGTCATTTATTCTTCCCGCCGCCGAGCGACGCAAGAAGCGCATTCCTATATGCTAGTATCAAGTCGTACCGCGCCGCGTGATCAATATTGCGGAAATGCTGCTGTGCTGCACTGCTCAAATCTCAACTACACATACTCCACTTGCACGATAATCACGTGCCGCATGATGGCTGTTCCCAACTTTACACCCCTGTTAAAACGTACAACCGTCAATTCCGATTTTCCTAAAGCAAGAATGTGAAGAGAAAACCAGCGGTTCTAAACACCCATGTAACTCGTTAACAACGAGTCGTAACTCATTCAAGAATCATCACCCACACTATGTACTACTACTGTGTACGTTTCTGCAAAGGGTGTCCATTTGGAATCACCTCTGAAAGGCACCTTCGCAGAAACATTACAACCGACCAATTCCAACTCCTCAAAGCCACAAAGATTTAATTCGGAGAAAACAACACCTCTGGCCTGTGTTAACTTGTTTGACTTAATTGACTTAATCCCGGTTGGCTTTACCTGGCGCGGTCATTCCGCATCTTCACCGAGGTGTGCCGTCCTAGTGATCAGCTTCGTTCATTTGTCGCGTAAATTCTCAAGCCCCAGATTTGGAGCCACCTTCCCATCCAGCTATCCCTCTTCCATTTCCTGCGAGACGAAACATCGCGCCTGAACTGTCTTTCGATGCCGAGTGACTTCAAATCCTCTTCAACCATATCCGTCCCAGAACTTTCGCTTCTACACCCCGAGAAGCCATTACAGGCCAAGAATCAGAAGCGTTTTTCAAAGCGTGTTGTGTACGAGATGATCCAGCGTTTCTGTATAATATATGCCCGAGCAGTCGAAGTCGACTTTCTCCATTGCTGCTTGAGATGGCGTTCGGTTGACATGCTGGCACACTCCTCTGTTTCAGGCGTTGATATTCTGCGTCGATTTTCTTGTAAAGATCTTGGTTATGCCCTTACATGCGTCCGAAATCTTTCAAGCAAACGCCTGAAAACTTCCTCTCCGTGCAGCGTCCAACCTTTTTATCACGTCTTAGGTGCTTCCCACGTCTCAGATACGTACATCATGATTAAGGCCGAATAACGGATGAGTAGAACGCAACTTGACTTCGCGCTTCGCAGTGGTGAGTAGATCTAAACGCTTGGTTAGGCACACAGAATACAAGACGTAGCTTTCGCACCTTGTTGTCGAATATCCGCTTTGCTCAACGCTACTGCATCGGTTCTTCCAGCAAACAGCCCAAATAACAAGAAATCATCCACCAGTTCGATACGTTGTCCGTCCACACATACTCACTCGAACGCTAACATCGGACAGGAACGAAATTTTCCAGTGTCAACTTCGAAATAAGTGGCTGTTTCGATTATGTCGATTGCGTCCTACACTACGATTAAATGAATACGCGTGTTGGCTATCATTATCTTCAAATGCTGATAATGATAAGAAGACATTGTAGCTTGTTCTCACCAGTGGGGAAGAGAATAAGTACAATCATCATTAATAATCCAAAAACAGTAAACAGCCAGCGCGCCCATCCATTCAAATCGTGAACACCGCCTTTAAGCGCTATTATCTAACTTCTTTGCTTCGCTACGAGAAGTTTATTATTTGGCATGATGATAATTTCCCGAAACTCTTTAAAAGAAGTGAAAGACTTGATGCTATTGATTCTTCATGCAGAATTTGAACACGGAAGAAGCACTGAAAGCTTCGATAGAAATGATGCCAAGGTGGTTGGATGTGCGCTTTCTTACCAAAACCCGTAGCTAGGTGTGGTTCATGAAAGGTTTTGCTATGAGCCCACTCAGACATTCGCTATTAGGTGAACTCGATATAACAATAGCCTATGTTCATAGGCCGAGCACCTGCCGAAACATATCGTGATAGTTGGCGGATGATAACAGCAGACAATTTCCCTGCTATCAACAAGATACCAATAGCATAGTGTTCCGGGAACATATCACGTTTGGTTAGTGGAAGATAAAAGTTGCAACCTACTATCAGCTTTTCCCTTAGGTTTCCAAAACTGTTTTATACCATTTGAAAACACGTGATTTTTCTTAATACTTCACTGCGTTGAAGCACTCATCGCTATAATTGTACCTTTGTTCAAAAACGCTCACCATAAATTCTAATTTTACAAAACATTCATATTCTTCTCCGAATAAGTGTTCTACATCCAACAAGAACTCTGCCTTCATGCTATGCATGCTATTCATCTAGATTATATATCAACTTCTACAAAAATACCTACAAAAAGTATGACATCGGTCTTTGGCTATATTATAAACAAAGTAAACACTACGTTTCTTTTCGAGAATCTATCTAACATAATAATTCCATGGGATCTATTCTCTACTTTAAGATCATTACAAATCCGTATTTGTTCCCTGAAACAGTCCAAGAGCACTGCGCTGTATTGAGATGCAGTATTTGGTCAATACCCTAAATAGTTTAAGTGGATTACCGTGAATCTACAAAGTTGGGTTTCAACTCCATATTAGTATATCTAATTCTCAAAAAAAAATCAAACTGCTGGAGATAATCTCGGGCATAGCGGGTGGCTACTTTTGGTGTAAGAAAATATAGATACCAACAGGAGAGATCGTTAGAATTTTAGAAATTTTCACAGGGAAATTTAAATCAGGGAGGTCATGTGAGTTGCGCATAGTGGCACCAGCGGCAAGCCTGCTCAACCCAGCCTGCTATGCCCCCGGAATAAATTTCTGAGCAGCTCAAAAAGCGTTAACACGGGTCAGAGCTCCGCATAAGTGTGTGGAGGGCCAGTTTGCTACCCAGCCCCTCCCCTGACCTGGAGCGTGATTTTGGTTGAATTTTATGGCGTTTTCTCGAGGCTCTGAGGCGATGTTTGATTTGCTTCATTATAAATTTTAAAAGAAGAGGAAACAGAATTTTCATTAATAGTGTGGATAATGAATAAGATCACGGAAGAGAGTTGAAACAGTGTACTCCTAACAGTCTACACCCCCATTCAGAATAGTTCTTTTGGTCTATTGGCAAAGCTCAGACCCCACCCCTCCACCACTCAGGACCCCCATGAGGAGCTCCATACCTCGCGCCCAACACTGACGCGGGTTCAAGCAGCTAGGACAAGAGGATAAAGTGACAATGCGTGGAATCTATGACCTTTCATGACAATGCGTGGAACTCTATGACTCACCACAATGCTTGAAATCCATGACCTCCTACGTTCACTTACTTAAAAGTCGGTGGTGTGGTTGCGTTTTTTCTGCTTCCTCTACATTTTTTTGTGTTATTTTCCTACGTAGTATTTTTTGTAGAGCTGGCACGAGCTGTCATGAAGTAATCTCCTCACATACATACATTCGCGTTTCTTTGCTGAAAAATCAGTTGTCAAATTAAATCCACGTGAGACCATGATTGTGTTTTGTTGTACGAGAAACGCTTTGCCGTTTTGGCACTATCTCAGTGCTTTCTCTCTCCAACATGTAGCGCAGGTCGGACATTCGGATGATCAAACTACCGTGGAAAATCCGTTGAACTAATGTCCATACTGGAAATCAACAGAATTTCCCCCGTTAGTTCAACGGAAATTGTTCTGGAGTTGATTCCGCTTTCCACTACAATTGAACAGAAGTGCCGATTCGAAAATTTCAACATAAAATTTCTATACATAATACTGCACATGGCAATACTACATGTCTTACATCTAGTTTCTCTCTTACGGTGAGAATGCGTTATTTCAATATACTGACTTCCCATCCTACCCCTAACCAAATTATTGCGCTTTCTGTGCTCACGATTATTCAAAGCGGACCAAAGCTCTGCCTCTTCTCTGCTCTCTGCGATAGCACTCCCATGCTTGATTGCAGAAGCCTTGAGGCAAGTGTGAGCACTCGCACACCCCAAATCGCTCGAAGGCAGAGGCCCGAGGAGCTGAACACTTGATAATGAAATCATTCGGTCCGAAGCCCACCTCGAGACAGCTCGTATTGCACCGCCGGTTGCGGTTTCTGGCGTTCAACGTTGCGTCGGAGCCGTCGTCTCTCGCAGCTGCGCACGCGATGCAACACGGCAGAGCAGCGATAAGCCCAGCAGTTCAACACTTCGTTCTCATCACTTCAACTCCCTCTGACAAAATAGCCTCTGGCAACAGTTCAACCTGCGAACGTCGCTTTACCCGCAAAATTCAACGCTTGCGAATGTCTGAGGAAACATTAAGGATTAGCCGCAGATTATGCCAATTACCTTCGCAGTGGCGCACACTGCACTACTGTTTCAACGAATAAGTTCAATCTTCTTCCCAATTTTGAGAAAAACTGGACAGAAAAAAGTTAACTTCCAGAATAACCTTCTAAGTACCTGTAGAAGAGAAAGAAGTTCATACAGAAATTAATCAATAATTACAGCAAGAAGCGAGAAAATTGGCCCAAAGAGACTTATGAAAGCTTGAAAACAGAGAGCCGCAAGGATAAATAATCGCCGGCAAACGCAAATCATCCGAAAACAATGTCTATCTACGGCGCTAGAATCTCACAGCATTCCAGCTTGTGCTGATACCGGATCGTCAACTCGAGAAGAGATTTTTTGGTTGGCGGATCATAACAGACAATCATGTCTGTTCGTTGGCGGTTCTAATAACAGACATCTGTATCTACCAATACCAACCCTCAGCAAAGCCAATACACTGCGAACATGGAATGCACTTTGGTTTACGGTAAATCAATTCCGGTATCCTATTGATTGTAAGGCGGTTGACAACTACCATGCTTTTTGGTATCAGGTTCGCCAACAGCGAGTGTCTGAGCGAACATACGTACATAACATCGCGTGTCAATAAGCCGAGTAGCGTTAGAGTAGATTTGACTCTTTCGAGGAGCTCATAATTGCTAACATTGATCTGTATGGCACCAGTTTCCTCAAAGAACACGTCGAGTTGGCCTTTGAACATACACTGAATTTACTGGGTTTGGTAAGAAAGCACCACATCCAAATCAATAGGTGTACATCATTTCATCTAGCCTTCAGTGTTTCTTCCGTGAGTTACATGCCTCGCGAAGAATCAATAGCATCACTAGTATTCACTTCTTTTTAGGGGGTTTCTCGCCAATTAATATCATGCCAAATCACCAGCCCACCAGCCCAGCCCAGATTCTGGATATTAAGCTTTGAGCGCGGTGTTCACGACAGAATGGATGGGCGCTACCGCTCTTCCTACTTTTGAGTCTCAGCCAGTGGAATTTCACATTGCCATCTCTTCACTTGGGTTCAAAGCCAGCTACAATTCCACTTCCGAACTGCCGTTCAGTCCGCAAAGTGCGCGCTGTAAGCGATAGCCAGTGCTGCAGCGGTTACGAGTGTCCTCAGACGGGGATGTGGGATCTGCCCGGGCGGTTTTCGCCTTTGGTGCCTCAGAGGCCCAAGTATACTAGTCTACACTTGGGTGATCCCACTCATACCTGTCTTGGGGATACTAACTCGCATGCATCACGATTTCACCAATCAACGTGCACTTGAACTGAAGCTGGCACGGTTTGGGTGAACTGTACAAAGTGTCTCCTATCATTATCTCAGCGTTTAGAATCTGTGAGCAGCGTACACGCGTGTTATCGTGAAATACATGCCTAAATGTAGATGAAAAAGTATAGATTTCGATGGTTTCGATCTCCGGACCATTTTGACTCCATTCGAATTCGCATCGAACTAATATGATTAATATCGGAATGTAGGTAAGGAGCTTTGGGAAGCGATGCTCATGTGCTCACGGCGACGACTGGCGAACCTCTATGACCGAGAACGACGCAGCCGGCTCCCCACATTTCGAGGGTGCCGGCCAGCGGCGAACCGTGCGGGGCATGCTGACGCACACGCAGCGCGGATATAGGCTCGCCCGCGAACCACAAAACACGCCACGCCATCTTCAATCCGGCCGGTTGGAAAGACAATTGATAATGATCACGACTGATATCGTCTGCTAACGTGGATTTATCACGTGCACAGCCGGTATAAAGGCGCCTCATCTCACCTACAGTCCTGCAGAATCGGCATTCTACTGCCAGCCCTGGGGTGCGTTCCAAGAACGTTCCCACGACTTCGTGGGAGGAAAAGCAACCTCCCCATGGTCAAATTTGCTTTCCATGGATGCGAATCATAATTCAAAATTGCTCCCACGTGGCCGTGGCTACGATTCCATGAACTGTGTTTGTCATGGGAATGTTCTTGGAACGCACCCCTGGAAAGTGACTTCGAGTCACTGTCCGAAGGCCAGCATATTTTTGACTACTGAGGGGATAGGGATATACCCACGGCTGGGGGGGGACGGTTTTCGCCGCAATCCGCGGGGAGGGTGGTTCCTCACCGCAGACTGCGGCAAGCCGTTTCTCCCGCCGTGGGAGCCGGGGCTGACATGCTTGAGAGTAAAGCAATAATACAAAGCCGTAGTGATCGCGGGCCATCTGGCTAAAGGTCGGCGGGCCATCGACATACGGCTTGGCTGGCGAACCAAAAGCGGGCGCGCCGGAGTGACGGAGACCGCGGGCCAGCTGGGGAAAAGCGTTCGCCCGGCCGTCATCCTGAGTACTGAGTGGCTCTCTCGTAAACAAAATTGTTTGATAAACCAATTACAGATAAAGAGTAGTGCTATAAAAAGAAGTGGAGAGGATCTGCCTGTGAATTCGGGAATGTGAGGAAAACACGCACCCACGGTTGTGAAGATATAACTTAGAATCGAAGTAGAAAACTTAAGAAAATTTTAAGAGCCGCTGACGAGAATGAGCCATCCTTCCCCGAAGCTCCATACCTACATTCTTAATCTCGTATTCTAGAGTCACTGTGGTTCACGCAGTAGCAATCTTACAAAACCAAACCTCATCACTTGCTAAACGTGACAGGCAAGTCAGTCAAGCAGAAAGAAAGTCGTGCAGAGTCTCAGATAAAGGAGGTATGTTTGCTGGACCCGTCGGAGGACCAGTCGGTATTTCCCATCTAGGTAAGCTCTGGTACAGCCGTATGGACCTGTTGATTTCGAATTATCACCACTTACTTAGCCCAGGCAGTGCAGGCCTCAGTGAAATATAACTAGTGATAAGGAGGTTTTCGACGAGAAAAACCACCGCTCCTTGCTATGATAACCGGGAAAACACGAGATTCACACTTGGAGATCGAAACACAGTCCACACATGAACAGACGATTATTATAAGTGCCCGTCACCACAAAACTCTCACGCTAAAAAAAGTTATTGATACACCCAACTGATAATGGGTAGGGTGTGAAGAAAGAAATCTGGAGAGCGGTAAGCGTTTTCAATTCACACACCGTCTACCTCAGAGTGGATGCTGTTAAAGCTCTGCGCAAACTAGGCAGTAGGGAAACAGCCTCACCGGTGATATTGATATCACGATATTGGGACCTTAACATAAAAAACGCTGGAAAGAAAAACTACTTCACTTCCGTGAGAATTTTTGCCGATGGCCAATTATAAGCTTGTACACATAAGAGCGTTCGGCGCGCTGATGAATATTGTCGCGACGCGGGACCCTCGTCGAAGGCTGCGGCCTAGAAGCATAGGTGGACAAGGGGTCCGGGTTCCGGGCCGGGCTTAGGGTATTATGAGAGGACTTAAAGGCAGTGTTCACGATAATCTACGATTTTGAGAATAATCGCTAAATCGATTGTTTGGCCCCCGGGTAGAACTGAAATGACGAGGAAATCGAGAAAAAAATCCTAGAAAGGCACCAAATCTTTTACTCTCACCACACCTTTTTTACTCTCACTGGAACTGTTCGTTGTGACCATGAAATCTTTTGTGGACCCGTCCCTTGCGATTCTCTACTCTCTACTGCTCCGTCCTTTCCTTCGGACCCCAAGTAATACTGTTTTGCCCAAAATGTTCTTCCATTTTCGATTAGCCCCATTTTTCAAGGGTGACAACCACCGTGAACATGTTCATCCAATCGGACTAGTCCAGGCTATAGAATAATGTCACTGAAATAAGACGTTTTAGTGCTTTTATCGCTGTTTCTTCTTAATTTTGGTAACACTTCAGAGGCCGACGCATTGTTTTGTGTAAAAAACTCGGGAACGAAAATCATTGTAAACACCTGCCTTTGAACACTTGTTCCCCAAGCTCGCCGAAGACTGCCACGCGGCTGAGAATACCAGAGTCCTAACCTAGAGAGGGTATATAGTAACCCCAACAGCCTCTACCAACAACTACGGTAAAGAGTGATTTTTCGCTCATACCCAAATGCGGGAAGATTAACACTGCCACAGTTTAGATCCACAAAACCTGAGATTCCGCCACCTCCGCGGTTCCAATCAATACTTTGACCAACCGATAATCAGTATGTGCTTGGCGCAAAAAGCTTCTGTACACAGCAGAACACCATCATAACCGCATACTCCTTTACAAAACTCCGTCTTGAGGTCAGAACAACAAACAGAACATAATTACATCCTAAACTTGGGGACGGACCTTGCCCAAGCGCTTCTGAACTCAGTGGGGCCTGACGCAGAACAACAAACCCTCGAGCGTAAAGGTGGACATGTGCGGCGGAAACCTGTGTCCTCGTCTGCACAGAGGCCATGCAAGAGGAGCTCCAGGGGTCACCTGTATGACTGTCGCAGGAGCAGATGTTCCATGTTGACATCGGCGTCGAGTCGTGGCCGGTGTTGCTGCTGGTGGCTCATGCGTGATGTTGTGTCGTCCCGGGCGCAGGCAGGGCGCTACCTGCGCGCCGGAACCAAGGCCTAACTGATGTAGATGGGAAGACGACCACTCGCCGGAGGCAGTCAGGAGACGAGACTGGCGGGGGGGGAGCGCCGAGCCGATTTAGGCGCTCCGCGCGCGACGTTTCTAGAAAGCTGCGCGTCCTTAAAGATATCGCAGCGGGACCACGGCAGTGCTTTGGACGTGGCTTTGGCGGACCTGGTGAGCGTAGTCGTACGAAACGTCACGACAGTAATCTTTAGTTGCAGCAGGTTGGTACCTGTCATGTTGCAGTTGCATAAGTAAGTGCCGTTGACTTTCCCCGTTTCTCAAATTTCTCTATGCAAATGGCAGTTGTGTCCTAGTTCCGGACAAGCTTTTGCAATATCACGCATTCTGACGCCGCTATCGATCAATGCTTCTCGAATGCAGTGCTCCACGATGAAAAACTATCTTTTTGTTTTCACAGGCAATTGAGACAGAACTGCGGCCTAGAGCAACAGCCACGTTGAGAAACGACTTTGAACGAGCCCCAGTTAGCCCTATGCGCCACCAAAGTTGACTGCGCGTGCGCGAGGCCCACTTTACACACAACAGCTCATAATCGAACTATGTTGGCTTCACATTTATGTGGCAGCCTTCTGATATCCAACCCTTCCTCCTCAGATACGGAAGCGGTTGTTCTGCACGCCATCCAGCGTATAACCGCTACCTCATCCCACCGTACAGCCGATCAGAACCAGAGGAGCGGCTACTCGACGGGAACCACGTCGGATTGCGCCGCCGGGAAGGGGGCTGCCGGGCAACCGATACCACCGCCCCATTCAACCGATCTCACATCACGGCTGTAGCAAACCAAATTCCCGTTCGCCACACGTTTTTCAACACAACACGATATTCCCGGGCCGCACAAGGGATTTCCGGGGCATTCCCTGTTGAGGTCTATCACAAAAGAGGTGATTCACGGAAATTTGGGGTGCACCCTTCATGCGGATTACCGCGGGAGGGATGGACCCACAGATTGGGAATTCTCCTACCCCTCAAGCTGTGAGGAGATTCCTCGGCAGACAAAAAAATTATTTTCCGGCATCTAGTGTATCTTCTGAAAAAGGACTCGAGGCCACATTCCAGTAAGTCTCTTCCAAAGTGCCAACTGAAGCACACGGTGAGAGCTTGAGAGCCTTGCCGGCCTCACCTCCGCACTGCCGCGTTCCAGCGTCCGCGCGAAGCGTGGCACGCTGATTGCCGAAATCGTGCTGCGACGCGGTTGCAGTATCCTCAGAACAGGGATGTGGGATCACCTGCCCGGGTAGTGGGATCACCCGGGCATCAGGCGCAAAAACCGCCCGGGTGATCCCACATGCCTGTCTGAGGATACTCGCAACCGCGCCGCAGCACCTTATCGCATCATGAGCGCGCACTTTGTTGGGACTGAACAGCAAAGCGGAGCCGTTGAACGTTGTACACACGTTATCATTGGTTAATTTTTTTGCCCAGAACGTGTTAATGGCGGCGACGCCTGCGTCTTTGTCTGAGTTGTATGGGACGTGCCACATATTTGAAAGGGTGAGAACCGCGTCCCCGCCGTTGCACCGTCAACCCCGTTTCTCACCCCCCAAATCACCGTATCCGTGTGTTGAAACTTTCTCTATCCTGTGTAAGTAAAACTGAAAATTCGACTCCTCCTCGTTTTTACGCCTACATGCAGCCTTTGCACTGACAAGCCTTTTTGCTATTCCTGAGTCTAAATCCGTCAGCGTGTCTGAGTCCGCACATGTTCTCCTCGATGGACGGGTATTGCGTGAGAACCAGGCTCCGATGTGCGCTCGTGCAGTCAGCACTTTAGCGCCGTATGGGGCCAGGTGGTGAGGCTCGCTCCTAAGGCCGTTTTTTCGACGTGGTTGTCGCACTTTTCCACTGTTCTTTTCTGATTCCCGAGATTCGAAGTGGAAGAGGAAGTCTCTATCGTGGACACTACGGCTCTAAGCAGAACTTCCCCAACATTATTTCCCTTCTGATTCTTGTACTGGAACTATCAAAAACGGCGGATGCACCGCTCTGCAAGTTGGGAGTCCGTTGGCTGCAGCCCTTGAAGATGGCATTGTTCACGATAAGAATATCAACATCAAGTTCCATTCAGAAAAATGGGGATGTTTGGTCAGGGATTTAACGACTGGTAAAGAAACAGCGAAGAAAAACGCTCAGAAAAAGCTATAAAAACGGTATCTCGAAATTGCCTTAGGTTGAGGGGCTCGGACAGAAGTATGTGCGCCCTCCTAGTTTCTGCAAGTGCGCTCCTAATGGTGAAATGTGCGCGAATCGGTCAGGCTGGACGTGGCGTAGTTGATTTCCACAGGTAATTTCCCATCGAAGGCACGTCCACGGCGCAACACAAACTCGTCAAGGCATATGCGGGGTGACGGCTGAATAAGCAGGCGTACTGGGCTAACGGGATCTCCACTTCGCGACCGCTTTTACCGTATTCTGGCTCGCTTAGCTGGCTGCTTATCCCCTCAGAGATCTGTTAGCGTAGTTTTTACGCCAATTAACTCGAAAACGAGATTTATTATGAACACTGCCTATGAAGGCATCGTGCACGCTAGAAAAATTAATTCTATTTTTTCACCTTTCTGACTAGAGAAAATGCTTGAAAAATTCTAACGATTTTTTCAGCGAAAAGTCCTTAACTGGAAGTTTTGAGAATGATGAGAATGAATAGAGGAACACACATGGTATGCTGCGTTTTCCCAACGGATCATTCTATAGGTAAAAAAAGACGAAAAACCACAAAAAATAGGGTGCAGATTTTCTCCAAGTTGCCACCATGGCTGTATTTCTTATTTTCCGAGGTGAAAAATGGCTGCTATGTGCAGCTAAAAGCCCTCCTTCGAAAAACACCATACCGGAAAAAACCTGGAGAATTTTTTTTCGTAGTTTCTTCAAGATGTATGCCCACTATACTTGTTCCGAATCGAATAATCGGATGAGTATCCGACTGTTTCAGTCGGATAAAAAAGTCGACTTTTTTATTCGAAAGAGTCGAATATTCGAAAAAGTGCGATATCCGACTACGGTCGAAAAGTCGAATATTCGAAAAGGGCGATATCCGACTACAGTCGAAAGAGTCAGACTATTCGAAAAAGGGTGATATCCGACTACAGTCGAAAAGTCGAATATTCCGAAAATGTGCGTATCCGACGCTATAGTCGAAAAGGTGAATATCTTCGAAAATGTCAGCAATATCCGACTATAGTCGAAAAGTCGGATATTCGAAATATAAATTCCATCTGGAACAAGTATAATGCTCCAATCTCCCTTGGATGCATGATAGTAAAGCTAGAAAATCAAAAAAAAACCTTTATTTTATTTTTGACTGTAGTATGTTTAGGCACTTTCCAATGAAGGATTGGAAGGCATGTAACTCCACCAGAGTGTGCTGGCTCCCTGAAAAATGAAATATGGGGCTATAAAGGCCAGCACAAAGAAAAGGATTCCCCTTACCATGCCTATAATTGGCATTTCATTTCTTTATTTGGTTTAAATGCATACATACGAGATAGTTCTAATCCTCAACAGAATCTTTATAGAAACCAAAATCAGCTCATAATGAGCTGGCTTGACTACTTAATCGGTTGGCTTTCTGCTTCCTGACATGATCAGACTACATCTTCACCGAGGTGTACATGTCCTAGTAGTCAGCCGTGTCCATTTTTCGAGTCTTTAGCTATTTAGAGCCTTCCATCAGCTGTCACTATTCCATTTCCTGCGAAACGAAACATCGCTCGTTCGTCGCAATGAGATATTAATAACTTAAATCGATACTTCATCATCAACCGGAAAGGCTAGCGGCTGTGACTGCGTTCTGCGAAGCAACCGAAGCAGAGGTGATACAAACGCCTCTGTCTCGGTTGCTTTAGCCAAATGAGGCTGCAGTCCTGCTACTAAACTGCTTTTCAATTGATGATGAAGTAAATATTATATAATGTCATTTACTATCTCAATTCTGAATTTATTTTCGTTCCACCCGGAGACGATATCCAACAATTTTTCTGTCATTCGAAAGCACATGTCAATCACTGATCACAATACACTAGTGCTAAGCACAAAAAGCATAAATGCTACTCAAAAATAGAGCAACTTAATGTAAAAAAAGAGCGCGTACTAGATTAATAAGCAAACAGAGGAAAATAAAACTAGTGCAGGAGTTCCCCCTTGCTGCAGATCCGAACCCTTGATACCTGGCTCCTTTCTGGCTGCTTTGTAATCCACTTCGTTATCTTCTCGGCCATCGCTTCTGATAGTGATGTGCTGCTTTAGAGCAGCGTCCATACGCTGCGAGAGCGAGGCGATCACGCAAAAAATCTGATGAGCATCATTAACACACGATTTGTCAGCCACTGACGACAGGCTTTCGCTCGCTAAGAGCGCCTGCATCCGCTCTCGCTCGCTTACGCTGGCTGCCGCTCACCCACGCCAGCTCCGGAAAAAAAAATCCAGCTACGGCTCAAAGCTTATTACACTATGTCCCTAAAGCATTGACCCTTGTGGCTAATTGAAAACGAATGCCGCCGTGTCTCATAGTTTTAACACGGCTGCCACAAACCGTGGTACATGAGCAGACAGGGATTCAGATGAGAACATCACGCCCGCGGTTGACCACCAGCCCGACGTCAACCGTAGCCCCTACGATCGGAAGGCCAATGAATCGGTCACGAGACAGGAGGTGTTTGCTCGTTTCTCTTTGCGCACTGTGCACCGTACGCGGTGAGCGCTAGCAGCGCTGAGAGCGCTTCTGAGCCTCCTTACGGCTAATCTGATGACTGACAGAAGACGATCCTAAAATTTACGCTTCGATCCGGGCACACCTTAAGTAAAGGTTATGAAACTAAAATGCCGCAGTGCGAGGAAGCTTTAGTTTGAACTGCTCTTAACCAGGTCAGGTAGACTACAAAGCTTCTACGCTCACTGATCCTGCAGTCTTTCAATTGCAGATGCCATTGTTAACAGTTGATTGTTCACCTGCCCAGACTCATCAGTACAGCAAAGTGTAGGAGGTTTTGAAGAACCAGCTTAGCGTTCCTCTGACCTGTCACTGCAACTTGTTCGCTAAGCTCCCTCCCAAGACGTGCCGTTGGCTCAATGATTTCACCGCACATGCACTCCGCAGAAAGTCTGGGAAAAGCCTTTATCAGCGGGAAGTCGGCCGCTATGCCGCCCACCCGAGTTGCGGCCGCGCGACGTCGACTAGCCCGATCTTGAGTCAATCTGTTTATGCTACAGATCTGGACTGTGCGTCGCTATCCAGCAAGGAGACGCTGAAAGGCGCTTAACAGCGAGCAGAGGCGTTCTCTTGACACGCACGTATGGACGGAGTCCTAGTCGAAGGTGAAAACAAGAGTACAAACCACTTGCAGCCCATGATCTCGCGAAACGGCTCATATCTCAAGAGATGAGCCAAAATTGAAGAGGCACAAGTTTATAAATGGTAATTTCACTCATAACTCAAAGCTTACTTAGTGTTTATTCTCAGTCCATTTTGCTGACTGAGGAATTTGAGTTAAGTTTGTCATCATTTTAACCCTAACAAAAAGTCCGTTAGAAAAATCTGCTACATACAAGTTTGTAGCGCTGTTATTCGATCCGTCATAACTGTCAACGATAAGTTTTCCCGAACGTCGCCGGGGTCTGAAAAATCTTTCACGAGTGATTGAATATATATCCCATGCCGATCGAAGTGGCGAAAAATCGTTTTCAAACACCGCCTATGCCTTCAAAAAAGCAGGAGATGCAAGTAGCTGCCAATAGGTGCCTGAACTCCCGCAATTACGATTTTAGTTGAACAGTTGCGCCAATTCGCAAGCATTTTTTTGGCATTGCGTCGTGGCTTGGACAAGTTGTGGTAGATTCACTGGTAAAAATTGGTGGGATCGCTTTACATTTAGACATTCCATGCTTTTGCTACTTTGAATAGTGTATTTGAAGTGAGGTGGGGCAGAAGCTCTGTCATGGAAGGCCAAGCTATGGACCTTCAAGCTAAGGAATAGAAGGCGAAGAGAGGTGAGTGCTTTCACCGCGTACACATGATGCATTCAACTAGGTTTGTGCTGAGCTCAAGCGCTTACTGTTTTTTAGAGTGAGTGTTTTTCGTAGCATTAGACGACGCACTAGAGCATTTCGATCAAAGGTCGAATAGTTTGACGCCAGTTCCAAAACACGGCATGGTTCATGTAACAAAACACGCCGGAAGTCAGTGGCTATCATATTCAATTTCATGTGTTTACTACATAAAATTGAACTGTAGCAGGATAAATCATGATAATAATAATCAAAACAGAAGAATAAAAAAGAACAAAGCAGTCATAAATCAAAACAAAGAACCAGAGCGTTTTGCCAAACAAAGCAGTATGTGAACATTGAGACAGAAAAAAAACCAGTGAAGATAATAGGGTGCGAGGAAAACCTATTTGCTCGACAAACCTGTTCACAATCCTCAGCTTCAGTGAATTGCGAATTTCAAGCAACACTAAGTTTGGCATACTGGAACCGGCTCGGCATACCCACACGTGACAGGTTGGCCCTCACCAGCTTGGCCGAGGTATTTGGAATTTGAACGTGGGACATCGAGTTATGGATGTCATGCTCTACATAGTGTTTCGTCCTAAACAATCAGAAAATATGGGTCGTAAGAGTATATGTCTCAGGGTGAAGTTCTCTGCAGAAGCCGGCGAGAAAAAATTGGAAAGAAGACAAGGACGAAGAAAAATGGTTCCCGAGATCAGATTAAAGCGGTAAAAGTCAGTCCCAACTGTTTCCCTGCCCCTCCTCAACAAATACTCAGGTGCAAGCTTTAGGAGAGGTTGCTTTCTGCTTCCTAATGTCGCTCGTCTAAGGAGCCGTGAAAGTTTGTCGGAAAGCCGCCTCTATCCCAGCTATTGTTAGTCCAACTCCTTCCTTAGTGGATGCATATGGATAGGAACCCAGAAATAGACAACACCGCGTGTGTTTTTTGCATCAAATTCCTGAACTCAAAATCTGCCGGGGTGGCCACAGCAGGAGTCACAGTCCATAACTCTCTTTGCTGATCTTCGTAGCCCAAGTTTTCATGCTTTACTCCAAAGCGGTCAGTGCGACTGTAAAGATCTTTCGTTGAATTTAATCTAGTAAATAGACAAGGCGTGACAAATCATTTTGGCAGGCAGAGCGGCGTTCGCGATACCACCGGCCAGCGGCGCTTCGATTGCGAACGAGCTAGCTACAGCCGCGACTCTCTTTCAATTAACTAGGATTAATATTTTCGGAGAAGATCCATTTGTGTGTAGCAAGGAACGGAGGTCATCGAGCAACAAAATATGGCCCGGTAGTCCAAGGCTGCCAACGATCAAGCTAGGAAGCTAGGGAAAGTCAAACCCGTTTTCCTAACAATTTTTATGCCAAATCTTTGCCCGGCTTCACAGGCTGGTTTGGGACATTTTAAGGAACACCAACACCGGCGAGGTGAAAGGTGACTTGCATGGATTAGACCGCCACGCGGCTGGCTGCTGGATTACCATCCATAGATCGCTCTGTTCGAAAATTAGCCTGATTGGGAGCACTTTACCTACCCTCATCTATGACTGCATCGCTAAAACACTGATAGACGGAGGGCAGGGAGACGCTAAGTGTTCTACGCGCAGGGGCGTTCGGTTCAGAGGCAAACCCGATGCACATGGCTTAGTCCTCGCAGACGCTTCGGTCATCGTGGGACTCACGCGTCAAATAATAAAATGCGGGTTGCACAGTAACGCACACACAACACGCACCTTTTCCTTACCAAAAAGGCTAAATGCTTCCAACTCGCCACAAAGGCTTCCCAAATCTACGTTCTTCATTGTGCAAGAAACAGGATCTAGAACAGCTTTGCAGCCACGCTTATCTGCAGAATATCGTTTTAATTACAAAAAATCCAGCCACCTTGTTTTATACCCTCGGAGTAATACGGCTAGAAATGGCCAACTTTGTGATGTGATGCTGGTTGCATGTCATATATTCTTTATATATGACAATTTATACAATTAACAGTGACAACTCTATTTGTGGTCATCAAGTCCATACTATCGAAGAATCCTGACTTCTGACTAAAGGCATGTAAAGATTTCACGTCCGCTTTGTTAGAGAGTATGGGACCTGCGTTCATACGCCGCATTAGCGAATGTTCATTCAAAAAACTAACAAGGGTTCAAAAAAGCTTGACGAGGAAGGTCTTCAAATGTGAAATGGGGTTTCCTTTAGCGCCATTCAATTTGGGGGCAACCCAGGAACAAGAGGTTTCATTTGCACCCGGATCGCTTCCGGAGAAGGAGAATTTGTTTGTACTCAATTTTCAAAATGCTAACAAAGGGAACTGCTTTTAGCCATTGCCTGAACATTCCGAATGGAAATAAACTTTGCTACAGCCGTTTTTTGGTTGTAGAGAATCCGATTATGGTCTTCTGCAGCTGTCTAAAACCACTCTGGAAAAAAAATTTAGAACGCGTTTTCAAAGCCTGGCAACAGAACCAAGAGTTACCCCCATGAAATTTTTGGGGGGTGTTTTGACAAAAATCGGGTGGCTCAAAACTTGTATGTGGATTTGTAATCTAGGGTGGTGAACACGAATCTGGAGTCCGTTTTTCAAAATTCTGAAGCTCACTGCCCAGGTTGCAGTGGGTACCATGCCAATTAGAGCAAAATCTGCCTTAGTATTTCGAAAAAAAGACAAATGGACGTTCAGATTCGTATTCACCACCCAGACTATTACCTACACAAGTTTTAGGTCAGGAATTTGAGAGACTTTGACCTGAACACCGTAAGCCCACCGTAATCTAACGTAATCTGTCAAAAAGTCGCTAAACGGACCAGATTCGTGCTCATCTCGTTTTCAAATAACCACCAAAACAACAAAATGAGTCCATATCTATCGTTGCTGTACTCGTCAAAAGTCGCGATTTGCCATCAGGTTTTCCAACGATGGGTACTTTGGAAGGAATCAAGTCAAAACTTTGGAAAATCGACAAATAAACCCCCAGATTCGATCAGCGCCCCAAATAACCCACCTGTGAGGTTTTTTAGGTCAATTCTGGAACATTTCTTTGGAACGCTTTCAGAGCCCTTTAATTGGAGCAAACAAACGCCAAACCGAAAATCCATTACGCTATCAGTCTGTGCATGGTTGGAAAATTTGTCTTCCACCCAATTTTCGCTCAGTGAGGCGCTATTCATACTCTCAACGCCAGCGCGGCACGCGCGTTGCCGCTCTGGCAGTGGCGTTGAAACATGAATACTTTTCAAGCCCGTGACGCGCGTGCCCGCGTAGCGAGAACTATGAATACTCCAGCGGCGACGCCTGGGCGGAGCAAAGGAAAAAGCAGACTATTTCCCAAACAGCAATATTCTGTGAATGCTTGCACCACCACGATAGCAGAGAGAGCAATGGAATTAATTATTAAGAAACGAAATAAAATTGATGATGGTAAAATGAAAATGATAATTAGTGATATTAATGATAATTAGTGGTGAAAATGGTCAAAAAGCCATTGACCATCGCCGCCATGGAACGGCGTCTCGCGCGTGCCGTGCGGGCGGGCGTCAGACCATTCATGCTCAAACGCCACGCCGGCGCGGCGCAGCGCGTACCGCTTCGCGCTGGCGTTGAGTGTAGCGCCTGAGGTAACGTCTTGGGCGCTGAACACCATTATGAGGTTTGTTTCGGGTTTTCCATGTAAACCAATGCGCGTTTTGGAAGGTACAATATTTTTTCATAAGAAGGGTAGTTTTTAGGCGGCTGCGGAGGACCATAATCCCGGATTCTACGCAAAGGTTCTAGAAAGTACATTTCGTCCGGAATGGCCAGGCGGACTAAACGTAGTTTCCTTGTAAGAGGTTTAGTGGGATTGTACCTATCAGTTTTTACTCTTATGAATTTATACAAGGGTCAAGGATACAAACTTGGCTTCACTAGGCCTTGTTTCAAGACTAGCGGCATTCCCTCCCGGTTCATGTGGGATTGTATTATCTGAAAGCTTGAGTAAGAAATCTCAAGTTTTTCACGTAATTCGGTTTCAAAACTGTTGTCAGCCGGTATCTTCAACAGGAATAAATGGTATTCTAGTTCTATTTCTATCAGAAATGCGTTTATAGTCTTTGAATTTGTTGTTTTTTCTTTATGTGTCTTTGACACTGTTTATTTCATCTGATGTGCCTGGGCACGTGTGATAAATTTGAATGTGGAAATCAGCTGTCCTGCAAGAAAATCCAGAGAATTTGCGCGTAGAGGCGCGTGTGTTGCGTGCCGCCTACACTACACTCCGGTTATTTGCAGCGGGTGGTCCCGATGACCGAGGCGTCTGCGAGGATTAAGCCGATGCACATGCCGTCTCCATTGCGTGGCGACGCAGGCTCACTACGCGTGGCAAACTTGCCCGTCTACCTGCATTTCCTCCATTTTATCCATATCTGAATGAGAAAAAATGTGTGCGGAATTTCAGAGCAAGATGAAAGAATTTATCCAGGATATTTGTTCATCAAGGAGAAATCAGAAAGGATGAAAAAACTAAGCACGATTGAGACTGGGAGAAATGTTGTTGAGAGGGACATTTGCCGCGCGTGGTGATGGGGACGGCATGTGCCTTGGGTCACCTCTGGTCCAACACTTCGCGCGTAGGATTTTCACGAAGCGGCCCTCTGCTTTCCTCGTAAGCAGGCATGAATGCCGCCTCTGGTCGTTAAAGCATACCACTCATTTATAAATCCTGTCTCAAATCATTATAGCATTTACGGCTTGCTAGTGTTTTGCAAATTCCGACTTATAATGTCACGAACAAGAAGTTTTCTTTCAGGAAGATGTCACTGAGAAAACTACCTAGAAGGAAAACAAAAGAAATACCCAAATCTACCTGTAAAAATTGGCGATGACACCAGCGATTCCGTTTCAGTTATTGCTTCATATTCTGCATAAATCAAATAAAATATTCAACGTTCTTTTAGGAAGCTCTACTTTTTCTCTTCAGCCCTCTCAGGGGTTCACGCAACTAACTCACCGGTGGTAAAACTTTGCCCGTTGCCTCCCTCCGCTCCCACGTTATCTCAGGGATTTTTTGGGGGCAATAAAATCTTTTTGATACCACATCCTCGAAATTCTCAACTCTGTTGCTCCTTTATTTCCTTTGAACGCTACCTTCTTCACTGATCCAAACCTTAGGCCTCGCTTGCGGAATTTCAAGTGTAATGTACTTGTATATTTCTCTACACTTTGAACTTTTCCATTTGTGAGTAGTCGCCCTGCAAGCCTACCACAGCTGCATTGGCAACATTTTTTTACAAACTATGACCTCAAAGAAGTGCATCATGACCCCACACTACTGAGCGAAACTGAAAATGTAGAGCTCTACACCAATGACCCCGACAATACTTTGCCTCGAATGTCGATTGGAGCGCAGAGCTCGTAGCTCTTGATCGGCTAATCAGACAAACCATCGCTCGGAGCGGGACCGGTTTCTCCCAATCATGACGTCATCGCCCGGACAGCGGCCGAAGGGGCGAACTGGCACCGCCCGGTCCTGTGCTGTGCGAATAGCAGCCTCCCGGTCGCTGTCCGGTCGCTCTCGAAGGCGACAGCGGTGGAAACTCCAAAGGTAGAGAGACACAGGATTGCTTTTTCACCGAGAGTGATAACTTATACGACCCCAGTAGCAGTGCGTCGGACGCCGTAGAAAGAGTGTGGGATCCCTGAGGAAGTGCGCCGGACGCCGCAAATAGTATTCTGGGACCCCAGTGGAAAAACGCTTAGGACGCCGTAGTAAGAGTGTGGGATCCCTGAGGAAGTGCGCCGGACGCCGCAAATAGTATTCTGGACCGCAGTGGGAGTGCGCCGGACGCACCAAATAGTATTCTGGACCGCAGTGGGAGTGCGCCGGACGCTGAGCAGAGTATACGGGACCTCAGTGGCAGCGCGCAGGACGCCGTTGTGTGGGAACCATGAGGAAGTGCTCCGGACGCACCAAATTGTATTCTGGACCGCAGTGGGAGTGCGCAGGAGGTCGTTGAAAGTTTGTGGGACCCATGTGGGAGTGCAGGGAACCCCTTTGTCAGTGTAGGGTACCCCAAATGGGAATGCGTCAGACGTCGTAAAACCAAATGTGCGAGAGCCAAGAGGGATGGCGTGCAGGGAGCTTCTCGAAATGTGTGCAGGCCAAGAAGAATCACGAGGTCCCTTGCACAATCGATTTCCGTTTCTTTTCCTTGTCTTTTTCGCTTTCTGTGACTACTCAAGGCCAGAAATATCGGATCACCCAGAGAAGTTTCTGTCTTCTTTCGTCTCCCCGGAATACGTGCAAGTGCGATTTCTTCGACGGTTTTCTAGCCCAAAGTCCGCTTTCTATCATCCGAGGGACCACTGAAGGGTGTGTGAAGTGCAAAGTGGCAGACATGGAAAAACATGGTGAAGCAGAATGATCCATGTGTCTTAATGTGTTTTACTCCACATGCACAGCCGGTAGAAACGTAGTGTCTCATCTCACTCGAGTTGGTGACTCATTCGGCATTCTGAGTCTGCCGGACAGAAGCCGTCCACCGGCATGTTATAAGATAGGATTGCGTCGTCAGTGCCCCGCACTGCGGTGTCAAAGCCGACAAATCTCAATGCGGTGAAATCATCGACGACGTCGGATCAAGTTATGACGAGTTAGAACGTGTTGTTTCGCCATTTTTATACTGGAGAGTCAGTTCTTGATTTGTTCTTCCCGCAGTTTCCTCGCACTGCGGCTCACTTTCAAAGTGCCGGACGACGTCGTCGGCAGACTGTGAAAATGTGCACTTAGAGTCCCTATCCTGAGGCCAGCATATTTTTTGACCGCTGAGGGATGCGGATCCCACGGCTTTAGGGGGAGGGCGGTTTCGCCGCCTCGGTCCAGGCAGGGATGAGTTGTTTCTCAACGCGGACCTCCGGCGAAGTGTTACCTTTCATTACCGTGGGCCGCGATGCTCACGCACCTCTCAGGAAGAAGCGGAGTTTTAAAAAAATTAGCGGTTAGAAAAATTTCGCGAATCGCCCGGAGAGCGACAGCAGTGCCAAATGAGACAGAAGGTTGCTTCGAGCGGGACTTCGGTCGCCTGGAAGAGCGGCTGCTGTAAAATTGGCCCGAGAAGGATCGTAGAGAGGGCACAGCCCGTCCGCTCCAGTCAGCTCTCCGGCCCCGCTCCGAGCGATGTTTCGCCTGAAGTAGATATGTACATCTCGAAGCAACGCACGGTGAACCGTAAATGATCGCGCGCCTTGTTCACTCACCGCCACACTGAACTTGGACAAGGAGGCCATATGGTACTATTTCCATGTCAGTCGCAAAACTCAAGATTTTGGCCGACGCGACCAAAACCAATCCTCCGTATCTGACCCCAACCTCATTTGTTTGATGTCGTAAGGATTACTTTTAGCTGCAGCTGGCACTCATTCCTTCAAAGCTGACAACTAGTTATTCAGAAGAAAAAAACATTTATGTGTATATTGACGGAATTCGATCGCTCTCATAATCTAATTTACAGGTTTGCTGCAGCATGGAAGCGTTCTTCCTTCAAATCTTCTTCGATGCTCTGAAAAGATCTGGCATCACTGCACCGATTCAGATCTGCTCGAAAGGTCATTCTATGTGCTGGAAC
Source organism: Aplectana chamaeleonis (assembly GCA_029168955.1). NCBI lineage: Eukaryota > Metazoa > Nematoda > Chromadorea > Rhabditida > Cosmocercidae > Aplectana > Aplectana chamaeleonis. The sequence continues at coordinate 24,229 of JAPDOI010002008.1, forward strand.
GAGAATGCAAAGGCGTTGCATACAGATTATGGTCGCCTAACTGATCCAGCCGCAATCTCTTCCGATACACTGCACTAGAGACGCTCAGCGCCAGCTGCTCAAGCAAGGTCAGCGGGGACCGCTTTCCACTAAATATGTCTCACTTCCCACATCCTCAGGCATAGGAAATAGTTATAGACAGTTTTCTGCTCCCAACGGTAAAGATTGCAAAGGCTCCTCGCCAATCGTGTATGGAGTTTACTCTTTCTAACAGGATTAAACAGAGAAGGTGCATCCGGCTCAAACCAACATGTAACATATTGGGAGTGTATGTCCCGATTCTTCTGTTTTCAACTCATAATGGACTACTCATTTTAAACATAGATAACTCAAGGAAAACACTCTAAGAAGAAAACGGATAAGCTAAAATTCGATTCAGGAGCATCGTCTTTGACGCGATTATGGTGGAAAGAATGCGTGACCACAGTCAAAGCAATTTTGAACTTGGTACTCGTAAGAATCCCATTTAAAGCTTCTATGTGTAGATAAATTCTGCCAGATCTTCTTTATACATTGATTTTGCGACTCCCCAACTTCCACTTTAGCGTTTGAGTGCTGTGTTCACTGTGTCATTCCAATGATGGCTGCATATGTCAATTATCGAATTTTTCGAAAATTTAGAAAACATTTCAAAATTGAATTTTCGAAAATGGTCGATTATCATTGATTAAAGATGGTGTCAGCAATACTAACTGATGATAGTTTGAGTTGCTCTGAAAATCTTTGGATCATAAATGCTGTGACAGAAATTTTTTCTTTTCGAACAACATCCAAAAATTCAAAATTTGCTCCGTTGAAGAGAAATAAATTGTTAGTTTTGCTTTGGAGATACACATAATCTAGTCTTTATAGGGCCTTCAATGTTCTACAAACGTTGTCCAGAGGGATAGAAGGAAACTAGGCAGCTAAAGAACCGCCCCATGAAGGATTTTCGAAAAGAAAAGAAATGCACACTACATTTTTATGCTAAATTCGGAGCTGGTAGAGTTTTCCGAATTGTGCTATGAACACTTTTAAGGCAGTGTTCAAAGTAAATCTTCAATTCTGAGTGTATTCGCTATATTGATTAAGTGGCTCCTGGGTAGAACTAAAATGACGTGGAAATTGAGAAAAAAGCACCAGAAGTACACAGATTCCTTAAAGCCATTGGTCACGATAAAAACGTTATCTGAAAAACTACCAAAAATTATGTTGAAAAACTAAGTGAAGATAGCGCACCGGCGAAACACGGGCTGAAATATATGAGTTTCTAGGGCCTAAAGATGCTAGTTCGTGCACCACTCATACTTGTAGAATTCGGATCGAATAATCGGATGAGTATCCGACTGTTTCAGTCGGATAAAAAGTCGAATTTTTATTTCAGAAAGAATTAAATATTCAAAAAAAGTGCGTTTTCCGAGCTATAAGTCCGAAAAGTCGAATATTCGAAGCAAACCTCATTTGGAACAAGTATAGTTCTGCGTGCACAGCGCCGTCAAAAAAGATCGCAGCCTTCATGCCGAGCAGTCAAGAAATCCTTAGCGGCATTCTGGAGGAAGAGAGAGAATGCAAATTTACCTAATGAAAGAGTTGACCAATGTAAGCAAGCACTTCAGTCAATGTTTTTGGCTGAGGGCAGGTCGAAGGATAATGTTCATTGATTGAAATTGAATTTCATGCTAGCTGATGTTCGTGTAATCAGAGATCATCGCTTCCGATGATGTGGAGTGGGCTCGTCCTACCCCATAAAAATACAAGAAAGTTCAGGCTTGGAATTTGGCCCCAAAGCAGTGGTTTCTTGCAATTTTTTCTCAGCTGGGTCCTACTGCTTCAAGGCAAGAAAATGGTTTAGAAAAAGAAGACAATAGCATATTTCAATCATGACCACTGCCTTTAAGTATCCACCCCGCCTCTTAAGTATCACAGGAAAGTGTTTGTTGTGACAATGAAATCTTTTGTAGGGCCGTCCATTTACAGCAATTCTCCCTCTCTATTGTTTCCGTTCTTTTCTTAGAGCCCAAACTAATCCTCTACTTTCCATAAATATTCTTCTATTTTGGGTTGTTAATTTTCCACCAGTAACAACTACCATGAACATGTTCATCCAACTGGACAACTAGTCCATCTTCACCAAAATATGCTCAAATACAAGAGGAATTTAATGCGTTTCTCGCCGTTTCTTCGTAATTTCGGTAACACATGAAATCCAACGCATTGTCTTACGTTGAATAAAACGGGGACCAAAGTATCATCGTAAACACTGCCTTTGAAATAGGATAAAGGTTGGAACTTCCAAATGATATACCAAACTCGATCGGAGGATTATAAATGCGAAAATTTTTGCGGTTCAGCATTTGGTGCAGGACGTTCTTAGCGCCTTGATGAAATATACAGACTAAGTTTGCACCAACGCACAATAAAGAACACCGAAGGTAACAGAGGATCTGGCCGGCTATATGTTATCCATGAGCTGGGCACGTTTCGCGCCGCTTAATCTCATTTAAGCACGCTGGCCCATTCGATTTCTCACATGTTGCCGTGCTAAATCCCCCAACCATTTCGCTTGGATCACCCATCGACAAATCTCCTCAGGAAACGGTTCACAAAATAACCGGCTTGCATCCAGGAAGCGCTTGGTGGAATCGCGTGTAGTGGTTGCCGAGCTGTCACGCATTGTCGAGTCTTCGGCGACGCGGGTCCAGCTCAGCTATTACGTAGCAAATACGTCACGTCTTTTTGGTCATTAGCGAAGGAGTGACTAACGTATTATAGACTGAAAAACTTCTGATTGCGTCAAGATAAAGGGGAGAAAGGTGGAGGGGGGTTGGCACAAAGTTCGTAAGTGGGTGGGTTCCCAAGCGTGCATATCGTTGAGTATCACTCTGTCCTAGTGATAACACAAATATACAAGATTTCCTAACACTGCCATTCTACGTTATACCGTGATGACAATAAACAGTTTAATTCGTTTATTTCTTTTATTGAGTAATAATATTTATACATAATCATTCACCCGACATAACGCAGTCAAATGCAAAGATAAAGTGGATTTGATACACGAGAGCAAGCATAGGCAAGTTTTACAACTTCGAGGCCCTCCTAGCAGAAGCTTTGCAGTTCTCTGAGTCCCTCATCCTGGAATGCAGGCCATCTTCAGCACGTTGAAAAGCTTGAGATTTGGGTTTTTAGGAGTTTTAAAATACCGCAGGCTGTTCTAGTCTGCCACCGGCCGTTTCGAACACAATTTCCATGGACAGCCTGCGAAGGCGACGTGCGAACACCTATTTACGCTCCCTCGCGTTCGAACACCAACGATGCACGCCATTGCACTGGGCGTGTTGCGGCGTGGTTTCGCAGGCCTATTTACATTGCAGGCAAGGAGAGGCTGGCGATTCGCCAACCGGCGCCGCCCGGTGCCTAATCAGTACGCGGACACCCTCTTTCGCCGCCGCCCGTTCGAAGGCGCCTCGGCGGCGCCAGCGCAACCAGTGCCAGCCTCTCCTCGCCTCTGCGATGTGAACAGATCCGCGAAACCGCGTCGCAACACACTCGCGCAATCAGCGTGCTGCACGTTGCCGGTTTGAACGCGAATGCGTACTGTTCCAACTCCACGCTGCCATTTCAAAGTCCGCAAAGTGAGCGCTGATTACGAAAGAGTGCTGCGGCGCGGTCTCGGAGCATCCTCGAACTGGATGCGCAGGATGACCCGGGCCGGTGGGATCGCCGGGCACCAAAGGCAAAAAACGCCCGGGTGGTCCACGCACCTGTCGGGGATACTCCTGTTTCCACATGCCGCATGCGTACTCGCTATCAGCGCGCACTTTGCGGACTGAGCGGCAATGCCCAGGATGAACAACAGATGCACTGCAGCCATTTTAGATTGGTCCGTTTGTGAGCGGCGAGAAAGAACCAAGGCGGTGCTCCAGTCCCGGCTGCATATGAAAACAGGGGATTCTTCAAAAATAACAAATCAAATTTCCTGATTGGGAGTAGCCACAGTCCCTCTGGCCCGCGTCATAGTCGGCCGATGAGCTGTAGCCCAGCGCGGTTGATACGTATGCGGTGCATTTGCTCACTCAGGTCAGAGAAGAAATCCCCTCAATGCGGTAGGTCGGTTGGATTTACGAATATCCAATCAGCTGGCCGCCACTGTCGATACGTTTTGCTAACTGAGGTGAGACCCCCCCGTTGCGGCCGGACTGCACCGTCTGAACTAATATATAACGTCGGCATGGATCGGGAAGAGACTTTGCGTTCACTGTTGAAGGTTGGGGCAAACTCTGTGCCATATGCTATAACATAGGTGCACCGAGGTTGCCTGGAAGCCTTCAATGCGCCAGTCTCTTCCGGATCACACCGGCTCTACACTCGAGTGTGCCGGTTTAATAGCTACGCATGCAGCCAGCCCGCACTAAGACGCTGAAGACGCCAAAGCTGGATCGCTAGGGAAGGGGGCAGAGGCGGCGCGGTGCGGCCCAGCTTCTGCGCAATATGACGGGTGCCTATCGGCGCGGCAATGTATGGTCGGCATGGATCCCGGAAGAGCCTTTGCGTTCACCGTTGAAGGTGAGCGCAAACACGGTGCCACATATGTCTATAACATAGGCTCATCAGGACTTGCGCCAACCTCCAATGGGGGAACGCAAAGAGTCTCTTCTGATCCCATCACCGACTGATATCTGTATAATAGTCGGCTAGGAAATCATATCGCTGCACGAAACACAGATAAGTCAAAACCTTTCGTTCCTCAACCGCTAGTAAAGAATCAAAAAAGAAATCATTTGACCAGAGAGCGAACACCCAACCGGTTACACTGTCGATTGTCCTCAAGCGCTCGCAGGTCCCACCTGGTTTTGACACCTAGCTAGAAACTCCGCATCCCTGATCTTTGACCGTCAGCGTAGTTCCGAACTCAGATTTACTTTTCTCACTTGTGCGTAATGTGTGACACTATGTGCATCGACTAACGTGTGCACTCAGAGAAGCAGACAGCACTTTCTTTGTAGCAATTTAAAGGCGGTGTTCTGCGAAAAATCTCGTTTTTTAGTTTCCAGTGTGAAATACTACGGTGGCAGACGCTGGACGGGATAGGATCGACGAAAGAGGCGAAAACGGGTCAGAAGGCGGTAAAAGAGAGCCGCGAAGTGAATATTCCGTTAGCCCAATACGCGTGCATAGCCTGCCCTCCCCCGGTTCTTACGAGCTTGTGGCGCCGCGGACGTTTTCGATGGCAAGTCGTCAAGCAACTCCCCCACGTCCAGCATTTTTGATTCTCGCACTTTTCGCCAATAGTGCGCGCTTGCGAAAGCTAACAGGGCGCGTAAGCTCGTCTGCGTCCTGAACCTGCACCTGCGTAAGAAAGCGCTACATATTTTGGCTTAATCTGAGAAAGCGCTTTTTCTTAGCTTCATTTGCTTCGCTATTCTAGCACCGCAAACAACCCCATAATTGGAGTAGAACCAGAATAAATAACTTCCATCGTAAACACTATGTGAAAGCAGGGCCGGAGTAGAGAGTCAGCTTCGCCATTTTCCGCTAAATCAGAGCTGCAAGCCCCAGATTATCAGTGAAATTGCGGGCACCATGGGGAAAACGGTTTTCTTAAATTATAGGCCATTTCAACCATTTGTTCCACTAAGTGTGTCGATCGTCCAATTTTTCCAGCCGTTGTCCGCGCTGTGGAAAAAGCAGTGCCACGTGACGGCGAGATGACCACTCAAATGTCTCACTCCAGACAGTTGTAGGGTATAACGGCCGCCACCACAGCGGTTATATCTTAGAACAAACATTGGGTAGATTTCAGCCATGTTGCAAAGCAGCAGCTGCTGCTGAGAGCAGTATATGCTGCCAAAACATGCCTGTTGATCCTCGTTATCAGGTAGCCTGTTCTGCTAACAGAAAAAGAATCACTTAACTACCATGCTCTTTAAAGAGGTGTTAGGTATGATCACTTGTCACGGCATACCCAACAAAGACATGATCCTCGCCGCGGTCCACAACGATACATGGTCTTCCTCATGGCGGCACACAGGAGACTGATCCCCTCAGCGTTCAAAAATGACGCACTAGAAGGTGAAACAAAGCCTGGACGCCTGCCTCCAGCCGGGCAGCCATACTGTTCAGTAAGAGCGGCCGCCTTATATGCCAGCCGCCATGCCAGGCCAAGGATGCTGCAGGTAATTTACTCATATCAGGCTGCTCATTGGAAGGTGGCTCGCGCAGGAGCCACTAAGGAGAAGAGGGGCTGCCCAACTCACGCGTATTCCAGGATGGCGAAGGGGTTCATTCCAGCTTACAACAAACAGCAGGAGCAGCTGCTGAATTATCAGAAGCAGCAAAAGCAGCTGCTGATTACCAGCAGCTCTTGCTGTCGGCCGTAACTACAACAAGAGCGCCGCTATTCTCTTTGTGCCCTGGAGCCCAGCTGTTGTTGCCGGCGTACTACCACCCGCGGTGTCTGAAATTAGAAACTTTGGCTTATTTCGGCACAAAGCGGTCTGATCAAGCGGTGAATACAGTGAATCTCTCACATACTGGTCATTTCCTTTATTAATGGCGTAGCAATAATAGCTCAGAAAATTTCTAGAATAGAGGGTTCGTGTAGTCAGGAATCTGACCTCTCTACAGGCCAATTTTGTGAGACTTCATGTTAACCGTGCGACGTATATAGGTAGGCGGAGCTTGAGCAACTAGAGTTGGTCGCTCCGTTTAGCCCGCTCTTCCACATGCATTAAAGGTGGGTCATCACTTGCTCTGAGTGACTGGAAGGACAGGTGCTACTCAGACAGTCAGAGGGGGTAGAACGTCGGCATAATAAGGGTTGTCTTCCAGGGCAGGCTTGTCGATACAACCCCATTTGCGATCAAGAGCTGCTGTTAACGGCTTCATATGCAGTCAACGTATGATAGGGTTTTACGTATGATGGGGTTTTCGTTATCGACGGCCTGTTCTGCAAACGGAGAAGCAGTTTGCTGTACCAATAACTCTAGCGGTGTTGGGTATGATCATTGTCATGGGCAGCAGCAAGGAGGCCATACTCGCCACGGTTCGCAACAACGACATCATCTTCGCAACGGTTCGCAACGAGGAGGCTGTCCTTGTGATGGCCATGGGAACAACCCCTCAGTCCAAAATTAATGTTCCAACAGTGACCCAAGGTCACCTACCTTAACGACATCAGAAGGCCAACTGCCCCTTAGAGAGACAGGCCACCTTATATCCTCGCAGCCGTCGTGCAAGAGGATGCTACAATGTTCACTCGTATCAGACAAATCATTGGAGATGAGTGCCAGCAGACACTAGGAAAGGACCGGCCGACATTAAACAAATGAATTGTAGCAGCAGGAACTCCTGCTAGTTGGCAGCATATGCTGCAAGCGTATGCTGGGCTCAACCAGGGTCCAGCAGATGTGGCCAGCAAGTAGTGGGGTCGTAAAAATTTTCAGGGAAGCGAGAGATGTTAGAGGGAAAATCGCAAAACTTTCGGGAGGAAAATTATAAAATACACTTGAAAAAGAAATGAAAACGTTTTACAATTTGTAGAATTTTTTCTGCGAATTAAAAAAATAAAAAACAAAACTTCAACTGTTTACAACCTGAGGAGAACCAGTTCCAAGTCCAAACAACTGTTTTTAATCCAACTGTATGCGGAACTTCGCTGTACTCCACGTTAAAAAAACACTATAAGACGTACATCCTCCTCCTTTGAAAATATAAATGTCAATTTCAGAACGGAAGCCTAATACCGCATCGCAAATCCCATAAATTGTCGGTGCTCCACTTTCTATTCGGACTGATGGACAGTATTTTAGACAAGGTAAGGTGGTGAACGTTGGCAAGCTAAGTTGACAAGTCACAGGGTTTTTGCCGCCACTATTCAACGGGTGGCAACACTTCAGCAATAGAATTTCGAACCGCCGAGTGTCCTGACTTTGAGGTAATGGGACTGTGTAAAAATCCGCACGCAGCTTTATCTCGCAGCCTCTCAAATCTCTGAAATAATTATACATTGAGTATGTATTGCAATGTAGTTAAAGCGCCCTAAGCTGAATGCCGCTCCGCAAGCGCTGAAACTACGCGCCATCCATATAAATGTTTCCTCCGCTCTGCTCACCATTTCTCTCTCTCTCCCAGAACGTCGGACGGCCCTTCTGGATCATAAAGGGGGCAAAGCCCGGACTTTATTGCGGAAAGGGCTCGACGCCTGGGCGCTTTACATTATCTCAGGCAGACTTAAATGTGGACATCAGGTTGACAAGGCAATACGTCCCATCGCGGGTGAGCATTAATCGTCCGACTCCCCGAATTCTTGGCAAAATATTCAGTCGCTATCGCAAATGAAGATCCTGCTTTTTTATTTTGTTTAGCACATCTGTTTTTGTGAAATGACGCGCCTCTTATTAGGTACTTTACTAATTTATTGAATATGGGATTTTATTGAGCGTTTTTTTTCAATCACTAGGTATATTTGCAATCTTTAAGCATCCTTTATTGAATATTCGGTCCCGTTATGATTTTTTATTGTCTTGCTTCTCGATGTATCGGAGGTTTCATATTTTCTTCTCTCGAGTATTCCGTTTATCAAGGAATTTGAAAAGCTTATGCGAATATTTGTCTCAATTCAGCTTGCAACATAATTTCCCATCAAAAAATGTTCCATTGTGCAAGGATATTACTTGAGAACTACTTGAAATTCGAAATCGAGTAATTGCTTGAATATTTGTGCAAATTTTCAAACTCAATACAATCGAATCGAGTCTAGTGTATTTCACCGCGAACACAATAGCGAGGCGGGTACTCGCTGTGGCAAGACCACCAGGGTAACCGCTGCGTCTCCACCATGTTTGGTTATCAGCGAAAAATTTGCAGATTTGTGATGTTCTTGTCGTAGGAGCGTCTCTGGAGGTCGTAACAATTTTCGGATTGTTTGGTCTCGGACTGATCATCGAGGAGGGGGTGGGAGTTCGTAAAGTATTTCGCGGCCCTTGCCAACAGGCTGCTGGACACTGCTTATGCATGAGATTTTAAATTTAGTTTCAGAAGTAGTGATACTGTCCGGACAGCCTTATAAAAAGCTTTAAGCTCCTTCCTTAGGATATATATCTTCAAGCCACTGTCGATGTCACCCTCTGCGATCAGTTTTCTGGGACTGCAGAGTTTCATGAACTAGCCACTTCACAGCAACTACGGTGAACGTGATGTAAACTTTAGCACAGTTACCAACCTCTTCAGAGGATTGCCTGGATCCAGCAAGACTAGCGTTTGTGCTTCGCAAGAATTTTTCTTCATGAACAAGTAGCGTAATCGGTGAGTTGAAATAGAACGAGGGTGAGTACTCCGCAATGTTGTAGACATTTCCTGTGTAAATATCCGCATACCTGAAATTAGGAACATACTTTGAGAGCACCTTATCACATGCGATAGATATAACCTTTTGCTCAAAAACAGACTTTCTGAGCTGAGAAGCGAAATGTGTTTGCCGCCAGCCACACCTCATCATTGACCCCATCGATCCATACTCGGCTTCCATTTCATCAGTGATTCTCTGAAAAGGAGTTTTCTGTTGCGAAGCTTCCGCAAAATCACTTAGGAAACTGGAATAGAAGAAGAAAACCGCACAGCGATCTCCTTCAAAGTATCTTTTTTGACACCTCCACTTGTTGTATCCATAGTGGATAAAGCGTTGTTCATAGCAAGGAGCTCGCAAAACTTTTTGTGCTGTGATGTCCATATCTGGAAGCGAACGACTAAGTGAAACAGGTTAACTCGATTGAGCTTGCGCTTTGGTAGACAGTGGAAAGCCATCAAAACTATCTATAAAATGTAGTGCAAGATTCAACACCACATTAAAGTTGCTCCCGAAAAGGGCTGGGCCATCGCTAGATCACCATGTCTGGATTCATTAGCACCCTACATAGTGGACTCGCTGTAGGACTCCTTGAAGAGAATCTGCTGGGCGGCACAGAGGTTTTCCTCATATCTGGGTTTGAGTAGGTAGTGTCGTTATCGGATCCAAATTTTGGTCCGCACTTGCGGACAAGCCTTGCTGCATCGCGCAACAGGATGATAACCATGTCCGACATGATTAATCTTTGCTCCAGCACGATTATCATTATGATGCGTGATGCAACAACGTTGTACGCAAGTTGAGACCGGAATTTCTTCCGATAACCACAGTACAGCGGTCTTCTTTTGCATTACATCACCCATAGCCCTACAAGAAATTCCAACAAACGAATTCGATCTGACGATTTTTTGCGGTCTGTTTTGAATACTCTGACTCCCTACTTCATCTTACTCACCGCCATTTCCCTGTTCAGCTCTGGAACAATAAGCAGTGTTCGCCAACCCCCGGTTTTCTTGGACCTGAATTAGGGAAAAATAAGTGTTTTTTGGATTATTGGAGTGTTTCAAATGCACTGGGGACTGTTTGTCAAATATACTCGCAGGCAGGTAAGTGAAGAATTTGCTCAAACATTAGAAGTGAGCGATGTAGCTGTCACTCATTTCAAACTATCTTTGTGTAGAGAGACACTTATTTCGTAAAGACAGGTTCGCATCGCAGTTTAAACGGCCCGACCGAAGATTTTCGTTCAGTGAATACATGTGATTCTCAAGCATACTTCATATAATAAGTATAGCCTAGCTCCCTCATTCTGACCAGGTCGAAGTGAAGCTTATCGGACTTATCATGTCAAAACCTCCTTATCACAGTTATATATTTTTTTTGTTTTCGTAGACTCTAAACTGAATGTTTTCTTATCACATTGATTATGCCGTTAAAAGCACTGTTCACGATAAACTTTGCCCTTGAGTTTTCTTTGAGAAACAATGGTGGTGGCCCCCAGAGGCAGAATAGTGTTAAAAAAACGAATTCAAAAGCCTTCCCAGGGGCTAAAAACGGCTTCGATGACCATCTCTGTGGGCAATTCTAGCCTCCTTGGGTCTAGATGTTGTCATTCAGACATTCGGGGCTCAGTACGTCGGCACAATACCGATAGTAAGCCGGCACAAAGGGATTGGCAGCACCCGTGCCATAGCTGCTGGTTACAGCAGGAGCTCCTGCTGCTTGTGCTGGCGTACTAACGCTTGGTTTATCGTGGCACGCGTGCTATTGCCAGCCCCTCTCTCTCAGTCTCTGCTGACACTCTCCTCCATTGATTTGTCTGATACGAATAAACATTGCAGCATCCTCTTGTACGATGGCGGCGGGTATATAAGGCGGCCAGTCTCGCTGAGGGGGCAGTTTGCCGTTTGAGGCCAGTCCGAGGAGGTGAGCTTGTGTCACTTCTCGGACATTGATTCTGAACGCTGAGGGGGTCTTCCCCATGGTACATCGCGAAACAAGCCTCCTCGTTGTGAACCATGGCAAAGTTGGCCTCCTTGCGCTGGCCGTGACAAGGATCATACCCAACCCAACACCGGTAAAGAGGGTGGCAGTCCAAATTTTCCCTTCGTTAGCAGAACAGGTTGTCGATAATGAGCGTTAGAACGCCAGCATACGTTGGCAGGTTATGCTGCCGCAACCAGCAGCTCCTGCACACAACGAGCGTTAGTACGCCAGGTTTGCCGAAAAATGCTTCTTCGACAGGCTGAGATCTGTCCAATCCATGGCCTTATTCAATTAAAACCATAGCTGATGACTTGAGGTCAAAGCGTGGAAGTGATAGAGCCGTGTCTGTGTTCATGATAAGGCTCCGTCCATACGTGGCGAGAGCGTGCAATAACGCAAAATCGATGGTCATCGTGGGCACACGATTCGCTAGCCGCTCACAGGCGCTGCTTCTCGCGAGCCCTCGCCCGCTCGCTCTCGCGCGCTTGCGCCAGCACCATGAAGCAAGCAGCAAGTTTCAAAGCTTACTGGTCCATCAATGAAGCAGGTGGCATTAAAGGCAGCATACACGCTCGCAAGCATAGTCGAGATAACAGCATAGATAGGTCCGCACGGCCCGTACTATGTCGTCAACGACGTTTGGAGCGCTGAAAACTGTTCAGGATGACAATATTTGACAATGTTTGAACAATCATGCCTTCCACGCCCGTATTTTCACACCCCTTCGAGTAACATAATGAGAATCGATACTTGAGAACACGTGTGATAATTGAGAGTGATAGCACTATCAAAATGGGAGTGCACGAGAGAAATAGCTTGGTTTTACTTGAGTATAACATGTCTGCATACCTATTGACTCTCGTACACTTTCGAGAATGCCGCTCTACTTTGGCTGGCCTCTTGAAATGGAGGATTTTATCAGTGTACAAACATGTTATATTGAGGTAAATCGAGTTTTTTCTCTACTGCACTCCCCTTAATAGTGCTATCATTCTAAGTTATCACATGTTTTCTCAAGTATCGATTCTCATTCTGTTACTCGAAGGGGTGTGAAAATACGGGCGCGGAAGGCAAGATTGCTCAAACATTGTCAAATATTGTCATCCTGGACAGTTTTCAGCGCTTCAAACGTCGTTGACGACACAGAACTGGCCGTGCGGACCTATCTATGCTGTTATCTCGACTATGCTTGCGAGCGTGTATGCTGCCTTTAAACCTATATTGAAACCAATCCCCTTGTTTTTCATAATCCCACCACGGAAATTGAAAACTGTGGGAAATCATTAGCCGTTGCGCCGACTCGAGCGGTAGATCACCCGATCAAACGTTTCCGATCGAATCAACAAGAGGCAAGGGTGTTTGCCTGTATTAATTTGCAGGCAGCGTTGAGGAGCGTCGAGAGGCGCACAACAGCGGGAACGCCCGCTCTCGCCATGTAGGGACGCTGCCTAACAACTAGACCCAAGAAGGCCGGACTTGCCCCACCGGGATAATCTTCAAAACAGTTTTTGCCTCTAAGAAGGCTTTCGGATCCGCTTTTTCAACAATGTTCTGCTTCTGAGGGCTACCGCAATCGTATTTCATTTGAAAATCAAGGACGAAGTTTATCGTGAACAGTGCCTTCAAGAAAGCATACGCTGCACTTTTCTCTATCTTCAGGACTTTTCATTGTGACGATCCAGCCATTCTGAGCCGACTATATGAAACATATGTATTACCTCACCCAGAATACTGTTCCGCAGTATGGAGTTCATTTCTCAAGAAAAACATTAATGAGGTCGAAAAAGTTCAGCAAAAATTAACGAGGCTAGTCTAGTCCAGAGTTCACAAAGGTACTATAAGCTGGATTCAGTTACCTACGCAAGGAGAAAGATTGAGAAGCTCAGGCATACGATAATTGGGGTGGCGTAGGGTTCTTTCTGACCTTGTGTTGAGCTTCCGGTTGCTGCGCGAAGAAATAAAGCTGTCACAGAGTAAGTACTGGATATTTCGGCCTAGCAGCCGTTGAAGAAGTATTTTCAGTATTCAATGCAAGCCAGTTCGGAAGAAAAATCGATCACAAGTGTTCAATTTCTTGTTTCATCGTGTTGCTAGGTGGTTCCAACTTCTGCCAGGTGAACTACTAGGTTCAACAAATAGTTTAGTCTTCAAGAATACACTAGGGAAATTGAATTTCCTCAGTATTCCAGGTGTTGAGGATATTGTATAATGCAGAAGTTCAGATATTGGTTTTAATCCTATAGCAGCACTTCACTTTACATCACAGCATGGAAGAAACATCTAGCAAGCATTGAGACGGTGGTGGTTTTTCTCTGGATATTCACTCAGGATCTTGCATTTCGGTTCATGCCACTACACTTCTCATTTACCCATGGAAACTGTACTCTGTTTGCTTTTGGTCCGTCGGTATCTGGTCATGACTCTGTCTCGATGTCTTCGTCAATTCCCGTGGAGACATTTGCGCGATTCAGCCGAGCAGTTATTATATGATTATCGCATGATTTCGTTAGATCATGGAGGCCGCATAATCACAATACATGCTGCTGCAGTCCAAATATCCTTTGGAATATTGTGTAGGATCATATATCTTATTGATTGCTTTGATCGTAGGCTCCTTGTTTCGGTTTCTTCATATGTATCTGTTGATGCACCTAGGCATTTTTGGGCGTATTCATTGGAAGCTCTTAGAAAGTGGGAACGATCATACTAGGTTTTCCAATAATTCTTGTCCTAAAATTTCACCATTGTTTATTTTTTCAACTTTATTGAAAAACAAGTCTAATCAACAATATAATCACCACAGTTATCCACAACAGTGGCCCATCGATTGGGCAGGTCGCCGATGCCCTTCGCCCAAAACTCCAGGGGCTGCGACTTGAAGAAGTCCGCGATGTCGGATTTGAGGTTGTCGTAGTTGGTGAATTTTCTTCCGGCCAAATGGTACTTCAGCGGGCGGAACAAGTGGTAGTCGGAGAGGGTGAGGTCCGGGAAATACGGCGGATGGGCAACCGTCTCCCAGCCGAGCGTCGCCAACTTCTGCTGGGTCTCCTTCGCCACGTGGGGGCGCGCGTTGTCGTGCAGCAGGTGGACCGAGGCCCGTAGGGGACGCTTTTCTCGGATGGCGGCGGCTAGTTTTTCGAGCTGATCGGTGTAGATGGAGGCGTTGACCCTCCTGCTCGGCGGGAGCAGCTCGAAGTACAGCATGCCCTTGGTGTCCCACCAGCAGCAGAGCATGATCTTCAGCGGGTGCAGGTCGGCTTTCGGCGTCGTCGGCGGCTCTTCTCCGCGCGGGATCCAGACGGCACGGCGGGCGACGTTGCCGGAGAGGACCCAGCTCTCATCTCCAGTGACCAGGTCCTCGAGAAACTGCTTGCAATGCGAACAGAGGAGGAGGGACTGGCAGACGGCCACGCGGCTCTGCTTGTGGGCGTCCATCAGACGGTGGGATATCCAACGGGCCAGAACTTTGTGGTAGCCGAGTAAGTTGAGTCGATTTTGGATGGTGGACTTGCTGCAGCCGAGCGTCGTCGCCAGTTCACGGGTGGTGGCTTCCGGCTTCTCCTTGTTACACCGACGGACTTCGTCATCATCCACCGTAGAAGACCTCCCGCCATGCTCCCTGCCCTCGAGGCTCGTGTCGCCGCTCTCGAAACGATTGAACCAGCGGCTGACTGTGCATTGGGACACTGCATCCTCCTTGCACGCTCTGCAGATGTTGGCGACCGCTGTGCCCGTGTCGTTGCCCAGCAGCCACTCGTAGTACACGAACGTACGAATTCGACCTTGGTCCATTTTAGCTTGTACTGGTAGGTAGACGCGGCGACTGCGCCTTATATACTCCTAGCGTAGACCTTTGGAGAACCCTCTAGAAGGTTCTTACACTTGCCTGATATTATAACACTTCTAAGGAAAATTATAGAATTTTGAAAATTTTCGGACAGGAATTATTGGACAACCTGGTATGATAGAGTTTTTCTGGAGCGTCGAAATTTTCGTTTGCAAGTCACAGTTGGCTTTTTAGCTTCTTTACCGGTTCCATGTAGGATGCCAGTAAACCCATGTTCTGAAGCTCCGGTATTTTGATATAGGTGTCCGAAGCTCCGGTAATTGATATAGGTGTCAAAGCTGGGTGACACTGCCTAAGCCAACCTCGCTAGCTATGCATCGTGATTCATTTATATCTCTTTTCCTTAATCTCAGCCATAGTAAAAGCCGTTGCGTTACGATGCGCTTTATATACACAGAGGAGAAATTCCCACGTCATGCAAACGGTTGTTAGTAACAGTTAGCTGCGGCCACCGGTTTTTAGCGGCTTTGTCATTTAGCCCTCCCTTTCCCTTCGATGCCATTTTCTTCTCGGGGCTCATTTTTTTAATGCTTTGAATTTTCGTTTCAATGTTGATTCTTCACTTCTGTTCGTTCTCTAATGTACTATGTTTTCAGCGCGTCCTCATGGGCGTTAATAATGAATAATAATATATAATAAATATTTTGCAATAAACGACCGCTCAGCTGCTTACTCCGCCCTGACTCTTGTAGCTAAGCTAGCCTTTAGGCCTACTTCTTCGCAATATGCGTGAGATGTAATAGTCATTCGATCAAAATGATTGTTGCGCAAAAAGAGAAAGCACAGAATAGCAAACTTACTTGAGGACATCTCCGAAAAATGTGATCTCCAAACATAGAGTGGCAGTCCTTTCCAGCTAAATTCATCCTCTGAATGAAATCAAAGTGGCAACCCGTAACATGAATTCCTCTGAAGCACCGCTGGAACTCAGCATCACCTGAAACATCACTGACCCCGAGAATCGAAGTGGAGAGAGGAGGGGCAAGTGATCAAGCGAGCATTTCAGTGTCTCCCTGATTCACAATGAGGGTCCTTGTTGGGCTTGAAACCTTCCCAAAACATCGCATAACTAGTAGTGTCCTTGTTCAGATTTTTTTTCGCTAAAAATGCGCTCGGCACTGCACGCAAACAGATCCTAGAGCGGGGTAGACCATGGCGGATCTGAGCTTTATTGAGTAGATGCAGACTTCGAAGAACACGGAACTCGAGCTGGAATTGGAGGCTTTTCTCCAAAATCTCTTGTAGATAAAGAGCCTACTCAGGGTGTTATCAATCATTGAACACATAGTGTTCCAGGCGGAAGCACCGTTATGTACTGGTGGATTACTTTCGCCATGTACTCACATACAATATTCGCCCACATCTCACCAGCAAAGTCGCGCTAGTCAACTTCGAGCGGCCCAAATATGTGGTCGTGGCACAGTTTCCACCTTTCCCGGAGAGTAGTATTCTTTTGACTTCCCGTCCCGCGGAGTGTCGACGGGGACTTCGCCGTTCCCCTGGTGTAATAGAGGGCAACACAGTGTGTTCATCGAACACTCCTTCATGGATTCCAACTTTGATCCTATCACTGTACTATCCTGCTGGATAGGGGCTTTCTACTATACACCGGCAGAGTGAGCTGTCTCGCCTTTGCGACTCTTATTCCTCTCGGCACTTTGCTTAAATTGAGTAGCGTGTGGTTTGAACTGCAAAAAACGGGACAACTTCTCCCTCTCTGTGTAAAGCATCTCCACCTAGTGAAGTGTAGACAGTGAACGATTTCTGAGCAGAGAAAGCTTTGCTGGGACTTTTCCGAAGTGCGCGCCGTATGCGACGACGTTTTTCGGCAGCTAAGCCACCGTCCGCTGAATCTGCGAAAGAATGACTGCAGGAACCAGCGAGTGTAGGAGGTAGGGTCATGCGGAACTGTTCCATTTCCGATTCCTGTTATTTCCGGTGCTTTTGTGACTGTTTTTCAGTTCCGCCTGCGTCTCAAAGTTTTTGAGCCCGGAAACGGGAATAAAATAGTGCTACACATTATATATGGTGGTGTCTTAGGCTACAGTGTTTGAAGGCATCAGCTAGGCGCTTGAAATCACATCCGACCTCCTTGTGTTCAATCGAATGGCTGAGCCTGGCTGAGATCTTTCTCACAGTTTGGGGCCCTGAAATTGCGATCCCATTGAGTGATGAGGCGAAATGAGCGGAGCAGGATTCTGAACGGCATGTGGATCGAATTCACACCGCGGGCCTGGCTAATGAACAGTTCGGCTGGTACAGCGACGAGCGCGACGGAAAAACTCTGCGCGCATCGTCCCCGCAAAGTGCGTTAATCAAGATCAGGAAATGTATGATCTAGTTCAGTTGATCGCGTTCAGTCCGCAAAGTCTCATTATCAAGCAATCTGAGAAGTGGAGCGGTTGTTTTGAGCATTGTAGATCTTCATTTTCATAGTAGAATTTTTTTGAAAACAAATCCGCCCGCTTCTACGATTCCGATAATGAGGACTGAACATGATTGCAGGAATTGTGGGTGCGGCGCGAAGCGCCCACGCAGACCTGGCTTAACTCGCCCGCGCGCAATCCTCTGCGATTCCCCCAATCAGCGTTCAGCGAGCAGAAACTGTCGAGATGCGGTTTTATCTCCATTGGAAAGAGCGTAAAAATTTGATGTATGTACCAAAAGTTGGTTTGGAATCGTTTCTTTCCAGCGGCACTCCGAGAAAAAATGTAGAAAACCATGTGATTTTGGTCGATGAAAACTGTTAATCTCCTTTTTTTCAGACAGCGTTTACGAGCATCTTGTGCTACCCAGTTAAAATTGAGGTAGGGAAGCTAATTTTTGGCAGGACGCTGCCAAATGGATGCAGCTAAGCTCCCTATTCAATTTTGGAGTTGAAAGCCGCAATTTTAGGGGCGGACTCTCAAATTTGAGGGTCAAAATGGAGTAAAAACAGTAAACATGTTACTGTAAACCATCCGACGCTCACTGAGCTTCGAAAAGCGAACTCATGAAAATCAACACAGCTGATGATCATGGCTTCCAGTCAAGATTTGTTCTCTCTTTAACGAGACGGTTGGTGTAAATAGGATGTGAGGTGCCTGGGGACGCCGCAGAAATTATGCGGGCCACCAGTGGGAAAGCGTAGGTTGTCGGTAGGAAGTGTGCGGTAACCCAATGGAAAGGCGCAGGACGCCGCAGAAGATGTACAGGACTCCAGTGGGGTGCACGGGACGCCGCAGAAGGTGTGCAGGTTCCAGTGGGGAAAGCGCAGGACGCCGTAGAAGGTATGCAGGTTCCAGTGGGGAATGCGCATGACGCCGTAAGAAAGTGTGTACTTGACCGCGCCAGTGGGAGTGCGCGCAGGACGCCGTATACAAGTGTGCGGGCCACCAGTGGGAAAGCGCGGGTTGTCGTAAGGGTGTGCGAGTAACCCAGTGTGGAAGTGCGCAGGACCTCGCAGAAAATGTACCGGGACTCTGGTGGGGAGTGCGCGGGACGCCGTAGAAAGTGTGCGACACCCCACTGGAAATTACTTCGCATGAAGCCGCAGAACGTATACGAGGTCTCGGTAGGAGAGCGAGGGCCGTTTTTATGGTTGCGGGTCACAATTTTTTGAGTTATGGTTCTCAGACAACACCGTTTTCATTACCGATTATCATTGTTTGCGGAAGGCGAAAGCTGTCATAAGAGGTTTCGCCTCTCTCCAGAATTAGGAATCAAGCTAAACAAAAATCGGAGTCCA
The DNA here is from genome assembly GCA_029168955.1 of Aplectana chamaeleonis. Classification (NCBI taxonomy): domain Eukaryota; kingdom Metazoa; phylum Nematoda; class Chromadorea; order Rhabditida; family Cosmocercidae; genus Aplectana; species Aplectana chamaeleonis. The sequence goes on from JAPDOI010002008.1 coordinate 43,153, forward strand.
AGGGAACCTTTGGGAAAAATATAAGTTTCTAAAAGTTCAGCTTCCTGGCAAAAGTGCAGATGATTTGGCAATGTTATAATTTCAAAGAAATCAAAAGTTGAAAAAAAATTTTGACATCTTTAGAAATATCTTTAAAATGATTTAACAAAATAACCACAAGTATTACAAAAACTGGGAAATGTGGTAAGAATGATTAACATCAGATTGGGCGGTCAGTCGTAGAGGCCAGCTTTTTTATAAGTACCAAACTCCGATGTTAATCGTTCTAATACATTTCCCAAGTTTCGTGCAATACTTGTGGTTATTATGCGCCAAATCAATTTTGAAGATATTTCAAGACGTTTTCAAAAATTTTTTTCAACTTTTTGATTTCTTTAATTACTAACATTGCCTAATCTACTACTTTTGCCAGAAAGCTAAACTTTTAGGAATTGAACTATAGTTTTTGTTCCATTTCAGCCGTTCTCCTTTACGAATTTTTGCATTTTGTTCATGTTGTTGTTATGTCAGGCGTAGAGTCGGCGTGCGAATCAAGCATCGTTATTTCCCCATTCTTCTCCATGAGGAGCAAACAAAAAAACACCGGAAAGACTTTAAATAAAAGTGCGAATTTCACTGTGAGCGGTGGTATAGAAAGCATTGCGTCCAAAAAAGTTCATTATAGACAGAAAACATAGTAAATATTAAAATGCAAAAAGATGACAAAAAAAGGATTTGGCTAAAAATGGAACACCAACTACTTTTTGAGGGCCCTCGGTTAACGCGCCCCCAAGGAACGACGTGCGCGCAGCGTTTTTCAGCTCACGTGTGCCAAGCAGCAAACTGCTCGCCCAGCCACATGCACGTTGTAGGATTTGATCCACATGCCGTTCTGAACACATTTTGGGGATCTTTTTTGAAACAGATTTTCTCTCTGATAATTAATGGATTTTTGAGCTTTTTTGCCAGGCAAGCCATTTCTCTCGTTTTATTGCCGCTACAGCAGCAATAAAATCGATTCACGGTTTTTGGCTTTTACAGCCTGTCTTCCGGAAAGGAGTCTGGCGGAGACAAGGTGGAGAGTGGCTACGTGCAGAGGCGTAGCGCGTTCGAGGGCAGATCACGAAATAACTCCCTTATTCTCGCTGAAGAATTTTTCCTTTGTTGAAAAAATCAATCGTTTGGTATTCACTTCAAAATAGAAACTAAAAAAAGTCGTCTGCTGGAAAACGGGAAAAAGACTGCTGATCAGACTGTACGCGCGGGCGCCCGCGCCTTTACCTATGTGAGCCTGATACCGCTTGGACTACTTTCTGGGGACTGTTTCGAAGGGCGGCTACATATAGTCAGTAATTTTCGGAATCGCTTTTTGGATTTTTCAGGAGCGAGAAATAGAAATCGTGGAATGCCTGGTGGTGTTTTTATTTTGAATAATTGTTAATTTATCAACCGAAATAATTGGTTAATGATTGAGAGCTACAAGGAATGAGCAGCGACGAAACGCGAGAATGAGAGAACTTAAATTTTTCGCTCTCTTCCGTTTCCATTTCCGGTGTGTTTTGGACATTTTTCTTCCGTTTCTGTTACCAAAAAACTTGGAAAAGAAAAACGCACAGCCCTGTAGTAGGAAGAGTTCTCTGAAGGAGGCACGCCTTGCGTTTTAAGGGAAGTTTTTAGATGAAGTACAAAAGAAACAGATTTTCAAAGTTTGGTTTCTACAGACCTTTTACGTAAAGGCACAGGACGCCCAAAAATTATTTCCCATATTTTAGGCTTGTTTTTGGTAGGGGAATTTCACGCTCAATACAGCGTTGTATATATCTGTGCATTTTGCCCGAAGCCATCTACACTTAACGGAGTTACGGCTTTCCTGCTTCAAATTACCTATGTTTCTGGGCGACAATTTGTGTAGACGAGTTACTGTGCTTCTCTGGAGTCGATTCCGGCCTGCAATTGCGAAACTCGACACGCTTTGCGGCCGCACCGCCCGCTCGAGAATCCAGTCGGGGTTTCCAGCTCCAGATAAACTCGATATGCACTTTTTATACAACTTTCTTCAATTTTTTCTTAGTGGTCTAGTTTTTAAAACCTACCTAGGGTCAAGCAGAATCGGCGGCTGCAGCGCTCAAAGCTTCTTCCGACTTCAGGGCGTGCGGCCGCAAAGCGTGTCGAAGGACACGTGGCGGACGGAGAATTTGGCTTGAATAAGCACAGTATCTTAGGCCTGAAGTTCTGGTTCAGTGGCGATCGTTGCTCGAGAGCGAGCGAAGATGGGGAGATAGAGTGCCAGTGAAAAAATAACGGAGACGCGGTTAGAATTAATCCATTTATCTAGCCATTAATGGCTTCGGAAAGCAAGAAAAAGAAGGGTAAAAACCCGCGGTGGTGACTGAATGTGGTCGGACCCTGGGGGGTCGCTCATGTCTCGCTTATCTGGAGAAATTGAGATCTCGCACTCGGCAAGTGTTACACAGGTGGAGTCTACTACAGAAATACATAAGAATCCCAAGGTTAATGTCTGAGGGTGTACTGTGCCCTTAAAGACAGGGTTCGGGCAGAATTTTGATTTTAAGATTCCCCGCTGAATCGCAGCGTAGGCTACAGGTAGTCCCAAGGTCACAGGCATTTCCAAAGAGACAAGAAACTGCGAGAGAAATGATCTTCTTCGAGTTATCCCAGTCATTTCCGCCAAACGCTGTGTCAGAAAAAGGCGTCCATCGTCCACGTTTTAGCCATCGTCCACGCATTCTTCAAAACTGCAGTGTAAGGGTCGGTCATTCCAGCCATGATTATCATGCAGTGGATACCGTAATCCCTGACATTAAGGACGGTTCCTCCAGAGGTAAGGAATTGGAGTCCATGAAACGTCCAGACGGTGTTCAGCTAGGCCAGCATAATCTATACAACCGGAATTTCGGTGGTGTCAAAACTTGACCGGACCTAGCCTTCAAGGGAATTGGTTGAAGTTGCCATAAGCTGTCCATGGAGAGTCTTCTGTCAGTCGTAATGTTAGCCTTGAGGCCGTGGTAGAAAATGCGCGGAGTGCTTGTTTTCCGTGTGCAGTCAATAAGACCTCGCTGCCGATTGCCAGCAGCCTATCTTTTGGCCTTGGAAAGGATTGCGGAACGTTGGCCATTGGTACCGTGGGAAGTTTTCTTTGTGTATCTCAGTAGCTGTGCACGCTATCTTGCTCAAACATTCCCTGTGTACACTCATGAATCTGATAGGTTCAGTAGAAATATGAAATCCACGCTGAAAGCAAAATTACACTGGGAGCTTGAATCATAACAGAATACAAACCGGAACTGTATACTTCTCCTTTTTGGAATGGGCCAAAATGGTTTCCCACTCTTTCCGTTCCTGTAGATGAGTCAACCTGAAAAAACATGAGTTCGAGAAGTTTGGCTCCAGCAGATGCTATTGTTTTTGCAAAACTTAAGCAAAAATGTTCATCATCATTCATCATAAGCAAAAAGGGATCCGTCGTATAATGTAAAAGATCAAAAAAACGATGTACTCGATTGTGAAATGCCCCTAGGCAAGATAAACACGCCGTCGTTTTGCGGCATACATTTTTCAATGCTTTGAGAGAGAACCTAAATTTGTACTACCCAGTATAGCGCAGAGGACAGATAAGTTGAACTTGGTTCACCCTCAGTCGATCATCCTGAATCCTACCCAAGATCGAAGCTAAAGGCTTGCCTCTCAAGCGACCAGCGGAATGTGGTATGCAGTACACGTTGACAACAAGTCAAAAAAACCGAAGAACGCATATAGGGTGCATCTATGCCCTGTATGGAGCCCAGAAGGAGATGGCTGACGGGTGACCACAAGCGACAGTCGCAGTTCCACTCGGGATAGGGGCTCTCCACACAACAAGGGAGGAGTTGTCTCGCCTCTTGCGGTTCTGCGGCGAATTCCACTTGGGACCACTTCGCTTAAAATGAGTAGAGTGACGTATCTAGCTGCCAAAATGAGACAAATCCCTCCTTCGTGTGTAAAGGGACCCTACATCATTCAGCTTCAATCGAATCAGCCATAGGAGAGCCCAAAGAGACAGAGATTAGCACTCTGTGTCGCTGCCGTGCATACGCACACAACAATTGGTATCGGACACTATTGAAACATGGGAAACCATCCCGTTACTCTAGCGGTAGCGACACCAGCTGTCTAATGACGGATATGTTTGTTTGTTCCTTGATCATTCGCGGCGGAATGCAATGGAAGTCGATCGCGCGGCGCCGCCAGGCGACGCGGCGAGTCGGTCGGAGCCCAGTCACGGCAGAATCTGCTGGCGGCCAAAGCGGCGGCGGCTGCCGCCCCCGGGACAGCGCTGCCGCTTTGCAACCCCGCGCGGTGGCGGCGATTCACTGAGCGGCGGCAGTGATGCCCTGATCCCAACATATGTGTTTATATCATGCTTCACTCCGTTACTTTTTTGTTTTGTCCCGTTTCCATCCTCGTTCATTCGTATTTTCCTTGAATGATGGCATCTTATCGAAATCGTAATTTACGATTTTGTTAATGATTTAATGCCTTTGTTTCAAAACTCCATATTGTGTTCTTCTCGGCCACAGCTCGGTCCACTTTGGGTTTTGAACATGATTTCTCCATATAATTCCTATTTCGTTTAATAGCATTCATATTAGTTTGGCCTTGTTCCTTGATATTCTTGTTTATTACACTACGTTTGTTATGATTTTAGGATTTCGCCTCGCGTCACCAGGCCCGACCAATTCTACTGTAGCCGGCAACGCCGTCGCTACTTTGTAAGTTTTTTTGATTACTTTTTTATTTCTTTCCGTTCCACTTTCAGATGAACTAAGTAAAGTCTCTTCATTGATTTGTGATTAGTTTCATTGTGACTTGTTCGTTTTAGGATTTCTACAGCCCTCGCAAGTCGCCAGACCCGACCGATCGTTGTTCAGCCGACGCCATGCCGTAAAAACTTTGTAAGTTTTTGTGATTACTTTTTATTTCTCTCCATTCCACTTTCAGACGAACTAAAGTAAGGTCTCTTGGTGCGATTAGTTTTCGTGTGACTTGTTCGTTTTTAGGATTTCTACAACTCTTACCGTCGCCAGACCCGACCTATCTTCGTTCAGCCGGCCGCCGTAAAGGAAACTTTGTAAGTTTTTTTGTGATTACTTTTTCTTTCTCTCCATTTCACTTTCAGGATGAACTAGTAAGGTCTTCATATTGATTTGTGATTAGTTTTATTGTGACTTGTTCGTTTTAGGATTTCTACAACTCTTGCAAGTCGCCAGACCCGACCGATCTTCGTTCAGCCGGCCGCCATAAAGCTTCGTAAGTTTTTGTGATTACTTTTTTATTTCTCTCCATTCCACTTTCAGATGAACTAAGTAAAGGTCTCACTTATTGATTTGTGATTAAGTTTTATTGTGACTTGTTCGTTTTTAGGATTTCTACAACTCTTGCAATTCGCCAGACCCGACCGATCTTCGTTCAGCCGGCCGCCGTAAAAAACTTTGTAAGTTTTTTTGTGATTACTTTTAATTTCTTTCCGTTCTACTTTCAGATGAACTAGTAAAAGTCTTCTCATTGATTTGTGATTAGTTTTATTGTGACTTGTTCGTTTTTAGGATTTCTACAACTCTTGCAAGTCGCCAGACCCGACCGATCTTCGTTCAGCCGGCCGCCGTAAAAACTTTGTAAGTTTTTGTGATTACTTTTTATTTCTCTACATTCCACTTTCAGATGAACTAGTAAAGTCTCCTCATTGATTTGTGATTAGTTTTATTGTGACTTGTTCGTTTTAGGATTTCTACAGCTCTTGCAAGTCGCCAGACCCGACACCGATCTTCGTTCAGCCGGCCGCCGTAAAAACTTGTAAGTTTTTTGTGGCGTTACTTTTTTATTTCTCTCCATTCCACTTTCAGATGAACTAGTAAAGTCTCTTCATTGATTTGTGATTAGTTTTATTGTGACTTGTTCGTTTTTAGGATTTCTACAAGCCCTCACAAGTCGCCAGACCCGACCGATCATTTGTTCAGCCGGCCGCCGTAAAAACTTTGTAAGTTTTTTTGTGATCTGCCCACTTTTTATTTCTTTCCGTTCCACTTTCAGATGAACTAGTAAAGTCTTCTCATTGATTTGTGATTAGTTTTATTGTGACTTGTTCGTTTTTAGGATTTCTACAGCTCTTGCAAGTCGCCATGACCCGACCGATCCGATTCGTTCAGCCGGCCGCCGTAAAAACTTTGTAAGTTTTTTGTGATTACTTTTTATTTCTCTACATTCCACTTTCAGATGAACTAGTAAAGGTCTCCTTATGTGATTTGTGATTAGTTTTATTGTGACTTGTTCGTTTTAGGATTTCTACAACTCTTGCCAAGTCGCCAGGACCCGACTCGATCATTCACGTTCAGCCGGCCGCCGTAAAAACTTTGTAAAGTTTTTTGTGATTACTTTTTATTTCTTTCCGTTCTACTTTCCAGATGAACTAGTAAAGTCTTCTCATTGATTTAGCGATTAGTTTTATTGTGACTTGTTTAATTTTTATTAAGTTTTAGGAGGTCTGACCCTCCCAGTCAAGAGAGGTAAAATCCGAGTTTGTACGTCACTTGTGAAAACCATGCACTCACAGACGAGGAAAAAATCGTCATTGATTTGTCAGATTAGTTTTATTGTGACTTGTTCGTAATTTTAGGATTTCTACAACTCTGGCAAGTCGCCAGACACAAGCACGATCCTGAACGAGCAACTGCGTGGAGAGCAGTAGCTGAAGATATGGAAGACGCATTGAGACACTCTTTTCCTGGTATGTTTATTTAGATGAACACATTTTCATATACATTTTCTCTCATATACATTGTTCAGTCGATTTCCTACACGAAGGTCGTTCAGAATTGCGACACCTACGTGAAGAAGAGAAAAGAGGCGTACGTGTGCAACTTTCGCTCGATGCGTCTGGAGTAGCAGCGTCGGAACTTGTTCAATGAAGGCTGAAGAGTGGCGCTCTGGTCTTCCATGCGGTTTCTCAACCCTATAGTTGATACAGGGTTCGTTGTTTGATCTGCTATGGAGAATCAAATCAAACCGATTTGTTATCAACTTCTGTTTTTAGAGTTCGTTACACAAGTGTCATCCCGGCTGAGGTCGAGGTCCTTGAACCTGCGATGACATGCTGGAGACTTTGTTCTTCTTCTTATCAGCCATACACACCTTCATCGGCTACATCATATGCAGCTTCTGAGGTGAGATTCATACAGCATTGCGTCCATTTTCGATTTTAGATCGATGTGCAGGTTTGCGATTCAACTCCACGCCCCGTTTCAGCTCTAGGAAAAGTGAAGGAAAGCCAGCCAAGAGTTCTTCCGCGGTCGAGGGCCTCGTAAATGCACTAAAGGATGAGAAAGACGAGCAACAACGACTGTTTTGATGCCGCCTGCAAGTTTTTGTAGATAAACTGGATTGATTAGTTATCCACTAATTCACTAGTTTTACTATTTAATAAACTTTCAGGACATGAATCCCGCATTCGTTGCGCAAAATGGAAACTCTTGACGATATGCGCGCACCACCAGATGGAAAGTAGAAGTGGACGAGGTGCAGCTCCGCGTTGCCAGGATATCATCCAGAAGTTCAGGGAATCAAATGCTTGAGATCTTGTGTTCTTTGAAATTAGCGCATTTTTGTTCCTTAGATAATGATATTTGTGCCTAATGCCCTCTTGTTTCCTATGAAACTGTTATGTTGTGACAATTGTCAATAAATGAATGTTTATTGTCGAATTGATTTTACAACAAGTTGCTATCATGTTTTAAGAATATCATTAAACTCCATCCCTCTCCGCAAGGAAAATGTTGCTCCGAGGCTTATTCTCTGCCTCCTGGCTTCAGTTAGAGAGGTTTTGTCGTTTCGTGCGGCAGAGCGATTTTCTTCCGATGTCTGCGGTGGCCCGGATATCGTGTTAACACATTGTCAACGCCCGCAGCTTCTTCATCATGATATTATGAAGAATCTGAAAATTAGGTCAAGTACTAAGCATTTAATGGAAGGAAATTGGCTAGTGGTGCAGTAAAACTCACAAGTGCTGCAGTGATTTGGGAGAGTGCAATTTTCCGGGGTACCAACTAATGGACGATAAAATACACGGAATCTAGAACAAATAATTCCGAAAACACTTTCGACCACCCGGCGCGCTCTGAAAACAGAGTCAAATGAAATTGCAAACAGGAAGTAAGCAATTTTAAACCTACGAAAGCTGAAACATTTGTTGAAGTGTAACTTGGAAAGTGACGTTCCGGCTTCCCCAAGGTTGTGTGTACGGTCGCTGCATGTGCACTGTCTGTGCAAATCCTCCGTCGCACAAAATATGATAGTTGACGACCCCATGACGGCCAAGAAGGCTGAGGTGACGGAAAGTCGTTGACCGCTCGATCCAAAAACGTCTTCATTGTCGAAGAACGGAAAAAGTCTGAAACCAATATGAAATGTGAGCTAGCAAATAAGTTGTTTTTAGAAAGAATTATTCTTCAAAACCTACCTGCATCGCTTATCTTTTCCTTTGCCTCCACCAGTCCACCATGAGGATATTGTAACTGCTATCTGGCGAGTGCCAACAACACAATGGAAGTGGCCTTTAAAGTTGGAAGTAGCTACTGCCCAGTTGATGCAGGACTCTAAAAATGAGCGGTTGCGAAACGCTACTTGCCAAAAATCCTAGCGCATTTTTTCGGGCAAAAACCTACAGCAATGCGGAAGTGTTTTCCGTCCAACGCAGCAACACCACGGAGGGTATCTCCAGCTATTTTCAAATCCTCTCGCGCTTCTCGCCCATGTTTCACGTGTCGGCGGTGGAAGAAACTCTTCGGAGAATTCTTCAAATTGTTATGCGTTGGATAGGATTTGGAAACAGCAATTCACTTTTGTCCTCCTAAAAAGATGAAGAAGACTAACCCGCTATTATGGCTGAGCAGCATTCGTAAACCGCAAGAGCTACCGTGGTCTTTCCCAGCTTCGTGTGTTGAGCTAAGCGCCATGAACAACAACATACCGCCGTGACCCAAGGTAAGCTGCAGAAATTTTTTCAATTTCAGGATTGCACAACCAATCAAGGGGCCAAAAGTAGCTCTGGCGAACTGGGGCGTCGACAATGGGATGATCCGCCCATCATCTGGAGGCCACTGCCCATCCGGTGGCGGCCCCAGTGGAGGAGCTGGGCGACCCAGCCGCGGCGCGTGTCCGGTATGCCGAACGCGACGCGTGTCGGTTTAAAGTAGTTCCTAGGTTAGAAGAAAAGTTCACTGAAGGCTAAATTAGCCGCTCAACGCGACGTTTACGACGAAATGTCAGCCATGGCTCGACAACAGGCGGACGTCGCTAGGCAACGAACAGAATTCAGGCAGACAATGCGCCCGTTAGAGTTGTCAACCGGGGAGCGGTTCATGAGATGACAACTTATCAACCTGTTGTCCCGACGCCCCAGTTTGCCAGAGTTAGTGTCCCATCCCTAAGCTCATAATTCCGCAGGCCACAGGGAGCTGGCTACCATTCGAGGCGCGCGGCCTCGCCACTTGTCTCATGCGTGTTTTTGTTTCGAGCTTCTGATGCAGCCGAGTGGCTGCCAAGAACGAAATCAAACATGTACACAATACGCAACGCACTGCAGGCTCACGAACGGAGTCGGCCCCCGTGAGCCCGCGCATTTTGCGGACAGAGGAGAATATGCGATCTTGAACAATTAATGAAAACGTACTGTAGCAATAGGGACATGCGATGTCCCGCACTTTGATATGTGGTGCTCTGTGCGTCGGCAAATGAGTCAGTCGAAGGCGATAACCGTTTCCACCAAAAACCTGCCGAATTCATTCCGGCGTCGATCGCTTGTGTAATGCGTCACGAACTGATCGACACTGAAGTGATGTGAGGTAGTCGTCGAATGTCATGGAAGCGCACATCGATGCGTGCTTCGCCATGAACAGGTAACATATATGGCCGAGTCCTAGACACGGCGTCCAGCACGCAAGTGCAAAACGGACACATTTGCGCAAGCGATGAGATGCACCTTCTCTTGCTAAAAACTCTCCAATCGAAACTGAGTGCCAATTACAGAGCAGTGATAAGTTTACCAGTTTACCCCATGAACTTGCACTTCATGCATCGTTGGCGAAAGAAGCACATGAAAACACTTCTTTGTAATCTGACATCACCTAGAGGAAGAAAATAATTGGATTCGTGGCCGGAAGCAAATACTGTATCCATATCGCAGCAAAGTTTCCTCTCCGCTGTTGCTGACAGCCTCTGTTGCAAAAGCAAAATCGATGCTGAGACTACGGGATCTCGGCCAGATTGATCTTCGCACAAGCAGGATTACCATTGAGCTGCATGCTTTTAGAAGCGGTTGTCCTGCAACTGCATACCGGAATTTCGATCCGATATGGACAGTAGCTAATCGTAAATTATTCAAATAAAATTCAAACTATAATTTCGGTCAGCGATCTTTCCGAAAGAGTTCTCAATTTCGTGCCAAAAGTAAAAAAAATCGTAATATTCGAAAAGTAATCGACAATAAAAGATTAGTGCTATCGCATGGCGGGGGGGCTATGCGGCGCGATGCACTTTGCCACGCCTGTTATGACTGTGCCGCACTAAATTTGAGCACTTACCCAGGGTTTTCCCTCCTCTGTCCAAAATCAGGAGAGTCATTTGCGGCACCGGAAAGAATGGGCGCGTATGGCCAAGTGCGATACAACAGTGCCCCCCGCTATGATAGCATCAAACAATTCACTTGAATATTTAGATATTTCTCTCCCGAACATCCATTTGAATGCGTTAGCAAGCATGTTTTCAGAGTTATCTATTCATTCCAAACATTGAAGACTTAATTATCCAAATTCACTCATTCAATCAGAAATTTCAAAATTTCAGGAAGAAATACATAATTTAATCAATTCGGTTTGGAATTTTAAAAAATTTTGAAAAGGCCAAACTAATAATACAAGCTCATTTGTTTGAAAATATTTTAAGACGATCATTCAAGATATTCTTGAAATGCTTTGTCCGTTGAACTATTCCTTCATTCGAGAGCTAGTTTGGAATGCCAACGTCTAGGAGTCATTGCTGAAGAAGAACTAATGTTCCAATTTTAAATGAAAAAGAAATACAGTAAGGGATACGAGAATTTATACCGAGAACTTACTGAATAACTTCGAAAAAATGTGGCACAGTGCAATATAAAGGTAAGATTCAAATATGCGGCCGAGGATCACCTAAAATAACGGTAAAACATTCAGAAGTATTATCAGAACCCCAGCAGCAAACACTAATGGTCACGCATTGATTACATAGCGGTGAGGAAAAGAAACAATGGCAGGGAACTCACAAAAAATCAACTGGAACTGCAGTAAGTATTATACCAACTCACACACGAATTCCCTGGAAATGATGAAATACATATTAAAAACAACATCACATAAATGAGGAACGGTACCGAATGCAGCAAAAGAACAATAACTTTTTGATAAAGATTTGTTCAAAAAACCAAAAATCCAGCTGTTTCGATAGAAGGCGTCGGTAATGTAGCATTGTACGCAGTACGCAATTGCGCACGTCGCCGCCCCAGATTGCCGCCACCCGTTCACTTAGCCTTTCGCGAGTGGCGGCGGCGAGGATTTTCGCGGGCGGCGCGGCGCACGCCGCGCCGCTCGCTTCCTTCGCCGCTCCCCTTTCAGCGGGAGGGACTCTAATCGGCCCCAAGAGGCCTTAACGTCATTCTCATTAAAAAAACGGCAGAGTACACTGGCACCGGGGCCTGGCGGCGTGCCAAGCAGAGACGCAGACAGCCAGACCCACGTACGAAAAGCGATTATCGCCAGTCTCCTCGTCGTTATTGGTTCAGGAGTGTGCATTTTCCGTTTATCGATTTACCGATTTTCCAGATTTACCGGTGTTTTTCGGTAATTTTTGATTTACCGAATTTTCTCGAAATTTACCGGAATTCTTACCGAGAAAAAAATTGGGTGTTTTTTGCCTAATCGGCCTACTTCTTACTCGTATTTCAGTGTTTTGCTACTGATAAGGCATGTATTTGGCGCGATATCGCTTCTTCATCCCCTTCTTTTTGTTACTCTTTTAAGCCTTTGGCTTACTTTACAGAATGTTTTATACATACGATCCTCTTCACCTTTTTGAGTCACGCGGTTTTCTTATCGAGATACTACTCCGAGAAATACATATTTTATTCAAAAAATGCCAGCAGGTTTCAAGGCAACTGCAGAGTCTTGAAGCAGATATTTCCAGGAACTGGAGAATTCTTTTTCCGAAGCCCCCGACACAACACTGAGATCCACTGCAGTTCTGGAACGACTCAATTGTTAAATCATCGTATACGCACCTTTCCTCACTGACCAATTTGTACTTTTACGCGCCTCCTAGCACAGTTGAGGCCGGGAAGTATGTTTTCCTCAGCTGGCTGATTTTGAGAGTGGCTACAGAAAGGCCTTCATGACAGGAAATTTTGAAATGTTACTTTTTCTCAAAATCAACGTCCCTTTGATTGGGTTTCAGCCGTTGAGCCCATTTAATATTTAAAAAACTCACTCATTATTTGCACTATCCTCATGCACTTTTGAAAGTGAAACATAAATAGTATTGATTATTTGTGCTATCAATGGGATAGGCACCAGAAAGTCAAGTCAGATTTTTTACCGAATTTTCCGTTTTTACCGTATTTACCGAAAAATAATTTCGGTGAAAAGTTTCGATAAAGGAATTTACCGAAAAAAAGAATTTTCCGCACACCCCTGGTGTGGTTCATCGTGCGGCTGTCATACGTCATCCCAGCGCAGTCGAGCCCGAGCTCAGCTGCCCCTGCCAAATCGTGACCTTCTGCACCAGTCCGGAGGCACCACTTAGGTCCGACCCCTAGTGACTGGGTGGAGCTCCGTCCCCCAAGGTACCGCTTTAAGAACGGTTAAACACATAATCCTATTCTGAGTTCTGTTATGTACGTATATAGACGAGTTGGAGCGATGTGCGGATCCACAGGCTAAAAGCCTTATTCGAGCATGGCTGTTGTGAGGTCATTATTCGCACTGAACGGGGTCGATCGATACGTGTTTGTGATGTAAATATCTCTTATAAGTATTGATTGGGTGAAAATGCGTGTAGCCCAAACAGCGCTGCGGGCCCATATCCTCTGGTTCAAGCCAGATTTACTCCCTGTTCCCTCGTGCGGAGCGAGGGTAGAGACAACAGAGAAAATGTGGGAAGAAGGAGAAGCAGCGTGCGCACTAGGGTATATCAAACGAATAAAAGAATTTTCGAATATTCGAATAAACTGAATAATTCAGAAAAATTGACCTCTTTCGAATATTCGAATAAACGAATTATTCGAAAAATTGACTCTTTCGAATATTCAGAATAAAACGAATTATTCAGAAAAATTGACTTCTCCGAATATTTGAATAAACGAATTATTCGAAAAATCCCACCACTCGAATATTCGAATAAACGAATTATTCGAAGAATCGACTTCTCCGAATATTCGAATAAACGAATTATTCGAGAAATTTTGTCTTTTTCGAATAATCAGAATAAACGAATTATTCGAAAATTTGGCTTTTCCGAATAATCGGATTAGCCTCGAATGATTCGAATACTACGAATTAATCCGAATGTCCGGCTAAAAGATCACGAGTATTTGAATAAGAGAGTACAGACCGAGTACGCATAATCAGAACCCCCGATCGCAGCACTACCAAATTTCTTGACCTATTTTGTATGGTATTGTATAGATCAAAGCTATGCCAATGTACTTCCACAGAAACAGACATTTCACATTATATTACAAGAGCATTTAAAACCAACATTCATCTCTGTCTATGAGTAGTAATAGTTAAACGATACGATCAAAGTCTCTGGATTTTCGAAACAATATTTACCAACAATATATCCGGAGTTTCCTATCAGTTTGGGGTGCTATCTTAGCTTGGAGAAGGGTGCGCACCAGGGATGGAGCGGAATAAAAGTTCAGAGAATTTCGGAAATCGGTTTTCGGGTTTCGGAACAGAATTTTTCTCGGTTTTCCGGAAATCAGGGTGCAGAAACGCCCACAAATGCGCGGAACTGCGGTTTTCAGAACGCGAAACGCAGGAAATTTTCAAAAATCCCCTTAAGACTTCCCTTAAGTCTGAGAAACACATTGGGTGATTCCAGGGAATCCGTTTAAGAAGAGACCGTGCCTTGGGGAAGTGCACTGTTCACGACTGCATTTTCGTTCTCGAGTTCTCCTATCAAAACAACGCGTCGGCAAAATGTTTACCAAATCTGCGAAAGAAACGGCGAGAAACGCGCACTGGAACGTCTTATTTTAGTGACATTATTCTCTGGCCTGGGACTAGTTGTCCGGTTGGATGAACATGTTCATAGTGTGGTTGTCACCGGTGAAAAATGGGGCTAATCAAAAATGGAAGAATATTTAAGGCAAAACAGTATTAGTTAAAGGGGGTGCAGAAGGAAAGATCAGAGCAACGGAGAGTAGAGAATCGAAAAACACGGGTCCACAAAAAGAATTCATTGTCACAACAAACACTTCCTGTGAGAAGTACAAAGATGCGTGGTGAGAGTAGATTTCTTCTGTCATTTCACTTCTACCCGGGGGCCAAACAATCGGTTAGCCATTAATCTTCAAAATCGAAGATTATCGTGAACACTGCCTTTAATAAGTTACATACTATGCAACTTGAGGTTAGAACATCTGGATACATATAGAAATCGATCTCGAAACATGCACAGACATATCCTCTCTGTTTCCGAGTGAAATTTGTTTCCGTTCATCAGCGTGCGTCTGCGCGCGTACCCTGCGCCCCTTTCTCCCCACGCTTTCTCGCTGTCTCCACCTCGCTCCGCACATGTGCGTGCCAGGAAACGGTAAATTTGGCTTGGAACCAAAAGATATGTACTACATTCTATATCATCCACTGGAGAAAAGAAAAACGTCCAAGAAAACACGTCAATGAACCAACGTATCAGACTGATGAGTGAAGAATTTTTGATAGTTTAGCTATCTTGCAAAAGTAATGGTTTGGTAATGTCATATTTTACAAGAAATTAGAGGAGTCAAGGGAGTCAAAAATGTCCTCGAAAATTTGTAGAAAAATATTTCACTCACAATAACCTAGTGTAAAGAAGTAACTGGGAAATGTGGCAGAGATGATAACAAAAAAGCGTTTTGTTTCCCAAACATAGAAAAATTATCGATAAGCAAATACAGACTGAAGAACCGGATTCTACATTATAGGTCCGTGGCTTGTTTCCTCAAGAAAAAACATCGAAATTCAAGCCGCGCTGGCGCGGCGGTTTAAATCTCAGCCATCCCACTGGTGAAAATTTAAGCCGCGCGCCAGCCGAGGTTTGAATTCAAATGTTTTTTTCTTGAGGAAACAAGCCAAGATTTGCCATTAACCATCTAAGCTTTCTCCATTGAACTTGTCAAAGCAAAATCAAGCACGATACGGATTGGAGCGCATACCTGGTTCCCCAAGCTTCACTAGTGTTTTACTACTACCGTACAATAAACTGGAAAAGTGTTTCAATACATACAGTCCCGCGCTAAGGATTTTGTAAAGCAACGGGGAGCATTTCCCAAACTTTGCAAGAAGAAAAAGCGCCGATGCACGTAACTTTTTTGAACGAAGACGTTTCAGAAAACGCGATCATATTCACAGCTCAAATTTCCACCCAATAAATTGCTTTGTGTACCGAGGTTCCACTGGAATCGCTTTGTTGTTGAGAAAATCCAAAAATCTAATCTAAAATCCAATCTAAAAATTGTTATTTCTGCTGTCGTTTCTCAAAAACGTCACGTGCGGCAAAGTGCGGCGTAACTTTGAGTGGTATGTTGTAGAAGTAAGTAGAAGAGCAATCTTTATGTTCCCCTCTTCGTGAGTAATATGAAGGTTAGGAGCGATCTCGAGATCTGTGCCCAGGTTGAATTACTTGGAACTCCCTCATTTATCAGGGTCTGAGGCTTTCTGCAACAGAAGTCCGATTTTTCAGAAAGCTTCCGAGCGTGTTTATGGAAGGATTTCGAAAACTACAGCCTGCACAAATCTCGAGATTACTGCCTTTTCATGATAACTCTACAGAGAATACGTAGAGAGTGTTTCTTCTCTATGTGTACTAAGTACAATTACTACTCAAAGTTTCGCCGCACTTTTCCGCTCGCGACGCTTTTTGAGAAACGATTGCAAAAACGATTTCGTTTCGAAAACAAAGCGATTTTAGGAAACTTGGGTCCACAATGCACAGTATTATACGTGAATTTGAGCTGTGATTATGATAGCGTTTCCAGTATTCATAAACGTCTTCATTCAAGAAAGTTGTAGACATCGGACGTTGTTTGCCCTTTTTTGCCAAGTTTTGCAAATGCTCGTTTTTACAAAACTTAGCGCGGGTATTGTAGTTACATAGCTCCTTTGTTTTCGTTTTATTAAGTGCAACGGAGAAGCTTGTGAAATCCTAGCTTTCGTCTTTTGCTATCGACAGCTGATCTATGATTGACCATCGAATCGTGTTTCATCATTCCACTACATATACAAGTTGGCTTGTTACTTTAGGTTATCGTTCGACAAAACATTTTGTAGAATGTTTCATGACATTGTCAAATCAATACTTTAGCCAGAGGAGCAGAACTCTAGAAACTCTACGTATTTTTCTCGAAAAGTCCCTTTCTGGCTTGACTTTTGCTGAGAGATTCAAATTAGAAAGAGGCGAAACCTCTGACAGCCTTTGCCTTCGGTGAGTCTTGAAGCGTAATACTGTCTCAAAAAGCACAACCCTGGGCGAAATTCAATAAGTAACGGTGCTGGTTTCCATTAGTTTTCATTTTTACGGACGAGGGAACGTCGGGTGGCTCATAATAACATATTTATAAGTTTCTGAATGTTTGCCACCTCAATTTCGAAGTGCCGCTAAATTTGAGCTATCAACTCCAAATTGGAATAGAAGATACGTGGTTGCACCCATTTTCAGCAAACTGTCGGAAAAATCAGCTTCCTAGCTTATCGAAAAGGGTTCTCACAAGATCGTGAACGCGATCTGAGATTAAAGAAGATTAACACCAAAATCGAACGGTTTTTTTACCATGCTTTTTGATTCTCAGGAAACCATTCCAGACCACTTCTTGGTGGTAAGGGGTCGTTTATACTTCCGCCGCCGAGCGGCGCGGCGAAGTGCATTCCTGTGATATCGATCGTGCTACGCCGCGCGATCAATATTACAGAAATGCACTGTGCGGCGCCGCTCGCCGGCGGAAGTATAAACGACTCCTAATACCAACTTTTGCGCTCTCATCAACGGAAGAAAAACCGCTTCTCCACAATTACTCCAAACGTTGTTAAAGGAATCGCAGGAAATCCCAAGCGCTTTTGCGTTAGCCTGCAACACAATTCACATATATGGAGCGTAAAAAAATCACTAAACTAGTAAAGCAACAGAAAAATTTCTGGGATAAGACACCCAGATCAGCTGTTATTTGATAGTTTCGACCGGTCGTTAGAACCTGGTAATAATTGTCAGAATAATAATCTTTCATGGCGAGGTAGGAGAAGAAAAAATAGAAGATTTGATGTAATGTCAAAATATTCGAATCAATGCAAAGAAATCAACCGGGAAATTTTCAACAAAGACGAAGTCGCGATATTTTGTTCCGCATTTTTCGCGTTCCGCAGCCCTTTCTGCGGTTTCCGGAAGGCGGAACGCGGAAGGTCAAAAACGCGCGAAACTGCGGGTTCCGGAACGCGAAACGCGGAATTCCGCTCATCCCTGGTGCGCACTGTTGTATCGCACCTGGCCACGCCCATTTTTCCGTGCTGCAATTTTTCAGGGGAGGGAAACCCCGGGAGAAGCTCAAATTTAGTGCGATACGGTAAAATGGGCGGGTGCAAGTGCATCCAAGAATAGTGGACCCCCACCGCTAAGATAGCACCCAGTTTGGATGGAGACAATTCACCTCTGCCCCGCAAAAATGGACGTGCACCGGAGACTCTTCTTCCTATATCCTGGAATTATTCGTTTATTCGGCCGAATATTCGAATATTGGGCCGTTCGAATATTCGAATAAACGAATTATTCGAGAAATTGACTTTTCCGAATATTCGAATAAACGAATTATTCGAAAAATTGACTTCTCCGAATATTCGAATAAACGAATTATTCGGAAATCGGCTTTTCCGAATATTCGAATAAACGAATTATTCGAAATATTGACTTCTCCAAATAATCGAATTATTCGAATATTCGATTATTCGTTTATTCGGCCGAATATTCGTTTTCCGAATATTCGTTGACATACTCTAGTGCGCACGCGACGAACGGAAAAAAATCACACTTAGAACAGAGGATATGTGTACGTAACATTCCCGCAGTAGCAGTCTTGGTTTATAGCGAGCTTGCGATGCCCTGTCGTACATGTCTCCTAAGTCACGTGTGGTGTCTGCATTTCAAGACGGGCTGCACCATGGCCCTATATGTCATACGTCCGCACTTCCTTCGTGCTGCCCCAGGTAGTTCCAGCCAGAGCGCGAAGAATGCTGTTGCGCGAGTTGGCTGAGGCAGCACGTATACGCGTATTCTCATGAAAACGAAGTGGGATCCAGGAAGACTCTCAGTAGTCGAGGACGCTTAGACAGTGGCAGCCCGTGGCCATGCCATATGACTTTGGGAGCCCTATATGGACCAGACATCTCTCTGCATCCTCCTGGTGCAGGTTGCAGAGAACACAGAGATACTGCCCTGAGGCTTATTACTGGATGTCACAAGTCGACGCCTATTCCGCATCTTCATCAGGAAACCGGCCTACTTCCCGTGAAAGAGCACTGCTTACTCCAATCTCAGCAATTTCTAATAAGTATTGTCAAGAGCCCGACCCATCCAAATCACCAACTTCTGTCGTCCGGCCCCCACCCAAGAAGCATACGCACGCCGCTCCATGCTTCTCTGCCTGCTGTCGATCAACAACGCTGGGCCACATCCGAGCTCTAGCGCAGAAGACTCCAGATGGCTGAGCATACGCGGTTTGTGGCAGAGTACCTGTCTGATGCTCAGCACAACTTAATTTTTGGTGGTATGCCCCACGAGTCGACGAAAGCGAAGCTGGACTGCCGACACGTCACCGCACACCCCTCGCTGGTCTGCGATTCGGCTACTCCAGATATCTAAACGCCTACACTCATCGGATTGACCAGTCAGTCCCAGATAAATGCCCCGATTGCGAATGTGCTGGACATGATTCATCGCATCTATTTTCATGTCCGGCCAGGCCTACAACCTTGTCTGCTCGAGATCTATGGTACAAGCCGTGTGAGGTGGCTAGCTTCTTACGCCTCTGATGCGATGCTCTGTTCATGGCTGACAAGAAGAAGAAGAAGGTGTCTGCCTCTCACACCGCCTATGCAAGAGTGGCGGACACACGCCTCGCGGCATAACCTAAGTAGCTTGAAAAAGTGTCCAACTTAGATTGGATATAGAAGCGACAAACCTCCATTGAGAAAAGATAAACAGCGGCTACACTCCATACTACAGGAGAGTAGGTGATCGAGAGCAGTGTTGATGATGATCCCTCCTTGCTCTCCACGTGTTTGGGTTCCGTGTCATCCGCTTGTAGAGTATAATACAGAACAACGGAAAATCCCAGCGTAAAGAGACCTTAAACAAATCAGATGTGATGCCACCATCATGAGAACAAAACCTTCAGTCTGTTTCAAAGCACGATTCCTAGGGTCCTCTTACTTGTGATGCACGCGGCGACGAATCATGGATACTTAGTTTTGACGCAGACTGCACCTCAAGAAATCAGTTCAACCCACCAACGTATATCAGTAAAGTACGCCAGTAAGTCCACTCTACAAACGGCATCAATAGGCCAGCAACTGTACTACCACAGCCGAGAATCGAGAACATTTTCGCATACGACCGATCCGTATACCACTGGAATTCCTCGACGATTAGCGAAAATATTGCAAGCAACCCTCAGTGCCCAGTTCTGTGCCTCAAAAGCTACAAACCTTTCCCACAAGCTTTGTGGCTGGTACCCATGCTGCTCCTTGAAAACCACCCAAAAACACCACAGACAGGGAGAATACCGTAGAACGATGAGACAGCTCCTAAAAAAGCACGCACAATACCAAGTACTGTGAAAGTAGGCTTCTGAGAGTCTATATTGATATATTCAAAACTTTCTTTGCAATAATCAGGGATCAGTCATATATTGATCATAGGCATCCAACGACCTCCACCCTTTATAGCCCCTGTCACGCGAAGGGAAACATACCCACGATGCCCGAGTAGCTCGCAGGAGTAAGCTTAGCCTGCATTGCGGCTCGTTTTGATAAGAGGTGAACGAGTGGCAGTGTGGTGTTCCGGCCCCAGCCCGGGTACCTGGTAATCGATGCTGATGGCCATCACCGCATCCATTTCCAGATGCCAAGGCTGAGGCCGGATCACCACACGGCCGCTCGGTCCCCTCTTATCAAAACGAGCCGCAACGCAGGCTAAGCTACTCCCTGCGAGGTGCTCGGGCATCGAGGTTGATTGCATTTTCTGAATCCACCAAATGTTCAGCCTTCGGGGACTGCAGAGTTGCAGCGACCGGCGAGTGGTCGTCGAACGCCAGCCTTGACGCAGCGACGAAAATCCTTCCAAACATTGTCGTGGCGTCGGTTGCCACTCTCTGGCTGTGACGCAGAGCCGTTGCGGCGTCAAAACACTATGCGTGCACCCTCGTCGCCCTCGATGCAGCATCGGGCGCTTCTGTCGCCGAACGCAAACGATATTGCATCACTCCAGCGCTATTCGTCGCTGCGAGCAACGCCGCGACTTCAACTCTGCAAGCCCTTGACATCGAACAGGTACGGACGATCGACAAACTGAGACGGAAGAATGATAGGCGATGGCCTTCGTCCGAAATTCGAGAGAGTGTGACGTGAAGTATTCGACTGCCGCTTCAAGATCGTAGTAATTGCCGATTTCCCGCGGCGTAAAAGGAGATTCAGAACACGAAGTTAATGGTTTTCCGATTGAGCGAGGTCCGACCGAGTCCCTGCTGAGCCCTTCGCCTTCCTGACCAGCGTTCGAAAATACGTATGCTCGCGCCAAACCATGCAGAAAGCCACTGAGCATCGCGGTCATTCTTCTCGAACCTCGTCGGCGAATTTATGCTACTGATTACTGTAGACTGCTATGGCAGGCTTGCCAGCAGAAAGCGGCTCGCAGAGGATCAGTTTTGGCATTCCACCATAGGAAGAGGCGCCTGCGTTGGCGAGGGTTCGGCTGCAGCTGAGCTCAAAGTTCCGTCTCAAATGTAGCCAAAGAGTATGTCGCGCACCGTCGTCATGGAAGACCTTGCTTCCAATACTAGCCACCAGGTCCTCAGAGAACTTTTTTCGATACGGTAAGAAGAGCAACGACTAGCAGTGGCAAACGCGCATTTGCCGATCAGTCGACGAGGGATTCATTGCAGCTGAACTCTCAAGTAGTCAAGATCTAGGAGTTAAGCAGCTGGCAAGCACGTATAGAATCAACCTTCTAGTGCTTCCGATTCCTGCACGGTAGCGTTGTGATTGTTTTTGAGAGCACTGCAACACATCCTTTCCATGGAGAATTGTCGCCAACTGCGTTCGTACTCTTAGGCAGCGTCCATAGCTAGCGGGTGTGCATCGCCACCATTTGTTATTATTTCACTTCCCAGCCACCACTGTAGCGGGACTCCGGCTGGTTGTCGGCATCTTAGCTGTACCGGCTGTCACTACCATGTCCATCACGCCATCCATTGCAGTCACATAATACAGTCGTTATCTCCTCGCCGTCCTCGGACACGCCACCAGCGCCAGCGTTTGAGCGTGGTGCATCAGCGTTTGAGCAACGAGGTGTGTTCCGTTGGTCGTGAGCGATGGGCGGAGCCTTAGGCCACTGTTATACAGACCCATTGCAGTCACATAACACTGCCACCTCGCCATCGCTTCAGATAATTCTCGGCCCCAAGTCGCCTGACAGTTCGGTGCGTTCCCCCTATCTACGAGTCGACTTTTGTTGCTGTCCGGGGCACTGCCATTAGGGCCTCTCAGAGGGCGTTGCAGAAAAAATTCGCTGTCGCGGCGACGTGGTGAGAGATGAGGCGTGCTACGCAACGCCAACCGTGCCGCGCGACGGTGGCGAACGTCGCGTTTTCAGAAGGAGCGACAGCGCGAGCTGGGAGCGACGATGTTGCGACGTTTTGCGAGGCAAATGGTCTCGACCATTTTTGTCGCTGTCGCTATTTGTCGCTGTAGTTTCTTCATATTAGTTAGTGTTTCTTCGTTACTATCTCGTATTCGTTAGTGTTCCTTCGTTACTATCTGCCCATTAACTCTCTGTAGAACCTTTTTTTTTGCCTATTTCACTAGCTGTTTGCAATCCAGGAATAATTTCTTCATGGCATTTGTTTTGTCATCCAGAATTCCTTTCGTCATGGTATTTAATTGGTTAACCAGGATTTATCTCGTCATGGCGTTTAATAATTTTTTGTTGTGGACACCATTATTGTTATGCAAATCTTTTCAGTTGAAGGTGATTCTACTGGTGGTAGTGTGTCCTGGTATATTATTCGAAATATATAACTCGTTTTTGTTGATCAATTCCAGAATGTCTGAGATTGCAGAACACGCAAGGGATGGCACGCCAATATGTTTATGCGCTCTGATCGAACTTACAGGGCAGCGAAGAAATAAGAGACGCTGAGAAAGAAATATGACGCGGCGGCAATCGATAGACCACGCTTTTTTTCACTCGCTCTGAGGAGCAATGCCGCGAATTTCGCAGCGACGCCACTCTGAAAGGCCCTATTGTTTTCCGGGCCACTGCTGTTGGTGTCAGGGCTCCTCTAGTCCGCCCAAACAGTAGCAGCAGAAGCCCGAACAAGTTGATCCTGTTCGGTGCGGCTAGGGGTCGAGAATCGCTCAAAGATAAGGACCATCCGGAGCTGTCGCACATGGTCGAGTGGCACCTTTGTTCACGTCCTCGATTAGTCGAACATACTTTTGAGGGACTCCATCAACATGCAGAGCGTTGAGCAAGCGACCACGATGGGGACAGTCGAATGCGGCTTCGAAGTCCAGAAAAAGCTAGCTGTGACGACTTCGAATACCGCTTTCACGATTCAAATAATAACAACATAATCAGAAGCATTAACTGATGATATCTTGATTTGCAGAGAAGCGAACAATCGAAAAATTTTGATAATAAAAACTCAAATATTACACAAGCAGCATACCGAAATATATCAATGTCACACCGCATACCACCAGCCCAAACGAGATGATCCTCAGTGGCGCGATTCGATCCGACGCAACTCCAAACACAAGCTTCGAAAGTGTGAAACAGAGCGCCTGAGCAGACACGAGTTGACCTAAGTGATACATATGAATAATTAAAAGTATAAATGTGCACTCATCACACCACCATGAAGCTGCAGCAGTCATTCAATCAATAAATTTTGGACAAGTCGACCTTTTATTTACACAGAGTATATACAACAACAAATCGACTTGGGCTACCACATTTTTCTGCTAAAGGTTAATATAATCTCCAATGGTTTCAAGACATAAACACTACCTTACACCATAAGTAATGAGAAAATTTGTGAGAATGTGACCAAATGACTAGAATCGTAACGATCCATCATTGTCTTGGCAAAAGTAAACTATTCAAGGCACTGACTTAGGAAACCTACCCACCGCTCAACTTCTGGCCCTTTCAGGAGGTAGGTTTTCTAAACAGGTGCCTTTCACTATAACAATAATGTAAGGCTCCTCTTAAAGTGATCGAGTGAGAACGAGAGCAACTGAGCAACAATAAAGGCTGTCTTGGTAACGCTGATAACAGTGTCGCTAGATAACAATTGAAAAAAGACTTTCTCCTAGAAATATAAACAACCATTCGAACTTATTATTATATATATATATATATATATATAACTAAACAAACTCCTATTATATAACCGTAAAGTGCAACCTGTGAGGAAGAGAGAGAGAGAGAGGATGGTGAGAAAAATGACAAAAACTACTCAAAACACTAACTACTCTTGTTTTCTTGCCCTAATCAAGTCACAGAACAATTCATAGAACAGAAATGCACAGCCTGAGTTCGCGGCCGCTTTGATCTGGCTGGGCCATAGACCTTTGAATAGGCCATAGACGGACTCATTCCGCACAACCATCATCATCGTCCGCAGCATTCCTATTCGGTAATCAGACGTTTTTCCAAAACCCCTCCGTTCAAATCCGTTCATCTGCAGCCGATGTCGCACCATATCCAGCGGATACAGGACCTGCACGAACAAACGAATCAACTCCATAATATGTTTCTACAGCGCGTTTCAAAAGTATAGACACCCCCCACCACTAATAAGCCGTTATTGGGGCTAGATCAAATTTTCCACGAGAGCTGTGATTACCACTGAACTCGCCTTGCCGGAAAACCCAGGCGTACAACACTTCAGTCGTAAGGTAAAAAAGTAGGTAACTTTTGCCATCGAATCGCAAAATAGACTGTTTCAAAAGTGTAGATGCACTTTAGAAAATGGGAGGAAACACTAACGCTCTCAAAAGGGTTCTCTGGCTCGAACGGCGTGTGAGTAGGAAGAGGTGTTCACATTTCAAAGCTCGCATGCCTAACGGTGGTAACCGCCTTCTCATCTAGCGAGTCCAATTACTGTGCTTATTTAGGCCGAACTCCGGTCCGCAATTGCGTCTCGTCACGCCTTGCGACCGCACGCGCTCGAGTCAGTCGGGTTTCCAGCGTCAAAGCCGACTCGATGTGGCTTTTTTATACAATTTTCTCCAATTTTTCTTAGTTTCCAGTATTCCAAAACCCACCTTGAGTCAGCAGATCGGCGGATGCAGCGCTGGAAACTATTCCGACTCGATTGCGCGCGGCCGCAAAGCGTGTCGAGACGCAATTGCGGACCGAAATTTGGCCCAGAGAAGCACAGTACATGCGACAAAGTCGAAAGTAGGACCAACCCGAGAATCAGTGCGCAACTTTGCCGTCCTTCGAGAGAAGCCGACATGTTATTCTGATTCCAATAAGGCAGGCTGAATTTCGGAAGACTGAAGAAGCCGCTTGCGCCGACGGTTTGCGGTACAGGTCTTGTTTCCAACTTGTTTCCAACTCGAGGAATACGACCAGTGGTATTCCAGATAATTTTTCGACACCTGCTACTAGGGTTGTGGTCTGGAGTGGCAGTCGACCAAAAGAAAAACATTGCTCGCTGTCGTCTTCGACCTGATGTGCGCCCTTCTGACTTACTCAAAGCAGCCCGAGTGCCGCACACTATGAGGATCATCGCGACGGATTCGCTTCAAGCGGACTCTGTTTCCTCTACCCATGCTGGAGCATTTTTGATAAAGATTCAGGGCTCAGAAGAAATTCTCGAGGAAGCGGAGAGCCTTTGTTTGCTCTGACGGGAATTTCATCTGAACATTGAATCCTCATTAAGAATGGTCCATTCTGGTCATAAGAAATAGTACCCGCTTGAAACGAATCTGCCGCCATGATATTCGTAGTGTGCGGCACTCGAGCTCCTTCGAATGAGTCAGAAGGGTGTGCAACAGGTCGGAGACGACAACGAGCAATGTTTTTCTTCTGTCGTCTGCCACTCCAGACCGCACTCTCAGGCAATCGCCGCATTCAATGCGAGTCGAATATGCATTCAACTCGAAGACAAGGTGGTTTCGAGCACAGTCAGGGAACGTGCTGCTAGGAGAGCACGTGCTCCTATTGTGTTTCAAATTACAGCACGTGCCCCAACAAATAAGCCGCCCAATGCGTGTATGATACACATTTAACTCGATGACAAAACGATTATCCAAAAAAGAAAAGTATACGATGCACTCCTGAGACGGAACTGAGAAATCGGCAGCTTCACCGGTTCAATTACCCAAGTTTGCGGTACTTTAGCCGCCCGGCCGCTAGAAGCCTCGTCCAATCGCTGACGGCCCAAGATGGCGAGCTGGCCGCGTCGCACGTCGGTGTGCCAGCCGCGCCGCGTCTGTGTGCTGCTACGATTGCGCTGGACTACCTTGCAGCACGTACTCCTGCAATAGAATTTTGCGCCACATGCTCCTGCTATAAGATTTTGCAGCACGTGCTGCTGTTTGGAGCACGTGCCCCTGTGATGACGCCTTTCGATGGGTGTGGTCACTCGAGTTGAATGCATATTTGACACGCATTGAATGCGGCGGTTTTCTGAGCTCTTGAAAGCAGATGTCGAAAAATTGTCTGGTCGAGTTGAAAGCAAATCGACCTATACCGCGAACCGTCTGCGCAACCGGCTTCGTCAGTCCCCCAAAATTCAGCCGGCCTCATTAGAAATAAGAATAGCATTGATGCATGTCGGCTTCTCTCGAAGAACGTCCTTGTTCCTCAACGATCCTCGAGCTAGTCATACTCTTGTCGACTCACCGCATGCAAGTGAGCTCGATAGACAAAAAGAAGGCGGTTACCCCCGCTGGGGATGCGAGCTTTGAAGTGCGAACACCTTTCACTACTCAAACGACATTTGAGCCAGAGAATCCATCCAAAAAAGTTTTCCTCTCATTTTCGAAAGTGTGTCTATACTTTTCAAACAGCCTATTTGACGGTTTGATGGCAGAAGTTACTAGCTTATTTACTCTGGCGACTGAAATTATGTACACCAGTGTTTTCCGGCAAGTAGAGTTCAGTGGTAATCACAACTTCCGTAGAAAATTTAATCCAGCTCCACTAACGGCTTATTAGGGAGGCCGCCACTACTTTTGAAATTTGTATTAGTTATTTTATATGTACTTTCCATCCTTCCTAGAGGGGCGAAGGCGATGTCATACGAAAAGGTGTGAAATTTCGAGGTTTTACACAAATTTTGACTTTGCGGCTCAAATTGAATGCCAAATTCTGATTCCGCGTCTCATATAACCACCATTGGCAGAAAACTAAAGATAGTCAGCAAGAGATAAAAGTTCCACGATTATTTGAAGAGATCTCGTGAAAACTGTAGGAAACTGCTGTGAAAATGAATTCAGTCCGAAAAAAAACAGTGGAGCTCATCAATAAAACAGAGTAATCGGCCGTCTGTGTGTTCTCCTCGATATGAAACTATCTGGGAGATGCGATGTGTCATCAACATGGCCCAGCTCTGCAGCACTTTCCAGCCTACGTCGACCTAATTGGCAACTATGGACCAAAACAATCGACAAAGTCCTTTTCCTGTCACCTATGATCCTGCTATGAATTCCCCCAGTGATTTTCCGCAATATTCGTTCCGGGTCAGCACATCGGATAGTGCAAAGTTCTGATCTGGTGGCGACTGAACCACTCTGTTGGAAGGGTTCAAGTGTGGATTCTGGTCGGGACCTGTTGGAATGTCCACCAATGACATGTGTACTGGCATGAGGACCTCAATTCTGAGGACATTCTAGTAATCCAGAGATGTGATGGGGTAATAGGCAAACACCAAGTCGAAGATATCTTAAGCTCCAGATAACTGACGAACGAATCCCAATGTCCCACTTGTTTTTAGAGCAAGCGGAACATTGGGGTCCCTTCATCAATTACCTGAAGCTGAAGAGTTCTTCGATATGGTGTTTGCTTATGACCGCATGACATCTGTGGATTACCAAAAGTCCCTCAGAACTCAGGTCCTGATTGTAGTCGGGTAGCCCGCTCAGTAGTTGTGGACATCCAATTAAAGGCAGGGTCCGGGCAGAATTTCGATTTTGAGATTTCCGGCTAAATCGGTGCACTTGCTTCAGGTAGGCCCAAGGAACATGCGAAAACTGCGTAAAACCGGTCTTCTTCAAGTTATTCCAGCCACTTCCTTTAGCCGATGATCCAGAAAAGTCAGAAAAGTGTGGCCATCGTCCATATTTTAGCGGTTGTCCACGCACTCTTGAACAGCTCTGTGTAATTATCGGTCATTCCAGCCATGATTATCATGCTGTGAATACCGCAACCCCTGACTTTCAGGCTGTTTTCTCCAGAACTAAGGACTTAGAGTTAGTGAAAAAATTTGGACGGTGTCCAGCTAGACCAATCTATCTAACCCGAATTTCGGTGGTGTCTAAATCTGACCGGACCCTGCCTTTAAGTACTGACCAGAATCCAATCCTGGTCCTCTTCTGTATAGTGGTTCAGTCGACATCAGATTAGAACTCTTCACCGCCCGATGCGCTGCTCCGTACTGAATATTATGGAAAAATTCTGGAAAATTCTGTTCAGGAACATAGGCGACCGGAAAAGGATTTTATCAATCCTTTGTTGACCCATAGTTGCCAATTAGGCCGACATGGGCAAGAATGTGCTGCAGAACTTGACCTCATCGATGCCATACCGCATCTCTCAGGTAGTTTCATATGAGGAGATCACACAGACTGCCAATTACCCTGATTTTTTCGCTGGATGCAATTGTTTTTTTGTTGAATAGATTCTTTTTTCACAACATGTTCCTATAACTTTTCTACAAAATATTCATACTCACCTCTCCGCCCGCGCGAGCCGCCGGCTCCTGCGGAGAGGGAGGCGAGTATGAATCGCCCCTTAAAATGGTTGGGGCTCCGATGCATAGTTGGTCGAAAAAAAAACCAGCCATGACCGGCTGGGGCCACACCGATTGTTTTTTCCTTTCACCCATCCTTATTCACGTCTTCCATGATTATCGCCCGGGCTGGCTGCAAACGATCGGCCAACTATGACCGACGCTTTAGAGAGCTGCGGGTAAAGAAAACCGAAAAAAAGATATTGCAAACACGAAAAAACAGCAAATAAACTCACCGTTTTCGCCACAGTCCCGGCTAAGGCGCCGCTTATAAGCGCTCCAGCAGAGTCATGATTTTTCACAATTTGAGGCCATGTATCGATAAAAAAATTGTACAATGCGAACTGAAATCCAGTGAAAGGCGCTATCTGAGCTATACTAGGTATCCATCCTCGAAAATAGCCCACAGCTCCGTCTTTGTGCCAAATATGTATAATAGCATGCGTTGTTCCTAAAAGAACACGGTAATTCGGTACCCAATGTCGATTAGGTTGAAACGAAAATTTCCCGCCACTTGACTTTGACGATTTTTTAAACTTTTCAGTGTTGATTCTTCGGATAAGTACGATGTGCCAATCAAAAGGACAAAATCTTTTCTATCTAACGCTGCCTCCAATTTGGGCCAAAGCCTGCTCTTTTGCGAAATATATGCTACAATTCACGGGTAAACTTCAGTACTGAGCATCTTTGAGTGCTTCTATTTACCTTTAGGTAAAACAGCAAACCTGCCAGAAATGACAGGATATTTGAGCCGCCTTAGAACTAGATGATAGCGTTTGCGGAAAATTTAGATGGAGCGTACTTATTGATTTTTAGCGAATTTAATGATTTTGAAACTTCGGTCTTTTCCGGCTTGACCACGAGTTTCGGCCTCGAAGCTTCAGAATTATGTATAAGCTAAAAAATAACGAAATTCACTTGGTTCCTATGCGTGCTGGTGGGGAGCGGAGGTTAGAGACAGTGAGAGAGCGTAGGGCAGACGGAGGCCGAGGCGTCGCGCGCGCCGCTCGCGCCTCGAGTGATGTGAATTACGACGTTTAATAGAGGGTGTAATGGTCATGTCCCCACTCAACAGTATATTTTCGTCAACCATCGACAATTTCTTTTTTGAGAAATCATTTTCCGCCAGTTTTATCAATTTTCGAAAACCGCTCAATACAGAGTTGAGCAGGCCGTTGCGCCAATTTTCGAAGTGGCTACGACCCCCCCTGTTGACCAAAATTTTGAAAAAAAAATAAATAAAAACAATCACGATCCCCCTCCCGAGCAAAAAAAATGGCTCAATGATTGGTCACTCAAAAAATTTTGAAGACAAATCTGGAAAAATTTCAAACTCGCGGTAATAAAAGAACAACTATACTACCTCATTGGAGAAAATCAATTTTTCTCCGAAAAATTTCATGAGCCCCCCCCCAATTTTCAAAACTCTTAGAAGTTTTCCATATTTTTTACGACCCCCCGTTGCGCCGCGTCGGGGCAACGGGGGGTCGGAAAACATATGGAAAACGGTGCTCAACCCTGGCTCAATAACTGAAAAAAACAATACTAAATGGAAACTTGACCATTATACAGTTCATCTACTCAATCGCGTTCAGTCCGCAAAGTGCACGCTGATTGCAGCGAAAAAAAGGCAACAACCGCCCGTGACCCGATATCTATGGTTGAGCAGGATTGCGACTCGGCGCAACGGGGGGTCGTAAAATAATCGCAGAACTTTTGAAAAAAAAAGGAAATCGGGGGCTCGTACCGTGCTTCTCTGGGCCAAATTCCGGGTCCGCGATTTCGCCTCAACACGCTTTGCGGCCGCACGCACCAGATCGGCGGCTGCGACGCTGGAAACTCTTCCGACTCGAAAGGGCGCGACCGCAAAGCGTGTCGAGACGCAATTGCCGACTGGAATTTGGCCCAGAGAAGCACAATACAGTTTGACCGAATTTCACCACAAATTTGAACTTATTCCGACCTTCTCACTCTCAAAAAGATTGAGGAATTTTTATCTCAGGAAGGAGATCGTTAAAAATTTGGATTTTTTTTTGACATTTTGGTCAACGAGGAGGGGGGTCGTAGTTCCGTCGAAAATTGGCGCAACGGCCTGCTCACCCCTGCCCGAAATTCCTGTCTGAGCATCCACGAAACCGCGCCGCAACACGCTTTCGCAATCAGCGTGCACTTTGCGGACTGAACGCGATTGCGTAGAAGAATTGTACTTAAGCTTGAAGCTTCGAGGCCGAAGCTTTTCGGATAAGCCCGGAAAGACCGAAGTGGCAGAATCACAAAATCCGCTAAAAATCAATAATTAAGCTCCGTCGAAATTTTCCGCAGACGCTATCGTCTATTCTGAGGTGGCTCAAATATCTTGAAATCCACTAAAAATCAATACAGTTAGGTTTGTGGTTTACTTCCTCAAGAAAAAAAACTTGAATCTCACCCGCGGCGGCGCGGGCGGTTCAACTCTCACAGGCGGCTGACGGTATGATAAGCTGATCAGCTGCGCTCATCTCTCAGTCTGAATCAATTACAGGCCATAAAACGGCCAAAGTCTCACCGTCGACTGCGTACCACGCGCTGCGCGACCGCACGCGCGTCGGGAGCGAACGAGTTTCGGCCGCCGCGCGACGTTTCGGCCGCCGCGCGACGGTTTTGGCCACCGCGCGACGTTTCGGCCGCCGCGCGGCGGCCG
The DNA here is from genome assembly GCA_029168955.1 of Aplectana chamaeleonis. NCBI lineage: Eukaryota > Metazoa > Nematoda > Chromadorea > Rhabditida > Cosmocercidae > Aplectana > Aplectana chamaeleonis. Next base: position 74,382 of record JAPDOI010002008.1, read on the forward strand.
AAACTCGTCGCGCGGCGCCCGGAACTCGTCGCGCGGCGCCCAAAACTCGTTCGCTTCCGACGTGCGTGCGGTCGCGCAGCGCGTGGTACGCAGTCGACGGTGAACTTTGGCCGTTTTATGCCCCTGTAACAGTCCGGCGCACGCGACCACCGCGCCAGCCGCGGGTGATTTGAATGTTTTTTTTTCTTGAGGACGCAGGCCACGGACCTAACTATAATTACGCTCCGTCGAAATTGTTCGCAAATGCTATCATCTAGTTCTAGAGTGACTCGAACATCCTGACAACTCTGGTAGGTTTGGTTTACCTCAAAGCGAACAGAAGCACTCAATGATGCTCAGTACTGAATATTACGACTGAATTATAGCATATATTTCGCAAATGAGCAAGCCTTGGCCCAAGTGGAAGGCAGCGTTAGATAAAAAAAGAATTTGTGCTTTCGATCGGTATATTGAACTTAGCCGAATGACCAACGCTGAAGGGTTTAAAAATCTTCAAACCAAGAGGTGGGAAACTTTCGCTTCAACCTAATACTCTAATTCTCTTAAAAATCTTTTAATCATTTATTTAAGGTTTTTAAATACGTTGTAAAAGGAAATGTTATTAAAAATGCTAAATAGCGAGAACACCTGAAACAAACCCCTGTAGACCGCATTTCCAGACTGGGCGACCAGCCTCGTTCGAATCACATCCAGAGGCATGGCCGCAGTCATGGCCAAACAGCCGGACAGTCCACCACAAAAGAAGTCCGCGGAAGACCGTAGGGACGCGTTGTTAGAAGGTAATCGAACACCAATCTGAATAAAATCACCACATTGATCAAATCAATTTTAATCAATTTCTATTTAAAAAATTTCAAACCCACCTCTCTAGATAAAAACTCAAACGAAGAAAACTGAACCAGGCCATACATTGCTGACAGGCCTTGTGCAGGCACATGACCCTTCCAAAACGATCGAAAACCTTCCTCTCGTGCAATCAATCGCACTGATTGAATCACACCCTGAAGAAAAAACTACAGAATTTTTGAAAAAATCCTACATTTATTCACTTTTATGGAGAAAAATCACCTTATATTTGCCTGAATTCTTCCCTCGAATAGGTTCTTCTTGAAGTTGAAAACGTATCTTCAACACATCCAGAGGTTGGATGATCATACGAGTAGCGATACCACTTGCCAAGCCAGCCTCACTTCAACACTATTGAGGAATTCCAGTTAAATCATCTTAAAGTCCCTAACTGTTCACGATAACCCTAATGCTACAAACTAATCCGATTATCATCCGAATTTTTCATCAGATTAGCAGCAATTACATGCTATCAGCCCTAACAAGCAAAGATTCAGAGTGGTAAACGCATCTGCGAAAACTACTTATATTGTTAGTATCTCTTAGGCTTCCATAGTATAACTGTGCAGTATCCCGCACCGAGCTGGAGGTTTCAAGAAGTTACAAGCTCAAAACGATCGTTTTTTGTGCTTTTTGTACCTTCCAAAACGCGCATTAGTCTTTGGAAAATTCAGAAACGGACTTCATAATTGTGTTCAGCGCCCGAGATTTACCCCCTGAGCAAAGTTTGGATGAAAGCACATTTTCCAAACTTTGTACAGACTGACCGCGTTTTGAACTTGTACGGATCTTTGGTTGTGCGCTAGCTTATTACAAATAGAGGGCTCTGGAAGCGTTTTAGGAAAATTTTACACATTTGACTTGATGTCCTCCCAAGTGAATTCCTGTTTTCGACTGTTACTTGCAATATAAATGTAACTTACTTAAATGTCTCAAGTAAGTTACATTTATATGACATGTAACTCAAATTTATATTGCATGTAAGTTACACTTATGTTACATGTAACTTACATTTATATTTTCACCATCCGCGAGTGCGTCGTACATCCCTTTGGAAATATCTTCCCAGCCGATTTAAGCTACATGCATCATACCGGAGGCGCACTGCACACAGTGTCCTCTCAGAAATCGAAAACAAGTTACTTGTAACATATCTGAGCCGATGTAAGTTACTTGCGACTCATCTCTGGTATTTAAGATACATGTAAGATATCGGAGGCGCACCGTACGCAGTATCCCGCCGATATGTTACATATAACTTAAATGACCTGAGATAAGTCGCAAGTAACTTACATCGGCTTAGATATGTTACGAGTAATTTGTTTTCGGCCTTTTATATTACAAGTAACTTGTTTTCATTTTCTGAGTGATCACGAATCTGGGATTTATCTGTTGATTTTCAAAGTTTTCGACTAAATTCGTTCAAAGCCTACAATAATTTCAGGAGCGCTACCATAGAAATGGCTCGAACTGTTACTCAAGGGGTTATTTGAAGTGGCAAACACGAATCTGGAGTCCGTTTATCGACTTTTCGCAGCATACGGTAGATAAGGGTGGGTGTACAATAGTTTGGCCAAAGTCTCAGATTTTACTCAATTTTTGCATGCGGGGGTTATTCGGGGTGGTGAATATGGAATTGACGTCCGAGTGTCGATTTCCAAAATATTGAGGTAGGTTTTGCCCCCTGACTGAATAGGTACCTGTCGTAACCTACAGTAAACCTCAGAATTTCGACAAACGGGCAAGTAAGAACCGGGAAAATTTTTCGAAACACCCGAAAAATGCCCGATGGGTGACCTTGCCTTTTCGCGAAGCCTAAAAAAGCTAATAACTTCTTGGAACCTGCAGCTCGGGGCGAGATACTACGCAGCTTTGCTATTGAGCCACATGACATACACACCATCACGGTTCGGCGAGGGGTTTGAATCTCCACAAGGGGGTCTGAGATGCGGAGGCAGGGTTGAGCAGGATTGCGACTCGGCGCAACGGAGGGTCGTAAAATAATCGCAAAATTTTTGAAAAGAAAAATGAAAATCGGGAGGCTCTTACAGTTTGCTCGACTTTTACCGCAAATTTGGACTTTTCCAACCCTCTTTTGAAAATTTTGGTCAACGGGTAGGGGGGCGTAGTTCAGTCGAAAATGGGCGCACCGGCCTGGTCAATCCTGGGCAGGGTTGGGCAGGTTTGCGACCGATCGCAACGGAGGGTCGTGAAAAAATGGGAAATTTTCCAGAAAAAAATGAAAATTGGGGGGGGGGTTCGTAAAATTTTCAGAAAAATTGGGGTTTATCTCCAAACCACTCGGAAAGGTAGATTGAGAAGGAGCTGCACCGGACTATTTCTCAATCCCAGGAGGGGTGGGGACACGGGCGGGGTTCGTGAAAAGCTTGGTTATGAAATTTTTTTGGCTCTTAAAAAATTTGGTGGTCACCAGGGGGGGATCGGAATTTTGGTCACCGGTCGCAACGGCCTGCTCAACCCTGATCCTGGGCGGGGGATCTGAGCCCCTGCCGGGGACCAAGCGTGCCATTCTGAATGTAGTAATCCACTGTTTAGGATCAGTTTTTTTGCAAAGAGCTCGAGTATACCTCCGAATTTACATGGAGTGCTCCTTTTCTCCAAGTTTCACAATGAAACAGACCGAGTCACGCAACTGGAGGTCTGAGAAAATCTCGAGAATTTTGACCAAATAACGCTCCTGGGGGTCTGAACAAAAATTGGCCTTTTCTAAACCTCGTGAATTACCCTGTCACCAAATTTTCATGTTTTTGACCGAAATTTCTGCGACCCCCCTGACCCCCGTTGCGAAATTTTGCAACCCCGCTTGACCATGTCAGCAGAAGTTAGGGGGGTCGTAGTTCCACCAAATTCGGCGCAACGCCCTGGTGGACCCTCCCGAAGATTGTCCTTAACATCCGCATGAATCCGGAAGAGACTTTGCGTTCCCCATTAGAGGTTGGCGCAAACTCGGTGCACCTATGTTATTGCATATGGCACCGAGTTTGCGCCAACCTTCAACAATGAACGCGAAGTCTCATCAGGATCCATGCCGACGTTATGTGGGCTCTTCTGAATCGTTCGTAGTCCCTCCCTATCCCACTCCGATCAATGTTCGATCAACAATAAGACCAATTTCAGAGTACGATCGCCACGCGATGCGAAGGCATTGTTGTGAGTATCGATTATGATAGCGTCATACGTCGATTCTCATTCGAAGCATGCTATCGCAGCGATCGGCGACGGAACTTTAAAAGGGGCCCAAACTAGCAGCATTCTGAAGAGCGCGGCCCAAGACAAGTAAACCAGAGATTCACAATAAAATCCCATACCTGTACTCAGCTGAGGACAGTTCCTTTCCATTAATCGGTTCCGGATTATAGCCAACCATCCTTCCTTCTTGTTGTTACTTCTTTCTAACACTACTTGAGTATACCCACTACAAGACAAACGTCATAGTTTCTAAATAATAAACTAAAAATGCGCTAAATGTCCGACTTGCAGAGGACGGGCTCGTAAACGAAGGACAAGAACAGCACGGAACGGTCTTACGTATGCTAAGGCTGGGTTTACACTTCCATCGCGGAGCGACGCAAAGGCCCTAATTATACACCAGCTATTCGTCGTCGCTGGCTTCCGCGGCATGTCTGGTATTGGTCAATTTCGAAATCTGACCAATCGCAGACGTCCCGCGAAAACCAGCGTCACCGAATCGCCGATGTATAACTAGGGCCAAAGGCACGCTTCGAACGCGCGATCCATTACCGAAATCGCTTGGCGACAGAAGTGTGAACCCAGCCCAACTTTGAAAACCTAGTACAGTGATAACTTTCCAAAGAATTCAGACACTGATGGCTGATCAGATACGAACATCTGAGCAGTCAACGGATGAGATGTAACGTCTGATCGCAATCAAAACATAGATAGTTAGGAAACGAAGATTCACGATGAAGAATTCCTCGTACGATAATCGATAAGAAACAGTGAAAAAATACCACCACAGCCAGCTCAAAATACCAGACGAATACAACTTGATAAGATTTGGTTGCTTCTGGTCGTCACGTCTACCCCGAAAAGAGAACGAAGAACCCTCAGCAAATTCGGCGTCAAGGCTCCAAAAATATATTTCCTGCTTGATGGAAAATCAAAAAATTATATTCTTTAAAGATCGAATAGTGATACTGACAAGGAAACTATTAATAGCCAAACTGGCCATTCCGGTCGAAAACTACTTTGCTAGAATCATTTTTGACGTAGAATTCGAATATGCCCTTCGCAGCTGCCTAGACTCACTCTGAAATAAGTTATAGGCATTTTTTCTCTGATTTTCCGACGTATTGTACCCTCCAAAAAGCGCGTTGATTTCATGGAAATTCGGAAGCTGACCTTATAATCGTGTTCAGCGCCTAAAACAATCTCCCTAGGCAAAGTTGGGGTGAAGACACATTTTCCGAACCTTCTGCAGACTGATTGTGTTTTGGACTTGAACGGATTTTCGGTTCAGCGTTCAATTATATCAGTTACAGGAAACAGAAAGCGTTGAACAAAAATATTTCAGATTTGACTAAAAATTCGCCCTGGTGGGTCATTCATGGCGCTGATAACGAATCTGAGGTTTATTTGTCGTTTTCCAAAGTTTTCGACTAAATTTGTTCAATACTTCCCACCGGCATAAAAATTTGACGACAAAATCGGCTTTTGACGATTTCCGGAATGTGACGACAGATGTGGCTCAAATCGCTCCTCTGGGGGTTATTTGAAATGCTCGTTACGAATCTGATGTCACTGTATCGATTTTTGACAGCTTTAGATAGATTACGGTGGGTATACGGTAGTCCGTTCAAAGTCTCAGATATGTCTCGAAGTTTCTATGTGGGGTTATATGGGGTGCTGGATACAAAGTCAATGTCCATTTGTCGACTTTCGAATTCTTAACATCTTCTCTTCTTTGCAGTCGCAGAAGGGTTTTTGTCATCGGTTCAAGAAACGGGCGACCGAAGTTGGATTCAACAACAAATCTATAGTCGTCAGTGAGGTGAGCCTCTTCGGACAATCAAATAGATGTGCTGTAGTGTGGCCAAGGTTACGACACTCGTCAGGCTCACTGCAGTCGATCCTATGCAAAAATGACACCAGCATAGGGGAATGCCCGCAGCGTAACGAGGCAAGGGTACTTCTAGCCCACCTACGGAGTCTCATTTCGGTATTGTTGACTTCAGGTGGTACGATCCCCAATATGGGGTTGACGGCCGCCTTCTTACTCAGGTGATCCCTGACGAATTGCGTGTGCTCCGCACGTAAAAGACGAAGACGGTCTAATTGGGAGTCCGTCCATCTTTGTAAATTGGCTTTCTCGGGAGCATCCGCAAAAGGCCTTCTGATATCTCTATCTCTATTTCTCTCTCACAGGATCAATAATCCTTCTTAATGGGTGATCAGGCTGCTTGACGATATTAATAACCAGTTGCTGCGCTTGGAGTTGACAGTGCTCCTTAACAGGCAGAATACGGGCTTCAGCACGAAGATGCTCCACTGGAGTGCTCTTTGCACAGGGTCAAGCGGGGCGTTGTGTAATTTTCTGAAATCGGAGCGACCCCCCCCGGGCTATCAAAATTTTCTTCAAAAATCAAAAATTTTGCGACCTCTCAAAGACGTTTCGGTGACGATTTCTCCAGTTGGTTTTCAAAACTTTGATTGTGTTGAACCCCTCATTATCATTCACTCTCTACCGCCGAACGGTCGTTGTGAGAGCCGAACTCTTCCGTCCACAAGTTTCGACCAGGAGCAATCAGGCAGAAGGAATTGTAATTGATATTGAGCAGTGATATATAACAGCACACAAACAGCTGCCGAGATGTCGTACGTTCGTGCCGTGGCAGTGTGGAGGAAAGAAGATCACCTCCGTGCAAACCGACGTCAATCCCTCCGCGGAGAGGGTTTTTGTCATGGGAGAGGTGCTGGCTGGCTGCAGCTCTCCTGAGGATTCTTCTACAAATGGCCGGCGTCGAAAGGAATCCAGGACCCGCGAAGAAGAAGAAGTACCCATGTGCCACATGCGGCAGAGATGTCAATTGGTATGGAACCAGCGTCCAATGTTTTGGATGCGAAAGGTGGGTGCACTTCTCTTGTTCGGGTCTCAGTTCTGTGAGGCACCACGATTCTTCCTTTCGTTGTATTGTGTGCTCCGACTCCAGTAACTCAAATTCCTCATCTACCAACCGCCCCTATCTATTGTCCCCATCAACCTAAACGGCCTTCGGACCAAGCTTTCTGAATTATCTCTCTTTTCCCGTACTCATCACCCGGATGTTATCATGGTCCAGGAGACCAAACTCTCTCCCTCTGCTACCTCTAGACATCCAAACATCCCTGGCTATACTGCATATCACACTCCTAGGTCATCACAAGGAGGCGGAGTCTCTACTTTGTTCTGTCCTCTCTTCCCTCTCATATAATTCCAAACACTCCAGTGGATGGCACTCTCAGTACATCCCCATCCATCTACCTCTAAAAACTCCACTTTCTCTTTTCAATATCTACATTCCTCCTCCTACATCCTGTCCACCAACCTACGACCCTATCTCTCTACTTAAGCAGCTGTATGACTGCTCTCTATCTCCCTCAATTGTCTTTGCGGGTGACTTCAATGCGCACACGTTCTGCTCGTCGCTTGATTCTGATGCTAGAGGAAGTGACGTCGAAGAATGGGAGGAAGAGTGCGATCTGGTTATCTTAAACGATGGCCAGCCCACTCGTCTCCCTGCCAACGGCCGATCATCTAGCCCAGACATCTCCCTCGTCTCTTCCCATCTCTCTAGTGCTTGCTCTTGGTCAACATCCACAACTCTTCCCAGTGATCATATTCCTGTCTTTGTCGATATCGATCTCTCTAACTCTCTCGCTCCCTATACAGGTGTTCGTCACCGTTCTTATCTTAATTTAGGCCTTGCAGACTGGAGCCTGTTCAGGGAGGCTGCGCTCCGCCAAGCGGCTGATTATCCGTGGAATGACGATGTACACCAGAAGGAGCGCCACCTATCTGATGCCATCTTGAAGGCTATGAAATCTGCGATCCCTGAAGGCCGCGTAAAGGCCTTCTTTCCCAATGTCACCAGGGAAACATTGCAGAAGATAAGGACAAGGGATGCAAAGAGAGCGGCAGATCATCTTGACCCAGACATCGCTACGCTGGATGATGAGAACAGGAAGGACCTTGACAGGCACAAGAAGGAAACTTGGGAAAAGTTCACTGAGAGAATGCACTTCAGAAATGATGCAGCAGCAACGTGGAAGGCTTGAAAAGGATCTCCGGAAAGTTCACCTCTGCCAACAATTCCACGATTGAATTTGAAGGTGGAGATTTCAAATCAGGGAAGGAGGCCGCAAATGATCTTGGGAAGCATTTCTTTATCACTAGAACCAACAGAGAGAAGCAGAATAGAATAACGGTACGGGAACTCTGTAAATTGCCTCTCATGGATGTAGATGATGCAGTCACGCCTGCACAGGTCGAGAAGGTGATAAACGAGATGAGCAACTCGAAGGCAATAGGGCCAGACGGGTTGAGCCCTGCAGTCCTGGAAGAGACTGCCCAGTGAACTACTGCCCCTTCTTGCTGACGTCATAAAGACATCGTTTCGTACATGTACTTTACCCCAAAATTGGAAAGTGGCTCGTGTTATTCCACTGCCTAAGCCGGGAAAGTCACCATCCACGGCTAAAGGGTACCGGCCGATCAGTCTGCTCTCACCCATCGCCAAAATTGCCGGAAAACTGGTTGTGGAGGAGCTGGCTGGACACAACAACATGCAACAGCATCAGCATGGTTTCCGTAAATTACACTCCACCACTACGGCCTTGTTGGAAATTGTGAGCTATGCTCTGGACGGCCTGCACTTTTCAGTTTATATCTAGAAGATCTGCCCGTTCCCCCTCAAGACATCAAGGTCGTTGCATACGCGGATGATATTACTATTCTGTGCCGAGATCGCGACATTAAGGTAGCCGCCAGTAAGATCAATGACTACCTGATCGAGTTGAAATGTTTCTTCGATCGCAAATTACTCACAGTCTCTGCCTCCAAATCATCCGTCACCGTCTTTTCCACTGATAATGCAGAGCACAGTGCCAATCCTATGGTGAAATGGGACAAAACTCAATTGCAGGCCACCCGATTCCCCAAACTACTTGGACTCGTGTTGGATCCTTCGTTGAGGTTTCATAAGAACACTGAGCAGAAGCAAGCCACAGTGAAAACAAGACTCAACGTCCTGCGTGCTCTCGGTGGAACGTCCTGGGGATGCAATAAAGAAACGATCCTGACCACGTATAAGGCTATTGTGCAACCCGCCTTGGAGTATGCTGCGCCAGTCTGGCAGCACATCGTGTCGGACTCATCTTGGTCCAAGCTGCAGCGCGTCCAAAATTGTGCTCTGCGAATTGCAACGGGCTGCTCTAGAAGCTCTCCAATTGAGCACTTACACGCCGAAGCTCGCATATTGCCAGTTAGAGACCACTGCCAACTCCAGGCGCAACAAATGTACATTAACATCGTGAAACAGCCGAATCATCCATCGCGAAGAGCACTAAACCCGGTGAGAGAGAGACGTATCAGAAAGCCTTTCGCCGATGCTCCGTCGAAAATGGATGTGCAGAGATGGACCGAAGCGCAACAAGAACGCCTCCGTCTCTTGCGCGCGGAGCATACCCGATTCGTGAAGGAACATTTGAGCAGAGTTGCCATAAACTCCATCCTGGGAGTCGCACTTCCGAAGGTCAGCGAGACAGAGATGGAACTTGGCAGGCGTGCCAGGTGCACCCTCGAATCGTTACGCTGTGGACACTCCCCCATCCTTTTGTCATATTTGCATAGGATTGACAACAGCAAACCTGACGAGTGCCCTGATTGCGGTAGTCAAGGGAATACTACTGCGCACCTGTTCCATTGCCCAAAGAGACCGACTACATTAACGACAATAGATCTGTGGACGAACCCTGTGCTAGTGGCCGAGTTTCTGAACCTATGACGGAACCCCTCTCCGTGGCTGCAAAGAAGAAGAAGAAGCACACAAGCAAGGCTAACATGTAACACAGAGGAGAAATGAGGCTACAGTGTATCACAAGACAGACCTGGTTTTGAAATGAGGCTACCAAAGTCATCCGCGTACGCGAAGCGCTTGTTGGATTGGAGCGCGACGACAGCACAAAGGTTAACCCTGGGTAAACCTTAACCATAGGCGTTCAAGCAGTAACGTTGTGAAAAGTTGATAGACAAGCTAAAGTTATACTAGTACACTCTTTCAAGTTTTTCGAATTTCGCCTTTAAAATGGATCGATGCGTTGTGGTAATTCAGTGGAATCCACCGATTTCCACAACGGTTAACACAACGTGAAACGGGTTTGACTAACTCTAGTTTTTTAATTCATTCAACTCATGGGTGTGTTTTATATCAATGAGTGCAGAATTTAATGAGGATTTCAATTTGTTTTTTCAAAATTTGAAAAATCGAAAAATAAAACATAGTTTGGCGTTGTGGAAAAATTTTTATCTACGAAAAATCGCGATAAGTCTCTCAAACCTGGAACGTAACTGAGTTGAGAGGTTATCTTAGACCCTAAATGTAGGTAAGATGCTACTAATAGGTTATTTTCTCAATTTTATATGCTAACACTTCATTTTGTTGTGTGCACATTGCATCTAATTGCCCTAATTGCTCTAATCGCAGACGCAGTATCTATAATATTCATTTTATTTCTTGATTTTGAACCCCATTTTTGATTTTGAACTATTTTCTGACTTCATTTTTGATCTTTAGCTCCAGTTCTGCTCCTGTTTTGTCCACCTCATAGTTCTTTTCTGGCAAGCTCTATCAACTTGTTTTCCCATACTTGACAAACAGATTCTGTTTCTTCAAGCAGTTCCCTATTTTAATGTAGATTTCTGCATGCTGGGATGGATGCTTCTACTCACACTGGTGACTTTTTCCTACCACGAGCCTTCATGTTACCCGTTTATAAACGAGGTGAACACGCTATAATTCATAACTAAAACTCGCTCGCAATTCTCTAATACCGGACCATAGATTAACCTCGGCTTCATCGGGATCAGAATCAGCTTCGTAAATCCTCTACGTTTTGTTACATCCCAAAGCTGAGGCAGGTGCTGACGTGTTCGCGGAAAGGTTCATGTTTGTGAGAACAGTTGAAAAAAGACACCGCCAGTATGTTGGCACACCAAAGGTGACCATAGGCGATCAAGAATGGATTGGAAGTCGTGCTGTTCAGATTCTCGCTTTATCAAAACCGAGCAGAAGTGGAAGAATCTTTTCATTGAAGAGACTAATACAATTTGGATTGCAGGAGCTAGTGCACTGGCCTATGTCATCTCAAATGACCCACTTAGCCAGATTATACCAAAATCAGCTGACGCTGTGCGGCACTCAGTTCTATTTCATTATTTCATAACACCGAATCGTCAAAGTCAAAAATTTAATAAAACTACCCCGGAACTCGTCAGCAAGGAGAGTAGCTCTAGATATTGAATTGGACTACCTAATAAAATTCTGAAAAGGTGTCTTATGATTTCCGACCACTTCCGGAAATTTTCATTCGTCGTCCATTTTTTTTGCGACCCTCCCCCCACTCATCATTTTCGAGCCAAAAATTTTGCGACCCCCCGTTGTGGAATTTCACAACCCCGCTTGACCCTGTCTTTGCACACCCACTGGCAATCCGAAGAGCAGCATTTTGAACTCGCTGCATCTTTGTCCACGATGAATCCGATACTATGTGTTGCCATACCGGTGCTGCATACTCCAACGCCGGCTGCAAGATTGCCTTGTACGTGGTCAGGATCGTATCCTTCCTGCTTCCCCACGACGTATCTCCCAGAGCTCGTAAGACGTTGAGCTTACCTCTCACTGTAGCCTGTTTCTGCTCAGTGTTTCTATGAACTTCAGCGAAGGATCCAATACTAGACCGAGCAGCTTCGGGAAACGTGCGGCAGGCAGACGAGCGTCTTCCCAGTTCACGACGGGGTCAACACAGTGTTCCTTAGGGTCAGTGGAGAAAACAGACACAGATGATTTAGCGGCAGATACAGTGAGCATCATATCATCGAGAAAGCTCTTCAGGACGACGAGGTAGCTATTGATCTTGCGTGCAGCTACATTATTGTCTTTGTCCCGGCACAAGATGGTGATGTCATCCGCATACGCAACGACTTTGATGTCACTTGGGGGACGGGCAAATCTTCAAGGTAAAGACTGAACAGAGCAGGCGATATGACTCCTTGAGGGAAAACCGGCAGCGATCGGGATGCTATTAGAGACATGTCCCTGGAACAGTACTTTTGCTTGGCGCCCTTTGATGAGTGCGGTTATCCATCGCTTCTGCCAAGGCGGGATGGTGGCTGCCGAGATGTCGTACGTTCGTGCCGTGGAAGTGTGGAGGAAAGAAGACCACCCCCGTGCAAACCGACGTTACCCCCTCCGCGAAGAGGATTTTTGTCATGGCAGAGGTGCTGGCTGGTCGCAGCTCTCCCAAAGTTTCTTAAGATAGGTTTTTCTTCCTAAATGTCATTTTAACTACCCCAACCTACAGTGAATCGTAAAATTTCGACAAGCGGACTCCAGATTCGTGTTCAGCACCCCAGATTACCCCTAAACACATTTCTATCAGAACCAGGGAAAAAAAATTAAAATACCCTAAAAATTGCATGGGAGGTACCCTTACCTCGACGCAAAGCTTTAAAAACGCTCATAACTTCTTTCAGAGTGAGTCTATGCAGCTACGATGGCCATATTCGAATTTAACGTCCGAAAACGGTTCTACAGAAGCACATTTCACTTGAAATGTTTATGATTTATAGTAGTTCCCTTTTAAGAGGGGTCGACGGTATGATTGGGATAGAATCATTGAAGAGCGTGCCTGCGTAATCAGGATCCAACTGGCGGTTGTGTCGGGGGGGGCGGACATTGTTCACCCGTGCGTGCTGCGTTGCGGTCGATGAGCATCGCGCGCGACGATCATCGAGGGGGGGAGACGCGACATCCCCGCATTTAGATGAAATCAGATAAATTGGCATGTCCTGGAGCGTTATTAGCTTTCCTACGTTTACTTCTTATCATAATCGATAGCTATTTACTCGTAAGCAGGGTTGAGCAGGCCGTTGTGGCGATTTTTGTGGCGACTACGACCCCCCCCAATTTCTTTTTTTTCTAAAAAATTCCCAAAATTTCACGACCCCCTCAGGGGGGCCCCTGGCACCAATTTTTCAGCTTGATTTAGGGTCAAATTTTAAAGAGAAGCGAAAGTTGTTGTAATATTTTCTAGGGTCCAGTTCGGACGCGGCTAACGTGTGGACGCGAAAGGGTCAGGTATTAAAACCCCCAATTTTCATTTTTTTTCAAAAATATAAAAATTTAACGATCCCCGTTGTGGCCGGTCACAACGCTGCTCAACCCTGCTCGTAAGGAGCTCTGAAGACTCTCCTAAACAGTGGTGTGTTTTTAGCGTTCACCGCGCGCTCGACACTCACCGGACCGCCACGCGCACGCACGCGGGTGAGCAATGTCATGGAGCCTTGTGTAGGACCTCAGCGAAGCTACGGCAACCCTCGGTGACAGAATAATTTCTGATGAGATTCATGAAATCTCTTAGAAAAAATCCAAAATTCACTTAAAAAAATTGACCATCACACCAGAAAACCCTTCCTTTTCTGTGAACGAACATCTCAACCATTTGGAAACGAAGAAGTGCTACAAATAGCAGAGGAAGGATGATGACACTTCATGGCGTAAAAGCAGCTAATACATTCAGATGGTGGTTCAATGGCTATTGAATTCTTCGTGCCAGCACGTGCCGACTGGAATTTCCGCACTGTACGAGTCATAGATTTCTGATCAAAAACCTCACTACACTTGATCGTCCAAGAGGGAAAACCTTCTAGAACAGCGAACTGAGGCAGTCAGCCAACCATCCAGACCACATGCTTCATGGTGATCGGATGCACAACTGTTATGCTAGTAGTGTAAACCATAACACTTACCTATATCTTCCCGACTGAGGTGAATCTCTTTCTGTATCTGGGGCAGAAGAACCATCGGAAGCCGCCGAAACACCACATATACCACATACGAGGCGAATGTGTATATAAATCGTACCAACAATGACGGACCAACCGAATCGCTCTGCCCCATCTACAACAGAGATAGAGAAAGTAGGAAGTCATGCATGAGCAAAGTCTCCTAGTAGCTGATGAAACGCACGATACACGCGTCAAATCGAGTAAAAAAGACTGGAGCTACGTCCCCCTCTGGTGACCAGACTTTAAAAAAAGCTCTTACAATCAATCAAGTCAGTGGAAAAAGTTGCACAAGAAGACGATGAGAATCATGGACTACTAGAATTTCAATGATCAGTTTCTAACAAGTCACAAAACTCAGCAGCAAGGCTTTCGCTTGACACAACCTCAGAAGTGTAATAAGAGCAAAGATGACAGCGACAACAGCATAGTGTACGAGAAAAAACAGCTCAAGTAATCGATTCAATACGACGGCCACGCCCCTATCTAAGCGCAGAATGATAAGCAGGCGTATGCATTTCTATGAGCTTACCGCGAAATCAAAATATAGTTAAGTCCGTGGCCTGTTTCCTCAAGAAAAAAACGTTTAAATTCAAACCGTGGCTGGCGTGGCGGCTTAATTCTCAGAGATCGAGATTTAAACCGCCACGCCAGCCGCGGTTTGAAATTACACGTTTTTTCTTGAGGGAACAGGACACGGACATAAGGGCACAGGACACCCAAAAATTTGTTTTCATATTTTATGCTTATCTTGGAGAGAGTCACACGCTGATAACAGTGGTATCTCTGAAATCGTCGAAGACCCCCTTTGAGCAGAGTTATGGCTCTTCAAAGATGCCAAGATTTTGAGGGTGGAAAATTGGCGGACGAGTTGTCTCAGGCCTGTATTTCTCTTCATTCGCAATCGTTGCGCGAAAGCGAGTAAGGATAAGGAGACAGTCCGGCAATGGATTGAAGAACGGCGATTCGTTAAGAACGCATTCATCCACCCGGCCGATATCGGGGTCGAAAATCCGGAAGGGGGTCGGGCCTGTGGTGGTCGCTTACATCTCGCTTATTTGGAGGATTTGAGGTCTCGCATTTGGCACGCGTTATACAGGAGGGGTCTTCTACACAATTACACGAAAATACCGAAATTCATATCTGAGGGTGTATTGTGCCTTTAACCATATATTAGACATGGGCAATCGAAGCTGGTTCTCAAATCAGGGTCAAGCGGGTTGCGAAATTTCGCAAAGGGCAGTGGGGGGTCGCAAAAATTCTGGTTCGAAAATGGAGTTTCGTATTCATTACGAGCGCAGGGGCGCTCTAGCGCCATGCAACGCGGCAGTGCGTCGCGTACGAGTGGGATACGATTTCGCAGGGGGCGAATCACCATTCCGGCTTTTAGACGTCGTGTGGCCCGCCCATTGATTTGTTTTTGCGTCGGTATGTACCGTTGTCCTTTGGACCAAACTCCAGTCCACCATTGCGTCTCGACACGCTTTGCGGCAGCGCGCATTCGAGTCGGAAGTTTCCAGCGCCGCAGCCGCCGATCTGTTGACTTTAGGTGGGTTTTGGAAACTGGAAACTAAACATTATTGGAGAAAACTGTTTAAAAAAACAACTTCGAGTCGGCCTAGGCGCTGGAAACTCGACTGACTCAAGCGCGTGCGGCCGCAAAGCGTGTCAAGACGCAATTGCGGACCGGAATTTGGCCTAGAGAAGCACAGTATATCCCAGGCGTTACGTGGTATCTGCCCACATCAATTTTATGGTCATGACTTTGCTATGGGGTAATTTTGTAGTCTTCCGGTGATCAGCTGTGAACACATCTATCTATCCTCTTTTTAAACCACAGGGTACGACCGCTTGATGCATTACTTCGTGTTTCCCCCGCTTCATAGTCCTCCAAAGTCGCCGTTAGCAGCTTACACTTAATGGAAGGCCATGCTAAGGTAACCACAGGATCATCCAGCTAAGACAGTCTCGTTCCCTAGGATCAACAGCATCACTTCCTATTCCATTATTTTGCGGGTGCTCAATATCGTTGGGGTTGGTTTTCAGCACCTCCGGCACGGGAGCAACGATTACATCTGTGCTACAGGTTGTACTGAAGGATCTGAACTGGTAATCAGTGTGGTTTACTTCGTCACAGAATCATTGTCGACAGAAATATAGCGTACCAGTTCTCGTTCTGCTGAATCTCTTTGCATTCTATGTCGCGCTGAGGCGCTTCTTTTCGGCCGATTTTAGCTGCGCTAACTTAATATGGGGATGTTGTCCTTCGTCTTTGTAATCCATCTGTTTCATCTGATTTTTCATACATATGTGGTTAATTAATGCGCCTCAATCTTTTTATCTTCTTCAATTCTCGAAACTGGGTAAGGCGTAACCATAGATTATCATGTTGTTTCATTTGTATTTAAATACAGCAAGTCTCTTTGATTACACTTGTGATTCAACAGTTCTAATTTCTTCAGTGTTGCTCAGATGCCAAAGGTTGGGCATGTAGTTGTTAAGCCATTTGAAGTTGTGTTCCTTTTCGTTTAGACTGATGTGCTGATCAGGTCTGTAAGGATATTCATTGTCTGCTCCAGGACCGCTATCTGTTATCTCTTAGCTTCCATTGTTCTTATTAGTTCGATTTTCAATGCTGAATGGAGTTTCATCGAGATTTTGTTTTAAATGTATATGATGCGGTGTTCGTTTTGTTTGCAGATCTCGGATGTTGTACATGCCGTATGATTGAATGCTCATTGCAATGATACATGTGAAGAAGACTCTGCCGAATGAAGCCTTCACACCCCCCCCCCGTCAATGATTGTAAAACGGAGGTTTCGCCGTAGATTATCGGAGGCAAAAGTGAAGAAGGTTAGGGAGGTCGCGAAACATTCGGACCAAAAATCTAAATTTGGTGGAGAAATCCCGAAATTTCCCGATATTTT
Source organism: Aplectana chamaeleonis (assembly GCA_029168955.1). Taxonomy (NCBI): domain Eukaryota; kingdom Metazoa; phylum Nematoda; class Chromadorea; order Rhabditida; family Cosmocercidae; genus Aplectana; species Aplectana chamaeleonis. Next base: position 91,236 of record JAPDOI010002008.1, read on the forward strand.
TGGTCGCCAAAGGGAAGGATCGTAGCAGCCTGCTTCGGTTTTAGACGCTTGAGTCCGACTACTGAATGAATTGGTGCTATGTGGAAGGGGGGGGGGGGGCACTGTTGTATCGCACTTGGCCACGCCCATTTTTCCGTGCCGCAATGACTCTCCTGATTTTGGCAGGGAAGGGAAACCCCGGGTAGGTGCTCAATTTTAGTGCGGCACAGTAAAATGGGCGTGCCCAGGTCCATCGCGCCATAGTGCCCCCCCTTCCCATATGGCACCAATGAATTTTCGGCGTCTGACAAATTTAGTAATCTAATATAAACTGCCCAGAAATCGCGCCTCGGGGAGGGGGAGGAGACCGCAACAATTTTGAAAAAAAAGATGGTGGGGGGTCGCTACGATTCCGAAAAATTACGCAACTCCCCGCTTGACCCTGGAACATTCTGAAAATTTAAATGATTATTCGGATTTTGGAACTACTTCCGAATAATTCAGGAACATTTTGTCAATGATCGTATATTCGCATGCCGTCACCCAAAATTGACCATATATTCGAAACATCCAATATTTCAGTTTTCCGAATACATCGAATATTCAAAAACAATCTAATAATTTGGATTCCTGAATGAGCCGAATATAAGAAAAAAATGAATAAATCAAATTTCCGAATAGATCGAATATTCGAAAACACCCGAAAATGATCCAAAATAATTTTAAGGGTACTGAAAATACAGGTCCAAAAAACATTTTTTGAAAGATTTTTTTTTCCAAAAATTACTGAAACTTCTGTTCAGAGGAACGGAATGATATATAACCCATTAAATATTCGAACAAATCAGACTTTTCCGTTACGAATAGGAGTAAAACGCCTTTGACTGCGTTCAGAGCAACCTAGAGCATCAATAAAGAGAAGAATTGGATTCCTAGTCGAAAACTGACCCTAGAAATGTACACTTTGTCTGGAACTGTCGACTTCCCCAAAGAAAAATGCTTTCTTTGTGAGGCAGTTCACACATTCATTACGGAATGAGAAGAAAAACTGAGAGAACGTTCCAGCAATCCATGCCACATGAATCAATTCTAGCAGATTACGACACCGCCAGTCAATGAAAAACAGACAAACCCATTACGGCGTAACGCACCGCCTATAGATAAGCAAGCCAGAGGATTGAATACCGCATAAACATAGTTGGAGACCAAAAAACCTGTTTGCCGCTGATAACGAGAGCAATTTCACGGGACGCTCCAATGTTTGCCATTAGTAGGAAAGGAATATAAACATGCGAGCTTTGGCGTTTTTAGACGCCAGCTGCGTGAGAACGGCTGTCCAGTCACGACTGCAGGTGCAAAGTTCCACGCTGTTAAGAAGGTTCTGGTGAACAACTTTGCACCTGCAGTCGCGGCTGAACAGCCGCTGTCACAAAGCGGACGTCTTAATACAGCCAAGTTGTCATGTTTATTTCTTTCCCACCAATGGCAAACATTGAAGAGTCACGTGAAAATACTTTCGGTATCTGAGGCAAACAGGTTTTTCGGAATCGAACTATGTTTATATAGCAGTCAATCCACTTCTTCGCTTATCTATAGGCGGTTTGTTACGCCATAATGGATTGGTCTGTTTTTCATTGACAGACGGTGTCGTAATCAGCCAGAATTGATTCATGTGGCCATGGATCGCCGGAACATTCTCGCAGTTTTTCTTCTCATTCTCTGATGAATGAGTGAAAATTCCACAAACGGGTCGAAATATCCTCCATTACTAAATGATGTTGAGGAGCTGGGCGGGGCGACACCACATTCGGGTTTTGAGGCCGTAGAGTGCTAATCATTGCTCGTTTCTGGCCGTTTCTTTCAGCACCGTTGTTGCAGAGGCAGGGTTGAGCAGCATTGTGACTGATCACAACGGGGGGGGGGTCGTAAAATTTTTGGAAATTTCGGAAAAAAAAATGAAAATTTGGGGAGGAGTCGTAAAATTTCCGGGAAAAATAGGATTTTTTCAAACCACATGGTAAGGTAAAATGAGATAGGAATAGTCAGTCGCGTGCGAGGTGTATGCATTTTCAACAATATAAAAGCAGATTATACACAAGGAAGCTGTTCAGAAAATTGATTTTTTGTGACAAAATTGACAATTAGACACTAAATAAAGCTTTAAAAGTTTTGGTCCCATGGGGTCGTAAAATTTTGGGATTTTTTTAATTGAAAAAAGGAAATTGAGAAGGGGGTCGTAGCCGCTACAAAATTCGCCACAACGGCCTGCTCAACTCTGTGCAGAGGACTGCTTTCGATTGCCGGTGGAAACTCGAAGGCCGTTTCATCCTGGACATTGCCTTTGAGTCCGATGTGAAAAAGTACACTCTGGTACCGGGCCTGATTTAGTGTATGCAATTGCGGACTTGCGTCGTGGGGGCGCGACCCATCGCTTCCTTACGAGCTTTCGCGCCCGCATATCATCAGGTGATCGTGTACGTTTTTTTTTTCCATTTTCAAGGTTTCTCCTACTTCTTTGATTGTACGAAAGCGATGCGTCGCGCCCCCACGACGCAAGTCCGCAACTGCATACACTAAACCAGGCCCGGAACCAGAGGACAGTCCCATTACCGTGCCTCTGGACCACTTTGATGAAAAACAGGAATAGAAATTTTCAAACACTAAAACTCCGACTCTAAATAAGAATGATTTGGCTATCATTTAAGGGCTGAACAGAGTGAAATCGCGGCACGACCTGTGATGGGCAGCCGCATTGATTAACAGCCATGATCTATCGGCATGGCAGCCCATCATAAGGTCGCGCCGCTTCGCGACGCCACTCTGCTCAGCCACCTTAGGCCCAGTGCATACCTGCCGACAGCAAAAGCGTATTTGAACCACATTGATTTTCCGCCTATATCTATTCCAAGCACGATGTCGCGTCGCACATCGCGGGAACTATGCACTAGGCCATAGGGACCGTTTATACTTCCGCCGCCAAGCAGCGTCGCGAAGTGCAATCCTATAATATCGATCGTGCCGCGTGATTAATATTGCAGGAAATGCGGTGCTATCTTAGCGGGGAGGGGCACAATGGCGCGATGCACTTGGCCACGCCTATTTCACCGTGACACACTGAATTTGGGCACTTACACGGGGTTTGCCTCCCCTGCCAAAATCAAAAGAGTCGTTGCGGCACGAAAAATGGGCGTGGCCAAATGCGATACCACAGTGCCCCCCCCCGGCGCGATAGCACCGGAAATGCAATGCGCCTCGCAGTTCGGCGGCGGGAGTATAAACGATGCTTTAGGGGGTGGATCACGCCACCCCGAGGTTTTCCTGAACTGCCAAAAAATCAGGAGTCGTTGAGGCATGGGAACCTGGGCGTGACCACCCCACCTCTGCTGCGATAGCACCCTCACTGGACAACTTAGAAAACGATTCTTGTGTGTTTCTCAAGAAACCATTCTTGGGCGTTCGGAACACTAAGGGATTCCACAAGTGAAGAGAAAATTTGATCTATACGCGAAATTCGTCTAGCTGCTGATGTAGCAATTTTCTGCATATTCTAAAAACTTTATGATAGTCTCATTGAGGACTGGGATCAAGCCCTACTGAACGAGAACAGTACATAAAGAGCAAACAGAGAAAAACAATCAAGAAGGTTGTGAGGAGCCTCAGATAGTTTTGAGGCACGACGCCTCGGCAAATGGTCGGCGGCCGAAACCCCCCCGGGAACCGTCGACGACCATTTGCCGAGGCGTCGCCGAAAATGTTGTCATTGGGGCGCGTTAACTACACCCACAAAAATTTTCGTCGAGCGCGCCGCGTATGCAGCGGCATTTTGATTGGAGCATGACAGACGTTTTTTAACTGTTTTCGTAGCGCCCTTTCCTTTCTTTCGTTCCTATTATTTTTGCTCCGAAACTTACATTGAGCTGCAAACTTGCTCAGATTTTCTCATAAAAGTTCTTATCCCTCCATACGCCACCAAAACAGAGATATCACGAATATTTATTTATTTTATAGCACTTTATGACAGTTGTTTCACACAATGCAATGGTAGTACATTCGTGAGTGAAAATCAAGCAGTTTGTGAACAAATAATTGTTCAGGATAGCAGCAGGGAGCGATGCCGACGAAGAAGCCTTAAAATCCACATCAGTCTCATTTTTCATCGCGATCCTTCAACGTAGTCCACAGCACCACCGCGTCTAGTATTGAGAGAGCCCTGAAATACAGAAGTAGATCGCAGTCAAGCAACGTTTTAGCTTCGGAAAACCTGCCTCGTTGATATGTTAAAATTCCACATATCGAGTTGATAGATCTATATATATGTACATATATCTAGCCATGTAGTCTATCTGAAATATTGGAATTTATATCAGTCAGCAAAGGTCAAACCTCCATCTCTATGATTCCGCCCTATGACGGGCCAAATCCGATTTTGATCATTTCACTACATTTCCTAGTTTTTCTCATTATTTCTGGTTATTTTGCGCCAAATCGTTTTTAATGATATTTCGAGACGTTTTTTTCAGCTTCCATATTTATTGTAATTATAACATTGCTAAATCATTACTTTTGTTACGAAGCTAGACTTTTGGACATTTCCTTTCTTTTAACGAGTTTCTCACAAATCTAATCATGCCAAATCAAAAGTTTAACTCACCTTTAATGCAAATAATAAACCGTAGAGTTTGTAAATAGTTAAGCTTTTATCGCGTCGCACATGCTGCGTTCGGAGATCTCTCTTCTTCTTCTTTGCAGCCACATAGAGGGTTTTGTCATAGGCGGAGGAACTGGGCGACCAGTAGTGGATTCGTCCATAGGTCCATTGGTGTCAGCGTGGTAGGTCTCTCCGGACAGTTGAATAAATGTGCGGTATCATGGCCGACGATACCGCAGTCCGGGCACACATCAGATTTGCTGCTGTCAATCTTGCTGACATAAGACATTAGTATTGTAGAGTGACCACAGCGTAATGATGCGAGCGTGCATCTCGCCCTTCTTCCGAGTTGAGACTCTGAGGTGCAGACGGGGGCGGTATATCTCCTAGTATAGGATTTATGGCCACCTTCACAAGATGACACCGTACGAACTTGGTGTGCTCCTCGCGCAAAAGACGGAGTCGTTCTTGCTGTGAGTCGTGCCATCTTTGCAAATTGACTTTGTTTGGAGCATCGGCGAATGGCTTTCTTATACTTCTCTCTCTCACGGGGTTTAGCACTCTCCACGACGGGTGATTTGGTTGCTTTATAATGTTAATGCGGAATTGCTGGGCCTGGAGCTGACAGTGCTCCTTCACTGGTAATAGACGGGTCTCAGCATGCAGGTGCTCGATTGGGAACTCCTTGCACATCCGGTGGCGATACGGAGAGCAGCATTTTGTACTCGTTGCATCTTTGTCCAGGAGGATTCTGAGACGAGATGCTGCCAAACCGGTGCGGCGTACTCCAGGGCGGGCTGCAGAATTGCCTTATACGTTGTGAGTATAGTCTCCTTGCTGCTCCCCCACGAAGTGCCGCCCAGGGCCCTGAGAACGTTGAGCTTAGCTTTAACGACTGCCTGCTTCTGCTCGGTATTCTTATGAAACTTGAGTGACGGATCGAGCACAAGACCGAGCAGCTTTGGAAAGCGAGCAGCAGGCAAACGGTCTCCATCCCACACGACATCCGGATGAGCGCTGTGCTCCGGATGGGTCCGTCGTGAGAACGGACACTGACGACTTGGGTGCAGAGATACTTAGCATCTTGCGGTCGAAAAAGCCCTTTAGTGTGATCAGGTACTCGTTGATCTTATTGGCGGCCACCTGTAAATCCCGATCTCGACACATGATTGTTATGTCATCGGCATACGCGACGACCTTGATGTCCTGTGGAGGCTCAGGCATATCTCCGAGGTACAGATTGAAGAGGGCTGGCGATAGAACTCCGCCCTGAGGGACTCCAGCTGCCATAGGAATACTGTTGGAGACATGGTTCTGAAACATGACTCTTGCCCGCCGACCTTTAATAAAGGCCGATATCCAGCGCTTCTGCCAAGATGGTATTGACGACTCCAGAATGTTGCTTGACAGGACTCCAAGGTTAACCGTATCAAAATGCCTTGGTGAGATCCAACGCAACAGCTACAGTTCTCAATGGCTTGTTAAAGTTGAACCCGTCGATAGCATAGCTGGTAATTTCTAGCAACGCCGTAGTTGTGGAATGTAGCCTCCTGAACTCCATGTTGAAACAACTGCTTCTCGTTGTGCTCCGCTAGATCCTTGACAATGAGCTTTTCGGCCACCTTGGCGAAAGGTGACATCAAGCTAATGGGACGATATCCCTTTACTGATGACTGAGGTTTGCCAGGCTTGGGCAACGGGATGACGTTGGCTGTCTTCCAGTTTTGCGGAATAGTGCAAGAGCTAAACGAAGTGTTAATCATATCAACGATGAGCGGAAGGATCTCAGTCGGGAGTTTCTTCAGTACAGCAGGACAAATGCCGTCCGGACCGACAGCTTTGGAGTTCCGCATGTCCTTTATAATCTTCTCTACTTGCGCCACAGTGAACGCATCGGCCGTGCTCATGAGCGGGAGGCGGCACAGCTCTCTTACTGTCACTCTATTTTGCGGACCTCGCCTTGTACTCGTGACAAAGAAACTTTTACCGAGAGAGTAGGCGGCTTCGCTTTCCTGACTTGAAAACGTTATTACCGAACTCAATAGTGGAGATGGTGGCTGGCGAGCTCTTTCCCGATAGTTTCCGAAGAACCTTCCAAGTAGCTCCACTGTCCGTCTTGAAATTCAACTGTTCTGTGAATTTTTCCCACTGTCCTTTCTTGTGCTGGTCGAGATCTTTTCTGATCTCACCATCCAGCTGAGCGACGACAGGGTCTAGATGGTCAACTGCTCTTCTGGCATCTCTAGTCCTGATTTTCTCAAGAATTTCTCTGGTTACGTTTGGATAGAACGTCTTAACTCGGCCAACAGGGATAGCCGCCTTCATGGCCCTGCGAATTGCATCAGATAAGTGATGCTCCTTCTGGTGCACATTGCCATTCCACGGGTAATCAGCCGCTAGGCGTAGCGCAACCTCACCGAACAGGCACCAGTCTGCTTGGCCTAAATTGAGATAAGAACGTTGACGAACACCAGAATAAGGAGCAAGAGAATTTGAGAGATCGATGTGCACAAAGACGGGAACATGATCACTAGACAATGTTGTTGAGGTAGACCATGAGCAAGCGTTGGAAAGGTTGGACGAGATAAGAGTTATGTCTGGGGCTAGAAGATCGGCCGTTGGCAGGAGACGAGTGGGCTGATCATCGTTTAAGATGACCAGGTCGCACTCCTCAGCCCCTTCTTCGACTTCTTCTCCTCTAGCATCAGAACCAAGGGACGAGCAGAAGGTGTGGGCATTGAAGTCGCCCGCGAAAACAACTGATGATGAGAGGGAATAATCGCTGAGTTGTTTGAGAAGAGGAATGGGATTGTAGGAGGAGGGGCATGAGGTGGTAGGGGAATATATATGTTGAAAAGAGAAAGGGGTGTTTTAAGAGGGAGATGGATTGGAAGGTACTGAGAGTACCATCCGTGGGGGTGTTTGGGTATGAGGTGGGAGGGAGAGGATAAAACAAAGGTTGAAACTCCTCCGCCAAGAGCTGACCTTGGAGCATGGAAGGCAGTGTAGCCCGGGATATTAGGATGAGGATAGGTAGGGGATGGAGAGAGCTTGGTTTCTTGAACCATGATCACGTCTGGATGGTAAGTACGTGCGAAGAGAGAGAGCTCAGAAAGTTTAGTACGAAGGCCGTTGAGATTGATATGTACAATGGAAAGGGGGCGATTTGAGGAAGAGGAATCAGAGTTGGTAGGTGAAGAGCATAAAACACAGCGAAAAGCAGAGTTATAATGCCTCACAGAACTGAGACCCGAACAGGAGAGATGCACCCACCTTTGGCATCCGGAGCACTGGACGCTGGTATGTCTCCTGGTAACATCCTTGCCGCACGTGGCGCATAGGTACTTCTGAGCGGGTCCAGGATTCCTCTCCACGCCGGCCCTTTGCAGGAGAATCCGAAGGAGAGCTGCGGGCGGCCAGCACCCCTCCCATGACAAAACCCTCTTCGCGGAGGTGGTGACGTCGGTTTGCATAGAGGTGATCTTCTTTCCTCCACACTGCCACGGCGTGAACGTACGACATCTTCGGAGATCTGAGGCTGCACTCGCGATATACAAAAAGAGGTGATAAGTGAATTACAAATCTAAAAATAGACATGATCGCGAGCATCAAATTAAAACGGCAGACACTTAAGTTCAAAAATGTGGTATAGTGCTTCTGCATTTGACGCTATTAAGGTTATGGATGCATTAGAAGGAAAGAAACGTCACAGTTGACTTCTCAAAAACGATTGATGCTGACGTACATAACTAGCCGCTCGAACACGTGTGAAACCTCCTCATGAAAAAAAGATGATAATTATTGCATAATTAAAGGGCCGGAGTTCATTGACGAGGCGTCGCTGAACATGGGCGAGGCGTCGACAAAACGCGGTATTCGCCGAGGCGTCGACCCGTTTTCGTATTTTGAAACTTCCCGCGGTATCCTTTGCCAGGGCGTCGCTGAAAGTGGTTGAGGCGTCGCCAACCATCGCCGAGGCCCCGCGGAAACCCCCCCTTTTGCCAGGGCGTCGTGCCCAAAAATTCTCTGAGGCCCCCCAGATAATTTCTGGCCACAACGCCTCGGCAAATGGTCGGCGGCCGAACCCCCCCCCGGGAGCCGTCGACGACCATTTGCCGAGGCGTCGCTGAAAGTGATTGTCCTTGGAGCGCGTTAACTGACCCTCACAATTTTCGTCGAGCGCGTCGCGGCCACAGCGGCGTTCTTATTAGAGCACGATAGACGTTTTTTCACCGTTTTCGCTGCGCTCCTTCCTTCGTTCTTACTATTTCTGCTCCGAAACTAACATTGAGCTGCAAACTTGCTCAGATTTTTCATACAAGTCCTAATCCCTTCCTATGTCACCAAAACAAAGATATCACAAGTATTTATTTGTTTTATAACACTTTATAACAGCAGTTCCACACAATACAATGGTACATGCGTGGGTGAAAATCAAGCGTTTTGTGGAGAAAATTCTTATGCACTTGGTATCCATAATCAGGGGTAATTTCCAGTGACCAGGATGACAGCAGGGAGCGAAGTCGACGAAGAAGGCTTCAAATCCACATCAGTCTCATTTTTCATCACGATACTTCAATGTAGTCCACAGCACCACCGCGTAAATTATTGAAGAGGCTCTGAAACACAGAAAATAAGTATATCGTAGCCAAAAAATGATTCAACTCGAGAAAACCTACCTCGTTGATATGTTAAAATTCCAAATATGGAATAGAGAGAAATATTCTAGCAGATCTTTGTGCAGAATCTATACATATAATACATATATCTAGCCATGTAGTCTATTTGAAATAGTAAAATTAATGTCAGCGAAGGCAAAACCTCCATCTACCTCTACTCTTTTCCGAGTTCTCAAACAAGTGTTACAAAACGTTACTGTCTTCATACCACATGTCAATTTGACCTGGTCAAAAACATCTGAATAGAATATGACACAGAAAATGTGATAAAAACCCGCCTTGGATAGGACGTTTGTTCCGTCGGCAGCAGTAAGAAGGGAGCAATTAGATTTTCTTGCCGCACAAACAAGAAAAGAAACGATTCGAAACATCGAGATAGTTCTTACAAAAACTGCATTCTGCATATCTCTTATGGAACGTAATCTCAAAGTGTCGGTTAACCTCACCGTTCCGTGCGAAAAATGACATCTCCTCAACGTGATACTCCTTCTTTCCCAACTAACAAAGTATGATCACATTTCCTTTCCATTAACAGGTATACCAATGCATAAAGGATAAGGTCTCGCAATATTTGAAATGCCTAAAAAGGCGCAGTAAACCTTTCCCATACCAAAACACATATGGTACCATACCTTGAGGGGCGGACATCACTCATTGACCTAGGCATGCGGCACGGTCGATTGATATCGCTCATATAGGAAAGAAAGAACAATGGTACATAATAAACACTGAAAGTAAATGTTCATTTTTTGGTACAAGCGTAAGCCACACCGAATATTCCTTGACAGCGCTCAATAGCATCCCCTACTAACACCCCGTCAGCGGCCCCTCAGGATGTTTCGAAAATATATGCCCACAGGTTTCATTAGAATCTACAAGAAAGAAAAAACCGATACAAAAGGATCATTAAAAGAAGAAATTTTAACTCACCTTTTTGGGACAATGTCAAACCGTTTATGTAGATTATGAATTTGTTGCCATCGGTTTGCAGATCTTGCTTCGGAAAACCGTGGTGGCTCTCGCAAAACGTAAAATCAAAAAGTAAATTACAGCCATATATAAGAGAAATGAACGCATGCCTGCAAATTATACAAACTGATACCCACAAAATCGGATTGCTCAGAAAAAATCAGTTGGTGAGTGCTGGTTCATTTGGCACTATTAAGGCTGTAGATACGTTAGAATGAACGGAGGAATGATGAAAAGAACACCACTGCTTGCAGACGACTCAACAATGGTTGCCACAGACGTGAGACTCAGACCTGTGTAAATTTGCATCAATATTGGGCAATTAAAGGGCCGTGAGTTTATTGACGGGGCGTCGCCAAACAAGGGCGAGGCGTCGACAAAACACGTTCTTCGCTGAGGCGTTGACCCGTTTTCGTATTTCGAAACTTCTCTGCCAGGGCGTCGCTGAAAGTGGTTGAGGCGTCGCCAACCATTGACGAGGCTCTGCCGAAAACACCCTTTTCGCCGAGGCGTCGTGCCCAAAAATTATCTGAGGCAAAAATGGTAGCAGACGTTATGTTAAAAAGGGGGCGTGTACTCTGCACTTCATACGTACTAATTCACGCCTTCAGAAAAAATCGGTATTTCTCGCAGCTGCTCTCCGAAAATTATTTACTGCTTTGTTATCATGATCATGCCCTACTGGAAGGGAACAGAAAATAAAGAGAAAACAGAGAAAAACAATTGAGAAGCTCCCGAAAAACAAAAATGGTAGCAGACGTAATATTAAATAGGTGTCGTGCAGAGTTCACACCATACATACTAATTCACGCCTTAAATAGAATTCCGATTTTTCTGCGATGTTAGGCCTCTTTCAGAGTTCGATCGCTCTGCGACGCGACCGAATGAAAACACTGTGTATCGATCTGGTCGCGTCGCGCGATCTGGTCGCCGGCCTTTCAGACAAGATCGCGGTAAAAGTCGCCCAATCGCGCGATTGGGCGACTGAGATGGCCAGATCGCGTCGCCATGCAGTGCACGGCGACGCGACCGATCGCGGCGACCGCTTCATATGTCCTCGTTCAAATTCCTCCTTTTTTCACGTTGATCCAGGCAAAATCAGTATAAGTAGGCAAAACAATCATAATACAAAACAATTATTATCATAAAATGATTATTATCATTAAAAAAATCTACGATACACTTGAGGGTGACAATAAAACTAGGATCCAAACCACAATTGACAATGTAGTTCAATGGTCTAAACGAAACCTTCTCCCTCTTTCCACTAAAAAAAGCCAAGTACTACACCTGGGTAGAACTACTAATCCGGAAGGCGGGTACAATATCGATGGTTCAATACTCCAGCATGTTAACCTAGTTAAAGATTTAGAGTTTCTTGTCGATTCGAAATTGAATTTTGATAAGCATTTGGATAGTATTGTTGCGAAAGCTGAACAGAAACTTTTCCTTCTCTTCAAATCGCTGAAAACTAAAGGTCCATTGCTTTTGGTTACAGCCTATGAAATTTACGTTCGATCTGTTCTTGAATATGGTACCTGTATCTACTTTCCTCATTAAAAAACCTGCGTTGCTAAACTAGAAAGAGTGCAAAACAACTTCACAAGGAAGGTCTTCATAAGGTCTCTTGGCTTCACGTATAGGAGTAATCCCCATGGCATAGTGAGGAATCGTATGCTTAATTTGGATACTTTACATTACAGACGCAAAAGAAATGATTTAATTTTGGTATATAATATTATAACTGGAAGACTGGGTCTCAAAGCTCATTCATTTTTCAAACTGGTTGAATCAAATACTAGGGGAGAAAGGTTCAAGCTTAAATTCCGTCAGCCGCGCACCTCTTTGGGGCGCAGCTTCTCCATCTTCAGAGACGGCATTTAATACTTGAAGATGAGTCATACTGTTCAGATACCGATCAACTTCACTAAATTCAAAACACTTGTCAAAAATTACCTTCATTGTCAAGAAAAGACCTATCAATCGTTTTACGCTTTTTCCTTTCGAAACTTGTCATTTTTCAAGTTCCTCGATGTTTTCGTTGTTTTTCTGCCCTTTCTATGTTTCTACACGTCTGCAAGGGCGTGTAATAAAGTTAAAGTTTAATGGCAAAGCACAATGCACCTTTTTATCATAAATGACTAGCCGATTGCGCGACACCGCGAACATGAAACAGGCGTCGATTAGAATGCGTACGTAAAAGTGCGTGGTCGCCAACTTCCGCGATTGGGCATTCACACTTCCAAAATCTGCGATTTCCACGGCGACGCGACGGTCGCGTCGCCGTGCCCAAGATCGCGTCGCAGAGCGATCGAACTCTGAAAGAGGCCTTAAGTATGTACGTGAAGACACTAGAGTGTTGCCCGAATACTCGTTTATTCGAATAATATTCGAATATTCGAATAATTCGAATATTCAAAGAAGTGGATTATTCGGGTTATTCGAATAATCGAATATTCAAAGGAGTGGAATATTCGTTTATTCGAATATTCAATGAAGTCAAATATTCGGTTTATTCGAATATTCAGCACGAATAATTTGAATATTCGACAAGATCGCCCTCCATTTTGTCCTGCTCTGCCAACGCGTAGCTAGGTGCCTCCGAGGGCGCGGCCTGTAACGCCGCCCCATACCATGTAGCAAAAATTTACGGGTTTTAGCTGCGATAGCTAAAACCCGCATATTCTTGTGTCGTTCGAACCATCGCTTTCTCTGACGCTAAACCCGTATATTCTCGCTATGATTTTTTAGCGAGAATCTACGGATTTAGCGACAACCTGTGGTGAAATGCAATCTCAAACCCGCGCTGGCTACGCGGAACGCAGGGATGCCGTTCGAACAGTGTTGGCCCAGTCAATCCACACATAACTTGAAACTTTGTGGGTGGTCGTGGAGGGTGACCCCGTGTCGCTCTCTGCAAGACCTTGCAAGGGATAATTTTGGCCGCTGGTACGCTGCAGGCCGTGGGGAAGAAACGGCGATGCGCTCGATCGCAGCTGGGATCGTCTTTCTAGTACAAACCAAGACTGGGTGGGTCGATCGACCGTGTGCTGCAAGGAGAATATGCGGGTGCTGTAGCGAGAATTTACGTAGATTATGCGGGCGCTGTAGCTAAAAATTCACCAACTGAGGCTAAACTTTCCGTAACTTACGTAAATTCTCGTGTCAAAATTAGACTAGATGCCTCCGAAACCCTGGGCATCTCTGGTTTCCGTGTGAGGCATTTAGCTAAGCGTTGGCGGAATAATTTTACAGGTGCGGGGCCGACTCCTCAGTCGTGTAGCGTCACTTGTGGTCGTTTTTGACGCTTCAGAGTGCGTAGGCGTTGTGTTCTGAGCCATGCCACTCAACTTCCATAGTTAGTATCTCAACCAAGTTTACGAGCGTCTATGCTAAATTCAAGTGACAAGAGTGCAGCCGGTTCAATTACCCAAGTATGCAGTATATTGGCCCCGCCCAGCATCTGGAAGCCCTAACCATCCGGTGACGGCCTCAGTGGAGGTTAAGCGACCCAGCCGCGACGCGTGGGTGTGCCGACCGCGATGCGTGTAGGTGTGCTGACCGCGATGCATGTCGATGCGCCGACCGCGACGCGGGTCGGTGCAAAGTAGTTCCTAAGCCACATAAAAGTCTTGCAGGATGTGAACCGCTGCTAAATAGGCCGCTCAACGCGACAGGTCAAAATGTCAACAGCGCGACAACAGGCGGACGTCGCTGGGCAACGGGCAGTTGTCAAGCTTACAACGCGAGCGATTTGAGTTGTCAGGAGGGTGCAGTTTATGAGATGACAACTTCTCAACCTGTTGTCGATGCCCCAGTTTGCCCGAGTGGATTGGATGGGATAGTACGCGATAGTGTTGCCCAAATATTCGTTTATTCGAATAATATTCGAATAAATCGAATATTCGAATATTCAAATAAGTGGATTATTCGGGTTATTCGAATAATCGAATATTCAAAGAAGTGAAATATTCGTTTATTCGAATATTCGAATATTCGAAGAAGTGGATTATTCGAATTATTCGTTTATTCGAATATTCAAGAAAAATTATTCGTTCCAACACTCTAGAAGACACCTCTATTCAGAAAAATGAAAACAAGTTACTTGTAATCTTAAAATGCCGAAAAAAAGTTACTTGTAACATATCTGAGCCGATGTAAGTTATTTGCGACTTATCCCAGGTCATTTAAGTTACATGCAACATATCGCAAGGGATACTACGTGCGGTGCGCCTCCGATATGTTACATGTAACTCAAATGACTTGAGATAAGTCGCAAGTAACTTACATCAGCTTGGATATGTTACAAGTAACTTGTTTTCGATTCCTAAGAGGATACTGCGTGCAGTGAGCGTTCGATATGTTACATGTAACTTAAATGGCACAATTTAAGTCGCAAGTAACTTAAATCGGCCAAGAAAATATTTCCAATGTTCATGTACGACGCACTCGCGGAGTCAGCCTTATGACTGGCGTCGCTGTTGGTTTAATTACCCAAGTTTGAGGTACTTGTCCCAAACCAGCAAGGAAGGCCCTGCACAGCATTTTTTTTCGCGTAGTGTGTGGTCCGGGACGTTACTTGTAACATAATTGTAACTTACATGTAATATAAGTTTAAGTTACACGTAATATATATGTAAGTTACTTGAGACATTGAAGTAAGTTACATTTATATTACAAGTAACTTGTTATGATTTTTCTGAGCAGTCGCCGTCGCGCGGCGTGGCTGAGACGTCGCGGTGCGAAGAAGCGCGCCTTTCACAGTACATATCCACCGCTAGTCGCATCGTGATGAGGCCCTAGCCGCGACGGCGACTAGTGTCTTCACGTAACATGGTTTTCCTCTCCCTCCCAAAGTCGGAAGAGTCGCTGCTGCGCGAAAAAATGGGCGTGGCCAAGCGCCCCCACCACGCCTGTTTTCTTTTCTTTTGTTCTTTTCCTTTGTTTCACCGGCAAGGCTGCTTCCCTACTCCCTAGCCTGTTCAGAGCTTCAGCCACTTACCTCTGGAGAAAGACGGTATACCTATGTGAATGTGACACATCACTCTTCAATTTTTTTATACCCTACCCTTTATCGATTGGGTTTCATCAACTTTGTTTACCGTGAGAGTTTTGTGTCGTTGGCAATTTACTGCGCTTCTCTGGGCCGAATTCCGATCCGCAATTGCGTCTCGACACGCTTTGCGGCCGCGCGCTTTCGAGTTGGAAGTTTCCAGTGCCGCAGCCGCCGATCTGTTGACTCTAGGTGAGTTTTGGAAAATAGAAACTAAACAAAATTGGAGTAAAGCTGTTTTCAAAAAAACAACTTCGAGCCGGCTTTGGCAACTGGAAACTCACCTGACTTCCGGGCGCGTGCATGGCCGCAAAGCGTGTTGAGACGCTGAAATGCGAGACCGGAATTTGGCCCAGACAAGCGAGGCAGTATAATCGTCCCCAACGCGAACAACTTCCGGGCTACCGGATCTTGCCGTAATCTTTCGAAAAAGTAAAAGTTTCATGAAAACAAGTCACTTACATGAGAATGGGAAGCACTGTCCCTGAGAAGCGTAACGTCAGTACAAGAACACACCAAAGAAATCAAGTCTCCGGAAGCTATCGGATACTTTCAGAGTATAAATTACACTTTCATGGATTCAGACAGTATCTTCCCATGTAGTCTTTTGAAGCGCATGTCTTAGCCCCTAACCTCCTCATCCTTCGGGAGTACAATTTTTTGTGACTTCAAAACTATTCAAACGACAGCATTGTATCAGAAAGCCTTTGAAATCACTTCATTACTGCGCTTCTTTCTGGGCCAAATTCCGGTCCGGGCAATTGCGTCCCGACACGCTTCCTGCGGCCGCGCGCATTCGAGTCGGGAAGAGTTTCCAGAGCAGCAGCCGCCGACATGGTTGAACTCTAGGTGGAGTTTTTGGAAACTGGAAAAGTTAACGAAATTGGAGAAAACTGTATAAAAAAGCCACATCGAGTCGGCTTTCGGCGCTGGAAACTCGACTGACTTTGGAGCGCGTGCGGCCACAAAGCGTGTGTCGAGACGCGATTGCAGGACCGGAATTTTGCCCAGATAAGCACACAGTCAGAGGAGAAAACAGTGATTCAGCATATACCATGGTGGGACTTTTATCCTTCCACATTTTGCTAATGCAGAGGCAATTTCATTGCTATCTCCCGTATTTCGCTACCAATGTATACCTCATAAAGTTCAATCAATCAATCATTCCACAGCTTTATTTCTTCCACAGGTAAAGAAGTACACATACTGTGTACTATAAATAAATAAAGAGGTAGAGCTTCAAACAATTGAAAAAACACTAGTGACAATAGCACCCTGAATTTCAAAGCTTCAAACAAAATGGAAAATACCATCACTCCTGTGTACCGACCTGAGATCAAACATGGATAGTCTGTGTTTGAGAATCCGAGAAATTTCCCCGGCCTCGACTATTTTCGAAGGGGCAATTTGTTCCAAATGTTAACGGTATTCACTCAATTTGACGCGGAATCAATCGCCATTGGCTACCCAAATCGGATGATATCCTCGTAAGCCGTGCCCCCAATCGAATCTAGCGCATTGGTTTCGTGTTGCGCTGCGTCAGCCACTACCTCAGAAAAATAAAACAAGTTAGCTTGTAAAATAAAAGGCTGGAAACAAGCTGCTTGTTGTACATAACTGAGCTGATTTAAGTTACATGCGACTTATCTCAGGTCATTTTAAAGGCATGAGGCTCTCGATAAAATCGGTTGTTTTGTTATCCCCATAGAATGGTAGATCTGGCCATCGCAAAAACGAAATATGTGAAAAATTGGAGAAAACGCTCAGGAAATTAAAAGTTAATGCTTGGTGTCCTCCTGCCCCCAAGTATCGGGATTTGTGTAAAAGCCTGTTTTGTCAACTTTTATTTTGCTTTGTAAAGTAATTTCTGAGCATTTCTGGAGACTTACTTGACTACTTTAACAGCAAAATAAAAAACGAATAAGCAAGCATT
>JAPDOI010002009.1:0-108312 GCA_029168955.1 Aplectana chamaeleonis
TATAGTTATAGTAGAGCAGGCCACTTCTAGCAGGACACTACAAAAACGTATTAGCAAAATGTAGGCTACACAAGCGTGTGGCTGTTCTCAAATCCACTTACGACACAATGGACGTGCTTGCCGTCTAATGCACCCACAGCTGCAGGGTGCCGTGTTTCTGACCCTGAATGTTTCGGCCTTCATAGACCATGTTTCCGTTGTTGGCACTGGGAAGGCCTCGCCAAAGCCACAACACTGAAGCAAAGAGCGTTGTATGCACATGCATTGCAGGTGGGATACAGGTATCGCGTTAAAGTAGATTAACCTTCAACCAATTTTCCTGCCGCTTCGTGTGCAATCGATTGTGCCAGTCGAAACCCCGATCACGCAAACTCTTAGCTCAGTTGCACAAAACTTGGTCCATGACCAGTAAGCCTTGCGAGTTCATCATTAAATGACTCAATAGTTGGTTAGAAAGTTCTGTTTGGGAAATCGTACCTTAGGAAAATACACGGCCTTTCCCGAGCAGTGATGGGTGCATGACGTGTCCCAGCGTGACTCAGCACAACTTCTAACCTGATCAGTGATGCCTCAAATTCGTCCGGGTGTAGGCGCGTGAAGGCGAGAAAGCTTTGAGGGGTCATACACTCCATGTGAGAATCGAGTATTCTGAAGCGTGTGCCGAGAAATGGAACATGTGCCGGATTTATGTACTCTCTGCTCGCCAGACTCCCGACTCCTCAAGCGCATAGCGCATTCTAAATATGTGCGGAGCGTCAGGTAATTTCGTCCATAACTGCAGCAGACTATGATTTTATCATTGATGACGTAAAGCCGACGCTCATTTGGGTCGGGGCGGAGCAAGCAGCAGAGCGGTTGGTCGCCATGGCTAAATATAACGGGGATAACAGTATTCGACATCATCAGCTCAATAAGTCTTACTTCGCCCGGTATGAGGAAAATGGGGAATAAGGTTATATACTCCAGATTCCCCTTCGTGTATATGGAACGTTCTGACATTGGTGTGAAGCGGAACTACAGGCGTGGTACAATCTAGAAAAAAACTGCGCATCCTACGCTCTACATTTCTTGAATTTTAGAATTTCTGTTGTTCTAAGTTCAGAAAACCAGAAACTGCCAAGAGCAGGGAGACATAGAAGTAGTTAGCCTGCAATCCCATGTTAGTTTTTGAGTATATATGTGCGCAGATTCTGACCATTATACAAACCGCTGAGAAATCGTACGACATAAACAAAGGTGCGGGTGACAAGGAAATGTTTTCGAATTCTCGTCTGCTTGTAGAAGATCTCCAACCCGTCACGCCGGTCCACGTGGTCCACGTAAGCAGTGTAGTCTGCTCAATGTATTACATACGTGTTTAACAGGAAAGCCAAATTCGGCTCATGGCCCCATTCATAACAGGCCGCTTCTACTAGTCGCGGCGCTACAAACAGTTACGAAAACCCATCGCGCAATCTTTCACTGAGTCACGACGGGTCTCGACTTTTTAGGACCGTGTTCTGATTGAAGTGCTTACTTCAATGACTTTTTACTGAGATCCCCTTCTACCTAGTTCCTGACCTTTTTATCCGAATATTATGCTCTCTGATCGGACTTTCACCTGACACAGGTCAGACAAAAATTTTTCATATTTCAATGTCATCTGCGACGTTTTAGGTCAGTTTTTTTGCGCAATCGCGGAGAATCAAGTCTAGTTCGACATTTTGTTTTCGATTCTGTGATAAACTGTAGCCTGGATTAGAAATCTCGAGATTTTCTGCCCAGAGTCGATGTTTTGACTTTAATGACGTTGTGGTCGAAATTTATACATTTACATTCAGAATTAAACATTCCCTGCTACTAAATTTGGCTTTTGCGCGCGCAATTGTTTCCGAGAACTTCGCCTCCATTTTCAACATAACACGACTCTTCAGTAGAAATTCGGCTGTTTCGACCAGGGGTTTTCCACACATTCCAGCATGAGTGCTGCCTTTTATTCCAAATGCGACAATACTGCGTTCAATTTTTGTATTATTAAAACATGGTCCGGCAATTTCAATCAAAATTCGATTTTTCGCTCTTCCAAAAATGATAATTTTGATTTTTTAGCGGCATATTCGCTTTACTCGATTCTCTTGAAGAGCCAAAATAAATGCATATGATCTTGAAGGCAGGTTCTGGGCAGAGTTTCGTTTTGGGGGTTTCTTATTTAATCGTTGGACTTATCCCAGCTACCCTCCCTATCGAACCGAAATTCCTGTCCGCAGTCACAGACAACCGCAGTCGCAGCACGCAAAACGACGATGCGTGGTCCCGAGCGATTAGCCTTTGCCCCAGAACGATTGTCATCGTGTTGCGTGCTGCAACAGCGGCTGTCCGAGAATAGCGGACCGCCGTTCTCTTCGATACGGATAATAGTCACGGGAAAAGGACGACTACCGTGGAGAATGCGGCGTCCTTTAACCTATTTCAACCCATACGCATGCTCCAGTTCAAGTGTTAACGGTTACAGAGGCATGCAACGGTGTGCATGCATGCAAAATAGAGGGTTGGACAGTTTCTTGAGTTTTTTTTTTCAAATTATTTTTCCACCTTCAGCTGGAACGGACGAAGCAGCGACTGGAGAAGGAGTGGGCGCGTTCTCAAGAACAGTCGTTGAACCGAAAGCCGATTTTGAACTCTGCTGTTGGGTTTTTCAGTGCAGCAAAAGTGGTGGGTTGGTGAAAGTGTGATGTGTTGTGATGGCTGTTTTGTCATGTGAAGGTAGTTTTTGTTTTAGTATTTCTCTCAATCGTCTAGTTGGAAAGAGAGCCCTGGAGTGGATCCCACTGGTATGAATGGAAAGAGTGCTGAGGTATTGGAAGATGCTAGTCAGCAACAAGAAAAATCTGGGTGCCTGTCGAGGAGACGTAAGCTGAGGTTAGTTTTTGAGAATTGTGGACGTTTTTATTTTTGCGAACCTTTTTTATGGGGTTTTAGCGACTGCGTCTTGTCGTTTTCACGATCTTCTCCCCCTTTTGCTGATATTGTACTCTGCTGCAATTTGTCATGCGGTCTTTCTATACTGCGCCTACGGCGATCTATAGTACTCCATGAACCTCTTAGAGTGCGCCGAATTCCGTTATGCAATTGAATCTCAGGTCCATTTACTACCCCCTTCAAGTAAAGTAGTGCACTATTTTCGTGAGCGGTGCCACAACCTTCATTCAAATGAGCGGATTTACTGAGGTCGGATTCTTTTCGTGCCTCTTTTGAGAATAGTAAGCATGCATGCGGACTCTTCAGGTTTTATCAGGTTTCGAAGCATTGCTTTGACATCGCCTCCTTTTCGGACCCTGTAGGTCAATTATTTGCCCATGCTCTTCACACCCAGGGGGTCACCTATGGCGTCGAGAACTGTATCAATTCTCTTTTCGGTTCTTCGTGAGGTTTGGTACTGTATTTCGGCAGGCTTTTTTTATGATTGAAGCTGTCTTTCGCGGGGATGATCACCAATACATTTTCCGTCTTCCTATTTTTCAGAGAATTGCTGTTTGCCGCGGTAACCAATAAACTTACTGCCACCCACCGTAATCCTTCATAAATCAAGTAAAGGAACGGAATTTGTGATCAGGTCCTCGGAGAACAGCCCTGAACAAAGATTAGCTAAATTTAAAACATTGGTCTATGCTCAGGGTCAAGCGAGGTTGCCAAATTTCGCAGTTAGGTGCGGTGGGGGTCCCGCAAACATTTCGCACGCAAAGAGCTAAATTTGGTGAACGTGTCCCGAAATTCTCGATATACTGGTCATCAAAGGGAAGGATCGTTGCATTCTCAGGTTCTAGACGCTTGAGCCTGACTACTAGACCAATTTTCGGCGTCTGACAGTTTAAGTAATCAAATATAAACTGCCCAGAAGCCCCGCCTCGGGGGGGGTTGCGAAAATTTCGGATTTCGGAAAATTGATAGTGGAGGGAAGAAGTTGCTCCGTTTCGAAAAATTACACATCGCTCCTCTTGACCCTGTCTATCCTATACCGACTGCGGACTATTGAAATTTTGCGCAAACAAATTAGAATCGACATCATGTTCATTTTTGGTCACTTAAATAACCTATGAATACGAAGTTTTTCTTTGCAACAGGAGTCGAAAAATAAAACATTTCCGACTCTTGTCCAGGGGGTTATTTGAGGTATTGTACCCTAATCTGCTTCTAAAACTTACGGACAAAAAAACAATAATAATTCGTAAAAGGTAATCCCACAGAATGTATAGTTTCACTGCCATTGGGGTGGGTATTTGTAATCTTTGGGACCCTGACAGAGCTGTATTGCCTTGTGAACGTAGTTTCAATTCAGGTACTACATATTCTGGTGACGTGGATGACCGTCATCTTGAAATGATTCCAGTCGCTGGCAAGCGCTTCGTCGTTTCAAAAAGGTGCTTCGTCTGTACCCCGTTCTTCTATGTTGTGTGGCTTTACTTATTCAGAATAAAGTTGTATCACGACTTATCTTGGTTGTTTCTCCTTGTTATGAAGTTTCAATCTGCAAACCGCAGAAAAATTTGGAAAGAGTGCGGAAACAGTGAGAAATATTTTTGATTTTTGGGGTTGCGAGTGACAAATGTCAATGGGTACCGTGCAGCAGGTTCTATCTCTGAATCATAATGGGGTGTTTCTGTCTTCTCAAAAAGGGAGCACTGTCTCCAAGCTCTGTCACGCATTCCTTATGAGAACATGACTAAGTGGAGGGCGACCCAATATAGCATACCACACTACTGTAGTATCTCGTAATTCATTTCGATGTGAATAACGCTAAGAACGTTATCCAACGTTTTCAAAACGGAGAAAAGGGTTATCCAACGTCATTATGACTGCTAGGGTTTGATTAAAACAGAAACGATTCGGGATGGAGTTTTCCTTTGTGCGTACTCTATACCATATCAATACCGTATGTGGCTGCACAGTGTCATGAGCACTGAACAGGGCTTCTCTTCATTTTTAATCAAAGCCCAAACCTCAGTGAGACTTGCTGGGATTCAGATTTCAGCGAATCTTATATTGCTGTATAGCCCTCCTTGTCTTGATCCGTAAAGGCATCATGCGCGTTGAAAAGCGAAATTCCTGTTTTTGTGTTATATTGTGTTACAACACCCCTGCTCTTGGCGCACCAGCATAGATCTGTAAAGGGGGTCTCCAAAGCAGGAATTGGTATTTGGTTAGCGTTACAAATGCTTCAACAAAAGGGAGAACAATAGGAAAGCGGAATGAGGAGAGTCTACAAAAATGAACAATATCCTCCAAGAACTCTTTTTCTTTTTCGAAACTTCCAAACAGCGGAAACAAACCGTTGTGGTTCTCTATCGAGGAAGCGCTTTTGGCTCCATAAAGGACTTTGATTATGTGAGTGCCGATAAAATATGTATATATGCATGTGTACCTAATAGCTATCATTAAAAGAGGAGATGATATCAAATTGCTTTAGGAACCAGTCAATTCTTTCCTCGTAAAATACCACAACGGTTTTGTTTCCGCTGTTTGGAAGTTTCCGAAAAGAAAAAGAGTTCTTGGAGGATACGGTTCATTTTTGTAGACTCTCCTCATTCCGCTTTCCCTATTATTCCTTTTTGTTGAAAGCATTTGTAACGCTAACCAAACCACTTCTGCTTGGGAGACCCTTTTTACAGAATTGTTCACTTTTCTTGATATTACGCTGTAATATCCCATGCAAGAATTCTGAACAAAGACCTAACCTTCATCTCCCCTCTAGATCAGTCCTCTTTCTGTGGTCACAAGAATCAATGACCCAAAATGTTGTAAAACTATCTCAGAAAAATCACTCGATGTCAGGGCTGACTAAGACTGATGTTCAAGCATGATATAAGCTAATAAATGGAGTGATATCCATGATATAGTTTCCCACATAATTCATTCATATTGATTGGTGTCAGCCACATCTGAGCAGCACCTAGGTTGTTACTTGCACTCTTCCATGTTTTTTCATACGTATCGAACGGGTCAGCCACGGTGATTTTTCTCATCAAACTCTGTCAGGGGCCTGATAGGGCTTTAGGCCCCGTGTATAGTTGGTCGCTCGTGCAGCGTAGCCAGCCCGGTCGACAATCATGAAAGCCTGCTGGCCTTCAGCCGGATGCAGAATCTTCCCGCAGTTCTTCGCTTTCAAATGTAAAACTAACTTAAAACCTGGACAGTCAGAAACTACACCTTCCATTCCATCTGAGACAATTTCCACATCAAGTGAAACAAAGCAAGTTTTACATACTCATTATTTCTGTTTCCGTCACGTCTTCCATTCCTTCGCAGAACAGCCGCTTCGATTCCTTTTTTTTTTACGAATCCTGATATGAAAAAGCTCTGCTGAGCTGCGAATGGAGACAGTTCTAACAATTTGTTTTTGAATATAGATGCTGATAAGCAAGTACACATTTATTGCAGAAAAAAAATCAGAAGGCTGGTGAAGAAAGAATGAGGAGCACTTAAAATGGGGTTGTGTGAATGACCTTAACTGCGTTACTGAAACTGAAAAGTAGCTCTGGCAACAATGACCTGCATAACATCCTCAAGCTTTTCTGCACGCTATGCTTGTCATCCTTACACTTTTACAAAAGTTTTGCAAAGGTGTTCTCATCGGCTACCTGCCTGCGCAAATCCCGGAGGGCATCCAGCACACTATTTGAGACAACTAGCGCAAAAGCTCAGAAGACTCTTGCTGATTCTTTGAGGTATGCTGCATAATTTTGCGGATGGCTGGCATCAGTCTACCGAGCTCCTGCTCACTCTACGAGGTGGTCTGCACAACTTCTTCGGATGACCAGCAACGGGTCCAGAACACCTGCTCCTCTATCCAGCAGGTTTCCACGACGTCCCGATGACGTCATCAGAAGCCCGGAAGCACTTTTGGGACTATCCTGAACGGGGGGTGGGGGGCACCCACGATTTTCTCAATGAAAATGGATGGAAAAAACCTCGATAAAAAAGATGCTTGATGCTGCTATCAATCATTGTTGTTGATGAAGTTCTGTAGAAATACTTCGATTGATAAGGCGTTATAGATCCGGTGGTTCATTCAATTTCTGAATTGAGATCTTGAGTGCCCCCCGTCTAGAATAGTCCGCACTTTTCTACGACGTCCCGATGGCGTCATCAAAAGCCCGAAGCTTACTTCTCGATCGGGATGTCCCGATGACGTCATCAGAAGCCCGAAGTGCACTTTTTGGGACTATCCTGAACGGGGGAGGCTACGATTATTCTCTTATGAAAATGAATGTAAAACCCAAATGATAAAGATGCTTGATGCTGCTATCAATCATTGTTGTTGATGAAGTTCTGTAGAAATACTTCGATTTATAGCGTTATAGATCGGTGGTTCCATTTCCATTTTCTGACTTGGAATCCTGAGTGCCCCCCTCCGTCTAGGAATAGTCCCGCGACTTTTTCACGATCGTCCCGATGACGTCGTCAGAAACTCGAAGCACTTTTCCCACGACGTCCCGATGACGTCATCAGAAGCCCGAAGCACTTTTTCACGACGTACCGGATGACGTCATTAGGAAGCCTGAAGCACTTTTCACGATGTTCCATGACGTCATCAGGAAGCCCGGAACGCACTTTTCACCGACGTCCTGATGACACGTCATCAGAAGCCCGGAGACACTTTCACGACGATCCCGATGACGTCATCAGAAACCAGACGCGCACTTTCACGACGTCCTGATGACGTCATCAGAAGCCCGGAGCACTTTTCGACGTCCCGATGACGTCATCAGAGGCCCGGAGCACTTTCACGACGTACCGATGACGTACATTAGAAGCCCGAAGCGCTTTTCACGATGTTCCGATGACGTCATCCGTAGCCCGGCGCACTTTTTCTAATGACGCGTCCCGATGACGTCATCAGAAGCCCGGAGCACTTCTTCACGACGTCCTGATGACGCCACGAAAAAGCCCGGAAGCACTTTCCACGACGTTCCGATAGGCTCCATCAGAAGCCCGGAAGCACTTTTCGCGACGTCCTTGATGACGTCAGCTCAGGAAGCCCGAAGCACTTTTTCACGACGTCCCTATGACGTCATCAGAAGCCCGAAGGCTTTTCCACGACGTCCCGATCCAGCGTCATCAAGAAGCCCGAAACACTTTTCACGACCCGTCCCGATGACGTCATCAGAAGCCCGGCACTACTTTCGCGACGTCCTGATGACGTCATCAGAAGCCTGAAGCACTTTTCACACGACGTCCCGATGCTACGTCAATAGAAGCCCGAAGCACTTTTTCGCGATGTCCCGATGACGTCATCAGAAGCCCAGAAGCACTTTTCACGATGTCCCGATGACTCTTAATCAGAAGCCCGAAGCACTTTTCGCGACGTCAATGGCGTCATCAAACCTGCGACACTTTTCGACGTCGATTACGTCATCAGAGCCTGACGCACTCAGATCGCCCGATAACGTCATCAAACAAGCACTCTTCGCGCGACAACCTGATGACGCCATCAGTAATGACATCATCAGAGCCGAAGCTACTTTTCACGACGTCCCGATGACGTCATCAGAAGCCCGAAGCACTTTTCACGACGTCCCGATGACGTCATCAGAAGCCCGAAGCCCTTTTTCACGACGTCCTTCGATGACGTCATCGTAAACAAATAGCTTTTTCACGACGTCCTCCGATGACGTCATCAGCCTGAAGCATCTAGCCCTTTCGACGACGTCCCGATGACGTCATCAGAAGCCCGAAGCACTTTCGACGTCCCGATGACGTCATCAGAAACCAAGCCGCATCACGACGTCGGTATGGCCATCAAGCCAAGCACTTATTTTTTACAGCACTTTTGCCATTACTAAAGAAAGCTGGTCAAGGCATGTACCGAAGAGGAAAAATTGAAAGGAGAGTCGTTGAACATTTGGAAGAAAAATTGTATCATTGTTCGAACAAAAATTGCCTTCATGATTATCACAAAAAGAGTTATAATGTGGTAAGCACGTGGCTAGAGCGCAGGCTGAAGCAAAACTCTGCTTGCGCCTCGCTGTAGGCAGTAACGTGCGAATGCTAGGGCATTCCTGACCAGTTCTCGAATTTTATTATTCCCTTCAGTGGTGCGGTGGCCCATAGAGAAAGATAATTGCTGATAATATTGTTGTGAAAAAAACGACCCATCGCTGCTGGAGATAGTCGGAATTGAGAGATTTCGAGAAATCCCCACAGCTCAAATACCTTATATGTACAGTTCCATGTACTGTGCTTCTCTGGGCCGACTTCCGGTCCGCAATTGCGTCTCGACACGCTTTGCGGCCGCACGCGCTCGAGTCAGTCAAGTTTCCAGCGCCAAAGCCGACTCGATGTGGCTTTTTTACACAGTTTTCTCCAATTTTGTTTAGTTTTTAGTTTCCAAAACCCACCTAGAGTCAACAGACCGGCGGCTGCGGCGCTGAAAACTTCTGACTCGAAAGCGCGCGGCCGGGGAGCGCCTCAAGACGCGGTTGCGGACCGGAATTTGGCCCAGAGAAGCACAGTATATGTATTTCACTAAGGGTCCTTTCTGGAAAGCAGAGAAAAATAAATATGAAACATACCTAGAAAGGGTTACAGAATGTCCCAGTAACGTCCAGCATCGTAAATGGATTTCAGAGTCGTCAACAGAGTCCGAAAAAGCTTCCACAGCGAACTCGGCACAAAAAAGGCTGAAAAACAGAGCAGCAACGAAAAAAAATACAAGAGACCTGTTTCGCCTCTTAACCCTAGACAGGTATTAAGACAGTTTCAATAACACTCCTCGAGGCTCATCGGTAGGGTAGGAGTGCTGTGTTCGTTTTAGATTAGGCTTCACACAGTCGCGCCATTCGTAAAAGAATATTTACGAAAAATTGGGATTCGGCACAAATCGCTTTCACGCGTTTGCAGTCGCATTATTGTCTCGATCTTTGGCGAAACTACTACCCTCGTGATCAAAAATTCCCAGGACAATAAAAAAGAAGTGCTTCGCAGTAAGTGTGAAGAACGTGAAGCGAATCTTGGCTGGAAGGACGTCTTTCGGATGGAAGGACAGGACGGAATTTGGATAGATGGATGGATGCGTCAGAGGGACGTGTGACCAGAGTCGAGCAGAGTTGCGACTCGGCGCAATGGTGGGATCGTAAAATTTTTGGAAAACTATTGCAAAAAATGATTTTTTTTGGGGAGGGAGCGTAACAATTTTGGAGAAAGAAGTTAATTCTCTCCAAACCATTTGGTAAGCTAAGATGAGGTAGTAACACTCAGTCGCTTGTGAGAAATACGCATTTTTATTCGCGGTTTTTCAACTACTGCTCAAAATTTCTTAGAAAATTTTATCTTCTAGAAAACGCAGAAATTGCCCTCTATTATCAAAATCTTGAAAAAAAAAACGCTGAATAAACGCCACATTTCAAAATCAAAAAGATTGCTCTTTCTTCTTGTGAAAAAAATATACCTGGGGTACGATTTTGCTTTGAGAACATCAGAAGTTCCCAGTTTCTCTTGAAAATGTTTGACCTCTTTCAGCGGAGCTACGACCCCTCCCTGCATGACCAAAATATTCGGAAAATGTCGCGAAATTTTCACAAACCCCCTATTCACATAAACTTAGCGTAAAATTTCTACGACCTTCTCCACAAATTCAGAGACTTTCCTTCTTGTGCGAATGTTTTACGACTCCCCCAGCATTTCCCGCTGCACAGCCCCGTCGTACCCTGGCCGATGTTTTGCGACTCAACAAAACTACGACCCCCACTGCAAAAAAAAAGATTCCTTGGAAACAGAACCTAGAAATTCTAGCAATTTGGAATTAATTTTTTTTCAAGACCTAAATCGGAGAACTTCACAAAACTTTAAGCTTCCGATTTACAAGAAAAGGCTACGTAAATCGGTTTTTTTCCAAAGATGGATGTGGAAGTTTATACCTTGTCCCAAACGAGATGGCAAGCGAAGCGTTCAAAGAAGCGGCGCTTCCTCTGCGTCTCTGACATTTTTGGATTACGGTAAGACAACGCGCACGCAAATCACGCGAAGTGTCTTACCGTAATCCAAAAACAGACATCAACGGGTTTTTCGCGTTATTTCTTTTTTTCACATACTTCTTTTTTTGCTTTCTTTTCGCTCAAAATGCTCGTGATACTCACTTTCGATGCAGACACTCTTCTTCACGTGGCAGTCGAAGTGTTCCAGAACGTGAAAACGTGGAAAACTCGTCGAATTCTGCTTTTGGATTACGGTAAGAAATGCTGCGTGATTTGCGTACGCGACGTCTTACCGTAATCCAAAAATGTCAGAGACGCAGAGGGAGCGCTGCTTCTTTGAACGCTTCGCTTGCCATCTCGTTTGGGACAAGGTATAGCGTTTGTACGAATAAGGACAGTCACAATTTGCCCACAGAAGATTTTACATTCAAGATGATTTCTTTAGGTTAAAAACGTTTTTCTATCCATCAGCGGCTAAACCTGCATGAAATTAACTGATTCGGCGTTAATGTTGAAAAAAGCTATTTATACAGAAAATAAGGGAAAATCGGGAGATAAAAACCTTTCTTTCAACATACCTGAACTTGAGCTGGCGTTCGGATGAATCTTGGAGGTACTGGCTCCTTCCCGTTCCGAAATTGTAGAAATACGTCCTGAAATATCACGCTTTCTGCAATGAAATTTCACTTGAAGATCAGTCAAAACGCCTACCAACCGGCCAGCTTCCGTCTCATACTCCATCCAGCCATTGTTCAGATTTCGACGTGGCGCATCTGCCACGTCCGGCACCGGAGGAAATGGACGACTATTCAGCTCATCCATTTCCCTGATATTCGTATATATGTGCTTATCATCGTCCTGATGCGATGAGCACAAATTTGGAGATGCCGAAAAGCTGGTGATCTGAAGAGGCTAAATTTCAAAAAGGTAGCAAGTGAACTATGGGGCAAAGTGAAAAATGAAAACATTGCAGCCCAAGTTCTCGCAAGCTAACTTTTCCAAATTTTGGAGCTTTTAGCATAATCATTTGGCGCGACTGTTGTATACGGTTCGAAAGCACAAACTATTTTCTACCTAAGCCTTCTTTCCACATCGGAAAACTTCCAGAAAATAAGCCGGTAGTTCCCTATTTTGTGACAAAATTCGGTGGAAATCCAGCAAAAAGCTCGGTTGTGTGCGAAAATTCAAGAAAAATCTTCGTTACTGAGCATTTTTGAACAAATGTACTTCTTCCGAGAGAAACAATCCAAGCTGCCTAAGCTAATCAATCGTTTCAACACTCTGAGGAAAAGGAGATGGCTTTCGCGGAAAGTCTAAACGGAGCGTGATTATTCTTATTCAGTCTATTTCTTCATTGATACACCACATACTGTCCTTAATGAATATTCGAGGCTCTGCGCTTGAATGATAAAAAAAGACTGAGGAGCGGATAGTATCTCCAGTTCCAAGGAAGGAAAAGCAGAACCAGCTCAACAGGTGATGGTTAGTTTCAGGATCACAACACGGTTGAGCAGGGATGCGACCCGGCGCATCGGAGGGTCGTAAGAATTTTGAAAAAAAAACTTGTGAAAAAAAAAGAAAATTTGTAGAGAGCTCGTACAAATTTTTGGAGAAAAAAAGGAATTTGCTCCAAACCGCTTTATAAGCCAAAATGAGGGAAGCAATTTTTCTAAAAATGGAAAAACAATGAAACATCCCAATGGATCGTAGAAATTTTTGGAAATTATCCGAAATTTTGGTAAGGAGGGAGGGTCGTAGCTCCGCCGAAAATTGACGCAACGGTCTGCTCAACCCTGGCAGGGCTGGGCAGGCTTGCGACCAGTGGTAACGGGGCGTCGTAAAAAAATTGGAAAATTTACGAAAAAAAATTGGGAGGGGGATGTTCGTGAAATTTTCGAAAAAAAGGGGTTTATCTCTAAGCCACTCGGAAAGATAGAGCGAGGCAAGAGTAGTGAGTCGCGTATGAATTTTGAGCAGTTTAAATGAAGATAGGTTTCGGGGGGGGGGCGTAAAAATATTGGTCACCGGTCGCAACGGCCTGCTCAACCCTGCGTGTGACCCGTACAAAGTCGTATTTCAAGGATGTCAACTTCCATCTCGGATCTTACTAGTCTGAAATGAGGTTCAGAAAAATGGACTTTTTTGTGCTGAGGGTACACTAAAAAGAAACAATTGAAAGGTTGATAATTTTCCGCCAATTTGCTTGAAAAATGTTGTTCTCTTTGTATTTCACATTACGAAAAATATACCACTAAATTTGCTCCGAAATAGGGACGGACATAAAATTGCATCAATAGAAAACAATATAAATTTAATATTACAAAAAATCATGAATCAATTTTAACTCCATACAGCTAAAGAACAAATAAATGAAGAATGTGAGCCACCCAACAGCAATAATCATTCTATCGATCGTGCGGCGTTCTCGCACCGACGTAGGGTTCCCCTCCTTTATGTGGTTTAGGTTCTGCCTACTACTTGGCCTTGGGTTGTCTGGATCACGATGCCAAACCACCGAGTGGTGCACCTTTGAAGCATGTGCCATCTTAACTGCACAGGGTTGTGGATATCCACACCGGGGGTCTGAGCTGCGCAATGGTGCAGGGAGGGGGGTCTGAGCTCCATCGGGAGACCACGTGAATCATTCTGACCGGGGTAGTAGGTACACTGTTTAGAATTTTTTTTTGCAAATAATTCGGTAATACCGTCCAATTAACATGAAACCTTGTTGTAACCAAATTTACGAAAATGTTAAAATTATAGTAAAGGTTCTCCTACGGTTGAATATAAGGCCTCAATGACAAATCAGCTTTTCAAGGCTATAGGTGATCTTTCCACATGTCCGTGGCCGGTTCTTGTGCTAGGTGATTTTAACCTACCAGAGATTGATTGGAGCGAAACTAATCACAATCAGTTAGCAATCCTCATGTGTTGCCATGGCTTTGCTCAACTTGTAAAGCGGTCTACCCGTGGAAATAATATTCTTGACCTAATCTTTTGCAACTCGGGTGAAGTGGTCGACAGTGTGGTTGTTCGTGCTCGTATTGGGCAAAGTGACCATAGAAGCATTACATTTAATACGATTTTCAGTGGTATAAACAAAACACGGTATACATTAGGCCATTTTCTAAGTGCAATTACGACCTGGTTAATAGCTACCTGTCATCCATTCTCTGGAGAAATTCCTCTGAATCTGTAGCAACTGTTGACGAGAAATACGAAATGTTTTATGTTGCGCCCAGTGTTTTGGTGAGTTTGCCCCCGACAATAGCAAATCACCCATTTTGAAGGCGGGGACATTGTATGCGTACAGTTACTGTATGTTTTTAGATGAATCTGTTCCTGTCAGAAGTACTCTTTCCATGGATCAGACGATCGAGGACTGAACTCCCAAACGCTCGCTTCCGTGTTGTTCACCTACGATCGACGCGGAACCGTTTTTCGAGTAAGCATTCTCTGCCTGAGTCAGAGACGTGGAGCACACCTTCCAAAAAAGAACCGTTCGGTAACCACTATACAAATTCTTAGAACGTAGGATATTTCAGACGCAAGCTCCAACTAGGTAAGATCAGATCAGATCAACATCAGATCATCCTAGAATTTCGCAGCCATCTAAGGCGCTGTGTTGGGCATTCGTCGCGTAGACCGGTGCTGTGTTGGTTCAAACACTTCGACAGTTTAGAGTTTTGCCATCAGTGCCACTATTCGATAATAAAGCTCGCTCCAAGGTGGCAACCATAGAAGGCACCTAGGCGTCACTCACCTCAGGTGGCCTGCCTCTATAAAGTCACCACTTTGGGGGACCGCTACTGGCCCAGGTTCGTAATCAGCACACTGAAGTGCTCCCAGAAAAATTTGGAGCCAATTACGGAACAATTTTCTGAACCCACTAAAATTTACCTGATCGTTGTGCCTTTCAACCAATAGAGGAAAAATTCTTCAGTCACCACGTTCGAGAATCTCGGTGGCAGTTACGGACAGAGATTTGGATGCACTCTTGAAACACAATCATCGAAAGTATATTTCGTTGCGAACGGCTGGATGATCTGATGAAGCTTACCTAGTTGGAGCTCGCGTCTGAAATAGCCTGCGTTCTAAAATATGTATAGTGTTTACAGAACGGTTCTTTTTCGGAAGGTGTGCTCTACGTCTCTGCATACTCATGTTTGGTAGTCTGTCCCCGGCAGAGAATGCTTACTCGAAAAACGGTTCCGCGTCGATCGTAGGTGAACAACACGGAAGCGAGCGTTTGGGAGTTCATTTCTCGATCGTCTGATCCATAGAAAGAGTACTTCTAACAGGAACAAATTCATCTAAAAACATACAGTAACTGTATGCATACAATGTCTCCGCTTTCAAAATGGGTGATTTGCTTTTGTCGGGTGCAAACTCACCAAAACACTGGGCGCAACATAAAAGCCGCGATAAAAGGTCACTATTCATGCAGCTAGCTATACATGTCTTCGCTCAAATTCCTGTTCCTTGTGAGTTTATGACTATTAATTGACTTGAAATTTCTTCTTTTCACCTCTACACTCGAAATCCTGAAGCGAGGTCGTTATGGGTTATCTAGAGGAAACAATTTCTCCGTAGATGGGTGAGACTGACGATGAAATTTTCAGGTCTTGCTGTTAGTCGGTGTCTTCTTTGAATGTAAGTGAATTAATTATGGTACTGTGAGTGATTTAAGTTTATGCGCGAGGTGGCTAGCGTAGCCTATCTCGTGAGTAAGTAGGTGGCGAACAGGTTGTTTTTGTGAGGTGCAGCCGTACTTTGCCTTGGATGGAAGACCGGAAAACCACCTTACTTTGATAAGAGCCCTCGATCATACAGAAATGTCCTTCTCAAGAGTGACCCTGCATCTTTTTTTCAGTTCAAAACATACTGCTATTTAAAAGTATACAAAAAAGTTCATTCTGAGATAATCAGGTTGATAGTCCTGATGTAGTGGGATCCGAAGCTCCTGACCACGAAGATTGTGTGCAGCGTGTCTCCACGCCTCTGAGGCCCTGCAACGGTTATTGCGCTTGATTCTGTGGTGGCAGCCTACCGATCGTCAAAAGAGTACACTACCAGCGTCCCTAATTTATAAGTGTGCCGTGTCGAGGTGCAATCCTATAATATCCATCGCGGGCTCCGCGTGACCTAAAACGTACGAGGGGCAGTATTAAATATTCATTAAGCGCGCTAGCACCCTTTGGGCTGTCCTACACGTCGGATTCCCATTGTTCGTACACTTCCTCTGTCTGCAGAGACAGGCGGGTGTTGTCCGGCTGGACAACGGGGCGTACGTAAAAATTTTCGAAAATTCGATTTTTTTTGTGGGGACGTTAAAATTTGTAGTTGAAAATTTATGGAATGAGGTTGTTTCTAATTGAGAACAAGCTTCTGACAGAATTAAACAACGAAAATTCTTACGAAAAGGAAGGCATACATATGGCAAGAGGAAGAAAAAGGTGAAAGGGAACAATACCAACTCTATAACCCCCATAGAATTGTGGATTTTCGTAATACTAAAAAGAGATTTGGAACCTCTGTGAAATTTTCTACAACCTGATACCTAAAACTTCTACAATAACACTCACATTTACGGAGAAAATGCCTGAAACCCGTTTTCTCGTTATCCTGTTTCGTTGTCCAGGCCTGAGCCTTTGGCCGAAACGGTGCAACGCAGATTTTTTTTCAGAAAAAAACCCTGAGGTCTCAAAGTTTCTATTTTGACAGAGCTGCGTCGGTTTGGATTTGGAGTGCGAAAACTTCGGAAACATCATCAGTAGGGTAGGGAGTGCAGTAATTAATGAATAAAGAATATAACTTAGAAAACTCTTTAATGCAAAATCTAACAAACTTTTTGAGCCTGGGGGCACGTGAAAGTTAAGCCTAATTTTCAAAAAATTCGATTTCCAAGTTGGGGGGTCGCAGCTTCGTCGAGGCCCCGAACAACGGTCTGGCTGACCCTATCCGTTTGAAATGTTTCTGCTAGTTCTGGCGCGGGGCCCCGTGATACTTAATGCCACCTCAGGTCACCGTTTCACCATGCAACGAAAGCCCGAACAATGCGGCTCTCTTATTTTTAATTGATTCGGGTTGCGTTCGTATGCTCAACTACTCTCGAGCAAGTTGAGCGGCGTTCAGAGTTTCATTCGCCGCGCGACGCGTCTTTATAATCATCCCACGTCTCCATCAAGCGACGTCTTCGCTGGGTGTTCACAGTGAAGAGGGGCGATGCATTTGAAATGACGCGCAATTCGCTTTCGCGCGACGTCCATCGCGTCGAATTGCCATGCTACGCGATGAAAGTTGCGCGATGGCAACCTCGTTGCTCCTTTTTGTTCATTGATTTTTCATTAACACAACCAAATCTGACAATGAAGGGGATAATATAAACGTATCTAGAATCACATGCACGCAAAAGAACACGGAAAAATCTGTTGGTATTGCTACAAGAAAAATTACATTGCCTGTTTAAGGGAAATTGCGTACGTACGCAATTGTGCGTAGGGACCCAACATTCACACCTGAATACCTGCGCAACGCGAGTTTCGCGTCACACTAACATGTGCCATCTCGTCGCCCCGCTAAACCTCTGAACGCCGTCTTAAAGAAAAATCGAGTGCTATCGCTTTCGAGAACACTTCTTTTTTACGAACAATATTAGCGAGTATATTCGTTTTCGAACACACTTCTTTTTTTGACGAACAATATAACGAGAATTCGTATTTTTGAAAA
This sequence comes from Aplectana chamaeleonis, assembly GCA_029168955.1. Taxonomy (NCBI): domain Eukaryota; kingdom Metazoa; phylum Nematoda; class Chromadorea; order Rhabditida; family Cosmocercidae; genus Aplectana; species Aplectana chamaeleonis. The sequence goes on from JAPDOI010002009.1 coordinate 17,679, forward strand.
GCTTATGCTATCGCAGAGAAATGCTTCTCGCGCCACTCAATGCACTCTATTTCTCCTCACAATTAGTGAGAATACCGTCATTCACGGCCTAGCGAGTGCAATCGTTTTCAAAAAACACTTCTTTTTTCCAGGGGCCAATGGCCAAGGAGATGATGAAGAACAAATGTGGGCGCGCGGCTTGATTGGTAAACGCGAGATCAATGAAGAACCGCGAGGCTTGATTGGCAGACGCGAGGTAAGCCTCCGATTCATTACAGTCATATAAGCTTCAAGGCCGAAGCAAAATCAATCATTAATTCGTTGCATTTTGTCGAAGACATAAGCACCGGACCTCTATGTCGAACCGAAATTAAATTTGGTCCATCGCGTACTTATGGTCCATGCACTGTCTCCTTCGCCTCCCACTTTTTCTTCACGTGTCTTCCAGATCTAAATTGAATTTAGGACTGCGTAAATTTCGTTGAAGAATACAGTATGAAGATGCAGAGCTCTTTCCGAGCTAAAGAACAATATTACGAGAAATTTATTGCGCTGAATCATGATCTGTTTTAGGTATCTCCAAGTGAGGATTTCTCTGAAACAGGTGGTAACGACGCGATGATGTGAATGCGAATGTCGAGCCAAGCAAGGGATAATATTCGATCGTCTGTGGCTTGATTTTAGCTTTAGAAGTCTGGTTCTTGTAATGTTTGTAAGACGCTCGGTAATTTTAATAAATTCTCTATTGCAAAAGCAGAAAAAACGATTCGTGAACACATCTCTTTGATTTTCCCCGTGTATTCACCGGAACTTCGGACAGTGATCTTAGTCCCGGAGGCTTTTCTTGGTCGTGACCCTCGCTTAGCACAACAACCCCTCCCTTCATTCATTTTATCCATTAGATACTCAACCAATGAATTTCAGTTCAACTTTCTGGCCCTTTGACATCAGCATTTACAGATTACAGTCTCCCCTGACAACACGAACCTTCGTGAGTCAGGGATTTTCATCCACATACACAGACAAATCTATTTTTTATATTAGAAAGGTACATTTCTTATGAGCGAAGTACACTGACAAGAAGGGTTGAAATTGAAGGTGCACTTTCTATTTGAAGTACACCACTAGAGGACATGCATCTGAAGAAATAGGATTGAAAAAGTAGTCTGTTCACTTTTCTTTTTTACACAGGGTGCGCTTTAAATATTGTGACAAAGTTTCAAATCTAATCCCGTCGTCTTATGTGAGTGCCTAACAGGCTTCTGTGATCTTTTCTTTTCTATAAACCTGTCTCCCAAATCGCACAAAATTTTGTGGCGTGAAATCATTCTTGAAATCAAGGGTGGGCAAACGCCTGAGAAGTCCTCAATTTGTAAGAAATAATTTGACTCGTCAAACTGAGTGGGCGAAATGAGACTGGTGATAAAAAAAACTGAATAGTGAGCGAAACAACTGCGTAAAACAAACGAAGCAGGATCTGAAATCTTCTTCTCCTTCCTAGCGTCTGACCCACGAGGTCGCGGAGTCCGCTTGTTAGCACTTTGCTCGCCGTTTGTTCTTGTCAGCGGTGTCCCTCATAGTGAGTTGCGATTCAGCCATGTCCGTTTTCACTCAAGCGATCGGGTTTTCAGTCTTCCGCGAGGTCTGGTTCCTTCAACTTTCACCTTGAGTGCAGTTTTTGCAACTGAGTCGTCGTCCCTCCTTTGAACATGGCCAAACCACCTGAGGCCGGACTCTTTCATCTTCATAGTAATGGGGGCCACTCCAAAGGTGGAACGCAAAAGGTCGATCGTCAGTCTGTTTCTCAAGGTAACTCCCATGAACCACCTTAGCATAAGCATCTCCATCACATGCATAGATTGCTCAACAGTCTTTGTGGCCGGCCAGCATTCGGTGACGTAAAGGGCGACTGGCCTCACTACCATCCTGTAAATTTTGGACTTGAGGCGTATCGGCATCTTTCTGTTACACATTACGCCAGCTGTCGCTCTCTACTTCGTCCACGCTGCATTGACGCGTCCATGGGCATCCAGTAGCACGTCGCAGGCAGATGTGATCCTTGATCCGAGATATCTGAAACTGTCCACCTTATTGAGGACGGTGCCATTAATGCTGATGGATCCTGCCTCGATTCTCGGCCCACACTCCATGTACTCAATTTTGACGAGATTAAGACGTAGCCCATAGCGCTGCAGGCGATCATTCCATAGTCGTAGTTGCAAATGCAACTCCTCTTGCGACTCGGCAGCTAGCATGACGTCGTCAGCGTACAGTACATACAGTCCATGGATGTGGTTTCTGCAGGTCTTGAATAATTGTACCCATGCATAGGATGAAGAGCAGCGGCGACAAGGCTGATCCTTAGTGGACCCCGACTTGAATGAGAGAGGGGTTACTAGTTCCATCGGAGCACCTAACAACACTGCTCGGATTCGCGTACAGCAACCTTACCCAGCGCACGTACTCTTCTGGCACTCCATGTGACTTTAACGACATGTATATAAGATCGTAAGGGACGCGATCAAAGGGTTTTTTGAGGTCGTGAAACGCGATATGAATGTTACGGTTCTTCTCCCGGTGTTTGTTAGGAGCCTCACTGCATGTATGGCGTCAACTGTACCACAGTCCTTGACAAACCCACATTCATTTGTCGTCATGGCTGCTATATCCCTGAGTCGATTGTCCAGGATGCGCTCGAAGATCTTTATGGTGTGGTATTGCAAGCGAATCGGCCTATACGAGGAGCAATCGGCAACATCTCCCTAACCCTTCCAGATCGGCACCGTTACACTTGTTTGCCAGATATTCGGGGTTCTGCCTTAAGCGATAATCCGATTAAACTGTTTAGCAAGCCATTCAGAACCATGGTCACTTAGCAACTTCCACACCTCAGCAGGCAGATCATCCGGGCCAGTTGCTTTTTTCAGCTTCATCTTCTTTAATGGCTAAGCCAGCGTCGCTTGACAGACAAGACAGCAGCGGAGTGACGAGACTGCGTTCGCACGCCTTCAGCTTCCCCCACTTGATGCGACTTGTGTCAGTTCTGCGTCTGACGTTCTTGGGTCGGTTCATCTTAATGTCCATGAGAAGGTGATGCTGCATAGCAATGTGGTCGGTAGGTATGACCTTGGATTCGATTTAAATTTCGCGATCTGTCCGGCGTAGCATCCAGTAATGAATCTTAATTTATCGGCAACTGCTACACTATGTGATGAGGCGTGAACATCGGGCTATTGCGAAACAGACAAAAACTCTCGGCGACTCACTGTAAACAGAGTTGATGATACCTAATTGATAAGGGGGAGGGTATAAAAGGAGTGCAGAGCGGTGCGTCTTCATTCACACAACGTTCTTCTCCAGGGATCAGCGGCTGAAGCTCTGAACCCACTGGGAAGTGGGAAGACAGCTGAAACTGTAGTTAAAGGCAGCATACGCGCTCACAAACATGGTTAGGATAGCAGCATAAGTGGGTACGCGCGGTCTCAACCATGTTATACACGAATTTTGAAGCACTGAAAACTATCCAATGTGACATGTCTTGAGCGATTCTGTCTCGAAAGCCTGTGGAACCCCACCCCTACGAATTACAGAATGAAGAGTGAAGGATTCGATAACTTAGAGTGATAGCACTGTCAAATGGGAGGCCGATGAAATGCTCTTTTTCACAAGCCAGCCGGAGTAGAGCAGCTTTCTTCAAAGTGGATGGGAATTGATCGGTATGTGAACAAGTTATAATCTTGTAAATCAAGCTGTTTTCCTCTACATGGTAGGGGCCTCGCGGACCCATTCATGCTGTTACCTCAACCATGTTTGTGAGCGTGTATGCTGTCTTTCAGATTTGCCAAAATCGGGGTCAAAACTTAGGAAAATTTTATAATGGGCTTCATTCTCCAGGATTCCTGTCTGTCTCGTAATAGCCTGAGCATCGTTTGCGGAACTGCGTATTCGCAATAATCAAATCGGCTGCCGCTGCTACTCCAAGATTCTCACGACCTCTTCGTTGAGGACACCGAAACCATGCCCTCCGTGCTTTTTCTCGAACCCATCTCGTTCAGAACCCACATGCCCATTCAGGTTACCACCAATCAACAGCGTTTTGTCGTCTCCAATTGATTGTACGAATTGCTCAAGGTCCATCTAGAAGACAGCCTTTGCTTAATCTGAGCATCCCGGTTGCGTCGCATAAACCGAACCACTCGTATCGAAGCCGCCCTTTTGTCTACTTTGACAGCCATAAGATGATCCGAGGCCCGATCTACAGCAGCGACGCAATCCCTCAGTTTCTCGCTTATGACAATTCGGACTCCATTTCGGTCTGTTGATCTATGGTAAATCAGCTTGTATCCATCTCCAAGGTCCCTTGACTTGGAACCTTTCCAGCGCGTCTCCTGAATGCAGCAAATGTCCACACGACGTGCTTGCAAGTTCTCGACTTCTGGCGGTGAGGCTCCCAACATTGAGGAAAGGCAAGGCGAATCCGCTGATGTTCGCGTTTATTGACTAACTTCCTTAGCCGGCTCCGTCTATTGGCCGGTAACCCTACAATACTTTCCGTGCTGTTCGGGTCACAGCACGCGTCGCTTCTGGGAGGCGATCTAGCGTGCGTGGAGCTTCCGTGGAACTCATAGACGACATCGTGGTTTGGTGCGACGTGGTGTTTCTCAATCGGCTTGCCGCAGTACAATTAGTGTACATAGCCTGGCATCGGAATCGTAGTGATTGACAAGGGACGTAACTAGTGAATGTACAGGAATACGGCCTAGCTGATGTTGAAAGGAAGCACACTGATCTCTTATCAGGTTGTGCTTGGACAGCGGACAAGGGGCTTAGTTTTTAGAGGTCACCCCAAAGCGCCTCTCGGTTATTTCCCTGTCACTTGATTGCAGCTTTCGATCAAACCGACGTGCAGGATAAGGTCTGCAGACGCGCCCACACCGTCAGATAAATACTTCATGTAGTTAACCGAAACTGAGCCACCAGTTTTAGAAGACGTATTTGTAGAGCATGATGGCGGAGACTCCTCCATTAGTTTAAAAGATCTCGGAATAGACGGCTATATGTCGTGATTTATTAGTGTAAAACTCACACCCGGCTATTTCCACGGTTCTAGTCTCCAGGGGAGATTTTCGCTGGCACATTCATGCTGTGATACTTCTCTGTTGCATTCCTCCCCAAAAATGGAATTTGTTCCGTTTTCGTAAGGTTTGGAATTTTTGTCTTTGGCAATTTACTAAGGGACATAAAAAAAATAAGTGTTGGTTCCAACAGTCCTAATCTGACAAGGGAACCACTTTTAGTTTGCGTGGTCATTCCATATGAAATGTACTTTTTTAGAACTATTTTGAACGTAGAATCCGAATGCGCTCCTTGCAGCTGCCTAAAAGCACTCTGAAGAAAATTATAGGGGCAAGGGTACCCCCTCATGGAATTTGTTGAGGAGCTCTGAAAAAAAAAGTTCCGCAATTTGCTCAACACTTGTATGTAGAGGGGGTCCAAGGTGCTGAGCACGAATCTGGGGTCCGTTTCTCAAAATTGTGAGGTTTACTATAGGTTACGGTATGTGTCATGCTATTTATGAGGAAAAATCTACCTTACTAGTTCGAGAATCTATGAATGATTATCAAATTCGTATTCAGCGCCTTAAATAACCCCCCAGGATCAAATTCTGAGTCAAATCTAAGACCCTGACTAAATTGCCGTATATCCGCCGTAATCTACCGTAATATGTCAGAAATCGTCAACTGGACCTTAGGTTCGTGTTAAACACTCCAAAGCACCCTTCGAAAAACAATATGAGCCACACCTACATATTGTAGAAATCCGCAAATCTCAGAAGTCGCGTTCTGCCCTCGAAGTTTTTACATGCTGCGAAGCTTTAAACGAAGCAAGTCGTAGACTTCGGAGTCGTAGACAGTCGTAAACAATAAACACCAGATTCGCCCCAAATAACCGACCTGTGAGGATTGCAGGTCAAATCTGGAACACTTTTATAAACGCTTTCAGAGCCCTCTATATGATATAAATAAAAGTTCAGCGCAAAATCTGTGAAAGTGAAAAACGCTGTCACTCCATGCAAAATTCGAAAAATATGCTCTCACTTGAACTTCGAACAGGGGGTTATTTTGGGCGCTGAACACCTATTATGAGGTCCGATTCCAAATTTTCCAAAGACTAAAGCGCGTTTTGGAACGTACAAGAGGTGCGGAACTCTGGCGAAAAACGCCGATAACTTTTTACGGAGTGGACTTAGGCAGCTTTGAAGAGCGCACTTGGATTCTACGTCAAAAACGGTTTTGGGAAAATACACCTCAACCGGAATGGCCAGAGCAACTAATAATAGTTCCCTTGTGAGAGCATCTTTCGCGCCGGTACCGCTATCCGCGACTGTGCCGCGCTCGTCTTCCCCGTGTCCCGCGATCCGCCTCCGTCCCGCGGAAGTTACCCGATCGACCCACCCGTGGTCATTCCTGTGCACGTACCATGATGCTACCGTGATCATCCCCCCCCGGTCCAGCGCTCTCAAGCTGTGCAGATTTGTAAAGCGGCGCGAAATAGGACACGGGCAACTACTTTATAGCTTTGGGTTAATCTGATAGGCAACACTCGTTCGGGTAAAACACCGAGACGACATGGGTGATAGGACACAGTACGATAAGGGGTGAGGCTGACAGAATCGCGGTACGCTCCTGGTTCGAGAAAAGAGAGGAAAAGTGATCCGAGTAAATAGTCGTAATAAGGTGTTTTAGAAATTCAATTGTCGAAATTTGCAAAAATTGAGTTAGCCGAAAACTTGATCATTCGATTATTCGAAAAATCGAGTCAATTCGACTACTCGATTATTCGAAATTTTAAAAAATCGAATTATTCGAAAACTCGATTATTCGAAATTTTAAAAATCGATTTAGTCGAAAGCTCGATTATTCGAAATTCTGAAAAATCGAGTTAGTCGAAAACTCGATTATTCGAAATTCTGAAAAATCGAGTTAGTCGAAAACTCGATTATTCGATAAGTATACTACACACACCCACACACACGACTGCGTTTGAGCGAGCCAACAAAAGAAGCAAATGGTATGCGTCGGTCTGGCACAGCAGAAGTAGGGAGTCCAGCCCTGAATCTACCTGCGTGTCAGGGCAAGCACCGGCCGCTTTTTGTCCGCCATAAACCCCATATCCGCAACCTGGGGACGCGTCACTTAGCCCCGCGGCAAACCGGCTATCGGGATCGCTCAAATGATTGAGATCCGTGCGAAGCAGGATTGGAAATGGACACGTAAAAATGAGGAAGGAACTCATAAAAAGAGGTGACAGTCCACTGATGGAGAAAGCATGCAAGACAATAGACAACAGAGGCATTGCCACCGTTAATGACTCTGGCATGGAGGAGTCGTGGCCAGGTAAAGTGTGTCGCCAATGCGCTCCTGGATATGTCAGCAGCTGTGGTGTTGAGTACTAGCTGTCATCGAAGTCATTATAAGCAGACTATCCTGTCAACGAAATAGCCCAGATATTCCGGAAGTTCGCAATCTAAGACGCATTTTTAGGCGATTTAGAATTCACAGGTTTGGTCCCGCCAAAGGTCAAAATTTTTGCAAGGCTGGGAAAAAATGGATAGTTGGCTTTTCTAAAAGAGCATTCTTCACTGTGATATCTCGTGCGATTTCGTCCACGAAATTGACTTGTTATGCAATTACCAAGGTGCGATATCGCCTGAAGCATAGGATTTTTAATGCCCTGAGGGCACCTAGCTGCGGTGGCGGGCGCGAAACCACATTTTTAATACGAATGTCGGCATGTGAAAACGCACTCAAAAATTCATAAACGCAGTTTCAAGCCGAAGAGCGCTACATTAAGGGGGCGAGCCTCTTTTATTTCATGAGGGCACATGGGTGCGGTTTCGGGCGCGGAAACCACGTTTAGTAATTGGCTGTCCGGATTTGAAAACGCACCCAAAATTTCATGGACGCAGCTTCAAGCCTAACAGCACTACATAGGGTGGGCTCCATGAAAAAATCGATAGCTGTGAAATACTTATAAGTATTTATCGAAAAACAAATTGGGGAGTTTCGCGTTGCTACAACGTGCGCGAAACCCAGTCACAGACCCAAGTAATCGATTTAGCTCTTTGAGCCGGTTCAAAAATGTCTTTGAAAACCCATATTGAGGTGTGATACATTCGATTGTATCACACCTGAATTCATAGAAATTAGGGGTGGTAGCAAACCTCACGAAATTGCAACTTAACAGTAATATCGAAGTGGCACTTGAGGGCAACTTCGGTTGTCAGAGGGTGATATGATGGGCAGCAGATGGTGAGTTGATTTCAATGCTTCATTCAAAACTTTTCATTCACGCAAGACCGAACCATTTTCCGCGCGCTAAAGAACGGGGAGCAATGCCACTGCGCTATCCTGTCGTCTGTCACTTGTGCTATGTGCATTACTAAGCATGTAGGTGGTTACTGGTTTAGGGGTTGCTGGTTTAGCGTTGCTGAGTGCCCAGATGATAAGTAATAGCCTGTTGGGTGGAATAATTTCCATTTTCTGATTAGCCCTAATATATCCTCAGAGCCGAAATGGTTTCACCTGTCCTTGGCATCAAACATTACGTGAGGGGCAAGGTTTCCATAACTGATAAAAAGGTAGATTTCTGTCCTATCACTAACACTGCTATTACCATCTATTCGAGTATTCGAATAAAAAACTCATTCAATTATCACCGGCATTTTCATGAATGGACGGAATCCTAGTTTTTTTTTATCAAATAGGATAACGTTCCACTCGCCGTGAAATATGAGGCTAAGCGTTGTTGAACCATTCCGATCATGAACAAAAAATTAGATTTATTCGAAAAGTAAATATTATACTTGGGCCTCTATTATTCCGGGACACTGCTGAGAGCCTTCACTGTATAGCTGTTTCCTTCTTTTATCGCTTCGGCCCTTCGGCCCGCTCGCCATTCTAACAAGGACTTCGTGATATTCCTCGCCTGCGTGCGTGAGCGTCGCGTTTTCTGCCTTGTTTGGGCACCATAAGAGACCGTATGGAGTGAATCTGGCTTTTCGGTAACTGTTGAAGCCCATGTAGAATGAAAATGGAGTGATGAGATGTTTTCGGATCAAAGACAGATACGAACGGAACGTGCCTAAGGTTTGCAGCACGGGACAAAAATTGGACACATAGATCACACCAACGGCGGAACGCTGACGATCACCATGGCACTTCAGTCTTTATTTTCCAGCAAGGAACCTGGAAAAAGGATTATCTACATACATATATATTATTTCCTTCCTGCAATATTGAGCCTATTTTTTCCATGAAAAAAACTTTTCGATGATCATTAATAAGAGTTTAATAGCCACAGGCGAGGTTGAACCTGCTTTGAGAGAAATTGTTTTTCTATAAATTTTTATCTTTTGGGATTGTAGCTGCCGAACGAAAATGTTTAACGAATGTTGATCCCAGATTGCAAGGCACCATCAAAAAACCCTGGAATATGAAAAAAGATAAGCAAAAAAATTCATGGCTGTCAAACGTTAGCAAATAATTATGAAAAACATTTTTTCATGGAAAGAACTCTCCATAGCGGTGCACGGAGGGAATAATATATGTGAACATTACGAAGAAGTACAGCTGCAGTCAGTTTTATGTTTTCCTTCTTCTGAAAACTGTCAAAACCAAGCGGCACAATCAAAATCTCGTGAAAAAAATTTCAGAAAATGAATTCAAAAACACAAGGTGAAAAGGAGTTTCACCGAATAAACCAAGCAATTTCCAGAACAGAAATTTATAATTGAAAGTAGAAGCGCTTAAGTGACATCAAATCCATTGCAGACCACGTGAAATATTTGCAGTGATGCAAGCCCAACAAATTAAAAAAACTGAAATGTTTAACAATTGAAATTTGAAATAGAAAATCAAACCAAGGAGTCATTCCTCTCAAATTCTTCAAGGGAGGGCTGGGAGATGCTGAGGCAACTGCAGGGCATTTGATCGATTCCAAGCAATGCAATGGATTGCACGTTTATCACTGCCGCAGCTGATAGCATTTTATGGGGAGATGACAGACTGTTCCCTCGTCGCGCGCGGTATCATCCCTGCCGCTTCCCCCGTTCGTGAGCGTTTTTTTCCGCGAGTCTCAATTCATACACCTGGGTCGCGCCACCTAGCCACCATGACTATGATCGCGGGGAAGTTCTACTCGGAGTAGATATCCGTGATGGCGATTTCGTCGTGTGCGCCCTCCTAAACTACGCAGTGTTTCGTCATTCTTTGACACTGCCTAAAGCCTAGTTTTGACTGCATCGCTGCTGTTTTTCATCGCAGCGATTTTGCACCCGCTGCTGCAGCGATGTAGCAGCGGCAGCGATTCTGTTCATAGTGCGTACGCCCACGGATGATAGAAGAAATTAAATCAATCAGCGAATTTAATGGCTGGTATGCATCAATAATGCGTTTCGACTTGGAAACACTGATCTTGTCATGTGAAAGGGTCAACGTTCACTAGAGGAAACGTGTCATTCGCTGGCAATCGCTCCATCGCTGCCATTTTGAACGCGATAGAGCGATGGTCACGACCGAGCATCGCTCTTTCAACCAGCGATGCAGAAACACAAAGGATTCCGTCGCCGCGACCCAGCGATGTAGGACGTTTGCCACGAAGCGAACACAATTGAGCGGCTTTCCATTAAGCGCGATGAAAAAGGAACAGTCGTCTCTCGCATGACCGCAGCGACCACCCGCAGTCAAAACTAGGCTTAAGACGCTGATCTCACAACGATGTGACGGGAAGGGGAAGGCCGCCCCGAAAGGGCCAAATAATGCGAACATTAGCTCGACCTTCTATCACCATTTGGTGCGCAGGGTTATTTTTTGGGTTCCCTAGACCCCGAAAACCCTCTCTACATCTAGCTTTTGGAAGCGTAAAGTGCCAGTTTAGTGACACTCTAAAGTGAATGTGAGGTTGAGGTTTCGAATAGTTTGCTACCACCCTAGGTGTGATAAAATCCATTTCATCACACTTAAAAATGGGTTTTCAAATACGGTTTTGAAGCGGCTAAAAGAACTAAATCGATTACTTGGGTTCGTGACTTATGTGTACATTGATGGTCGATGAGTGGCTCATACAGTCACCACGCAGTGGCAGCTGAATCCCTAGCGTATTGAAGACATATGCCGCTGTGAGGAGCAGCTGCTGTTGACAACGAAGATTGATCCCGATGTCTGTCTTGGCATGCGAATTCTATTGTGCCGATGTACTTACTATCCGACGACTGTCTGAGTAGCGATTGATCACATCTGAACGAGCCTAAATTAGCAAATCAGTACAATGGAAACGGAACGGTTCGTCAGGTGGGTGTCTCTGCATACCTATGGTAGTCTCTATGTTTCCTGCAGAAAATACCATTTGGACAAATGGTTCCGCGTCGATCATATGTGGACAACACAGAAGCGAGCGTTTGTTAGTTCATTCCTCGATCGTCTGCCTCATAGATACAGTACTTCTGCCACGAGCAGATCCATCCAAACACGTATAGGAACTGCATGCACAAACTCTCTTCCTGTTTTGTCAAAGCGGGTGTATTGCTTTCGTCGTGTACAAATTTACCAAAACAAGGGATGCCATATAAAAGCCGCGATGAAAGGTCTCTCATGTTCAACTTCCTGTTTCTAGTGAGTCTCTGACCAGTGATTGATTAGGGGTTTCTATTTTTCACCCCTCCACTGAAAATCTGGAAGCCAGCATGGGCTATATAGAGAATTCTCCGTACACAGACAGAACTGAAAAATCCTTTTTTCAGGCCTCGTTGTTCGCCGGCGTCATCTATGAAGGTGAGTCATCACTATTATTTTAGGTGATTAAAATTCATGCTCCAGATAGCTAGCGTAACTTATCTCTTGAAAAAGTATGTGAAAAACATATCGATTCTTTTGTTGGCCATATTTTTTTATATACAATCACTCACAACTTTCGCAACAACCTGTTAACACGCAATCCGCTAGTAACGGATTGTCCCCGTACCGAATGCGAAGCAAGCAGAAGCTAACACGCGAAGCAAGCAGAAGCTAACGCCAAGCAAGCAGAACCTTACGTTAGGTAGGGGAACGAGTGGAACCATGCACCAAAGCGAGCGGAAGCAAACGCGAAGCAAGTAGAAGCTAACGCTGAGCAAGCAGAAGCTAACGCCAAACAAGCAGAACCTTACCCTAGGTAGGGGAACGAGTGGAACCATGCACCAGAGCGAGCGGAAGCAAACGCGAAGCAAGTAGAAGCAAACGCTGAGCAAGAAGAATCTTACATTAGGCAGGGGAACGAGTGGAACCATGCACCGAAGCGAGCGGAAGCAGACGCGAAGCAAGTTGAAACCAACACTGAGCGAGCGGAAATTAACGGAAGCAAGAAGCTAACGCTTAACAAGCGGAGGTTAATACCAAGCAAGCGGAACCATACGATAGGCGGAAGGGGTTGAATGAGAACCACGCGCCAAAGCATGCGGAATCATGAGCGAAGAGAGCGGAATCTCACCTTATGCAGATGTAGCGAGGGAAACCTCATGGTACGTCCATCGAAAAGAAGATTGTTGAAATACCTTGTGCTAGCAGCGCATAAAAAATACGATGATTAGTATTTCGACTACCAATGCTTTTCGAATTCGAATACCACGGAACCGATACCTTATACTGTCTATGAGTCAAATTCTACCTTGATCATAACCGCAGATACATGAAGATAAATGAAGTTCGCCTTTTACCCACTCTATGAATCATTTAACAACATCGATTTCCCATATGTTTATCTCAGAAAGCTCGCAATAACAGCTGTCTTACTGAGGGGAGGGGGAGAATTAATTAAGGAGATATCTTGAAGACAGTGTTTACTATAAGAACCGTTTTTCTGCTTTTCCGCCTATCTTGAAGACGGTTCCATGCTGATTCCAATGATGTTTCTGGAATCGCACAAGACCTTCTGGGAACGGAGTTATGGTCCCTCAAAAATTGAGCTAGGGAAAATGGTGGACGAGTTGTCCGAGGCTTGTAACTTCCGTCCTTCGCAGCCGATGTATGCGAGCTGACCTGAGTAAAGAGAGAGGTTGAGAATGAAGGGAAGAACGGGGCTATTGATCGGAAACCATCGCTCATCTCTCAATCTCGAGCATTCATTTGTTCACGAGGGTGGGCGTGGAAAGTGCATCTGGGTGTTAAGGGCTAACAAGTGTCCAACTTTGGGGCCGTAGGGGACCGTTCCGAGCTCATTTTTCTTAGTTTTTTAACGTTAGGGTTGCGCTAGGCCCTGCAGCTGCCGATCTCCACCAAAAAATCAGACACGGTTTTTATCGTGCACACTGCCTTTAAGGTAGCTGAGTCGAACGCAGAACTCAGATATCAGACAGGACTCGAGGCTTTAACGAAATTTGATTAAGGAGTTTCGCGTCGCTAAAACGTACGGAAAAACTATTCACGGACCCGAGTAATCAATTGCATTCTTTTAGCCGGTTAAAAACGTTCTTTGAAGACAAATTTTTAGGTGCGATACAATCGATTGTATCACACCTAAAAATGGGTATTCAAAGACCGTTTCTAACCGGTTGAAAGATTGAAATTGATTTATTAGATCCGTGACCAGGTTTTCCGCACGTTGTAGCAACGCGAAACTCCGTTATTCAATTTTCGTTAAATACTCGTAAATATTTCACAGCTATCGATTTTTTCATGGACCCCTTCCTAAGTAGCGCTGTTCGGCTTTAAGCTGCGTCCATGAAATTTCGAGTGCGTTTTTATCTAAACCAAAAATCTAAACCGCCAATGACTTGATGTGGTTTTCATGCCCGACACCGCGCCTATTTGCCCTCAGGGCACTAATGAATGTTTAGCCATTGAACAAACATTTGGTGTCATTGTCGCAGGAGAGTTGTTTTTCTCTCTGCTTCCGTGGAAAACATTCATTCATTGCATTATTAGGTCTTGATGTAGTCTTGATCTAAGAAATTCGTTCACTATAAAAATTTACGAAGTGAGACCTCCCCCTGTCGTAGCCATCACTTTTCCCAGGGGCGGGCTAAGCAAATCGATTGATTCGGTTGAGGGGTCGGACCAATGTTGGGTTTTATCACACCTCGCGCCGTAGCCTGACTCGAGCCAGAATTCGCTCCACACACTTCAGGGGTTTCGGTCTCAATAGGGACAAGACGCGCCATGGATTTGATCGAAATATAGGTTCTTCCATTTGTTATCGGTCTATTTTTACAGAGTGGTCTGCTCCAGTGCGATGGCTGCGAGCGACGAGGGAAATCAGGACCGAGACAACTCGTCCGCGAAATTCTCACCGTTCAAATTTACAATCTTTGAGGGGCCATAACTCCGTTCGTAGTGGGTTCTGAGCGAATCTAGAAACAATAATGTGGTGGGCGCGGAATTCTCTCTAAACTGAGCAGAAGAAGTGAATAACAGAAATTATCAAGTTGTCTCTGCATACAGAGAATCGGCTCAGGAATAATTTTGCCCCAATATTTTTGTTGTAGACATAAAGGTTGCTTGCCGCACATGTTGGCACATGGAAAGGCGGACAGCGGCAAATTATAGCGAGAAAAGCAATAAATCTGGTTCAGTTGTGCAAGCACACAAAATCAATCCGAAGTGCGGCTAATCCTGTAAATTACCGTTCTCGAGCTCGTTTCGAAGACATTCTTCTTTCTGCGGCGTCCTGCGCATTGCTACGTTGTACCGCACACTTTCTACGGCGTCCAGAGCACTCCGCCTGAGGGCGCGCACACTTTCTACAGGCGCACTCCTACATGGGCCCCGCACACTTTCTATGGCGTTCGGCGCCTCTTACATGGGTCCCGCACCCTTTCTATGGTGTCCAGCGCACTCTAGCATGGATCCCGCACACTTTCTATGGCGTCCGGCGCACTCCTGAATGGATTCCGTACACTTTCTATGGCGTCCGGCGCACTCTCACATGGCCCCGCACAATTTCTATGGCGTACGGTGCACTCTTGCATGGGTCCTGGGTACAACTTTTTTTCGGCGTTGGGCGCACTGCCGCTGGTGTCCCGCTCACTTTCTTCGACGTCCCGTTCGGTTCTTTTTAGGCGTAAACCTTGTAAAACACAAAAGTCTGCAATTACAGAGTGCACACCGTAAAGTGACAGACGGACGGACGGACGGACGGACGGACGGACGGACGGACGGACGGACGGACGGACGGACGGACGGACGGACGGACGACAGACGGACGGACGGGAACGGACAGACGGACGGACGGACGGACGGACGGATCGGACGGACGGACGGACGGACGGACGGACGGACGGACGGACGGACGGGACGGACGGACGGACGGACGGACGGACGGACGGACCGGACGGACGGACGGACGGACGGACGGACGGACGGACAGACGGACGGACGGACGGACGGATCGACGGACGGAACAGACGGACGGACTTGGACGGACGGACGGACGGACGGACGGACGGACGGACGGACGGACGGACGGACGGACGGACGGATTTGACGGACGGATTAGACGGACGGACGGACGGACGGACGGACGGACGGACGGACGGAACAGACGGACGGACGATTGACGGACGGAACGACAGACGGACGGATGGGACGGACGGACGGACGAACGGACGGACGGAACGGACGGACGGACGGACGGACGGACGGACGGACGGACGGACGGACGGACGGACGGATACGGACGGACGGACGGACGGACGGACGAACGGACGGACGGACGGACGAACGGACGGACGAACGGACGGACGGACGGACGGACGGACGGACGGACGGACGGACGGACGGACGGACGGACGGACGGATCGGACGGACGGACGGACGGACGGACGGACGGACGGACGGACGGACGAACACCACTCTCCTTTATTACTATGGAATGACCAGTTCTCCGATTGATGAACATGTTCACGGTGGTTGTCACCGGTGAAAAAGGGGTTAATCAAAAATGGAAGAATATTTCAGGCAAAGCAGAATTATTTAGGGTCCGAAGGAGAGAACGGAGCAACAAAAAGAGAATAATTGCAAAAGACGGGACCACAAAAAATTTCATTGTCATAACGAGCAGTTCCAATGAGAAAAAAAGGTGGGGTAAGAGTGAAAGATTTGGTGCGCTTCTGGGACGTTTTTTCTCAACTTCTTCCTCATTTCAGTTCTACCCGGTGACCAAACAATCGATCTAGCGATTAATATCAAAATCAAAGATTATCGTGAACACTGCCTTTGAACTGAGGCCTTGGAAGATGTGATTTTGATGTTTTTAAAATTTTCAAAGCTTGACATCTGAGTTTTGTGTTCAACTTGCCTGTTTTGCTGTATTTTATGCTATATCAGGCCAAAAAAGGGCATTAAACATTCTGAAAACATCAAAATCAGAGAGGGAGACATGAAAACGAAACCGCACGATTGCTAATGAACGAAGCAAAAAAAGACGAATCGATGAGCAGGCATTGCTGTAGAGCCGAGTCGCACCTGCAAGATAGCGTGTGAACTTCGTGCAAAGCTGCTGGAACGGTTCGGCAGCTCCCATAGGCTGCTTGCACGGTGCCTTACGTGCCTAAGGCTGATTGCACGGAACCGAAGCTGGTTCGCACCCTACCGATCCACGATAAGGAGGCTTGCACGGAACGAAGAGTCAGTGAGCTGGTTAACACCGTACAATAAGCTGCTGGAACGCTTCGAAAACCCCAGTAAGGCTGCTTGCTCGGTGCTTCCTGGGTCGTCTACACTGAGAAAGCTCGTTTGCACCATACCAAGACGCGAATAACGTGTTTGCACCGAACGAAGTGGCTTTTAGCGTGTTAACAACCTGTTTCAAAAGTTCTGAGCACAGCACTTACAAGGGGAGCAGTATCGGACGACCCACCCGTTTCCTACAAAGTATACTCTAATTAGGTGTACTTCTAGGAATGATTCTAGATCTAAGGGTGTAGATGCTTCGGAAATTTGCGAACAGGGTTACGAAGAATTTTCTCATTTGGATCAGGCCGCTCACTAGGTGTCAAGTGAAAAAAACTACGGTCAGATGGGTGGTCAAGAAAAATGTTTCGGATCCAACTAAAAACTTTTCTGGAGGTGATTAGGGGTCCTATTCACGAATCTGGAGTCCAATCGCCGATTTTAGATGATCATTGGAAGGATCGGTTCAAAGCCTTAAACGGGGATAGATTTCGCGACGAAATGCGACTCGATGCATTCCTAAGCGCTGTTACGCGGTTAGGGTGAGGGTACAGTATTTAGATCAAAGTCTCGAACCCAGCTGGAAACTTCTCCCTGAGGGTTATTCGAAGTGCTAAATACGAATTTGAGGTTTCTCTAACGATTTTTGAAATATTGGCTTAAAGGCAGGGTTCGCGATAAAATCGGTTCTTGTGCTATCCCCATGAAAAGGTAGGTCTGGGCATCACAAAAGTGAAAATAAGTAAAAAAACTGAATAGAAAACGCTCAGGAACAAGTTATTGGTTGGTGTCCTCCCGCCTCCAGCTATCGGGATTTCTATAAAACCCTGTTTTGTGAACTTTAATTTTGCTTCCAAAGTAATTTCTGAGCACTTCTGTAGCCTCCTGACTACTTTAGCAGCAAAATGAAAGGCGGATAAACACGCATTAACGAAAATGTCGTTAATTAGGGGGCCGGCCGACACCAGTAAATTGTTACCTTGTTTTTGTGCGTTTTTCCCGCGGAATTCCGGGGTTTTTCACTAATTTTCATTTTTGTGATGACCAAATCTACATTCTCATGAAGAGAGCCCAAAAATCGTTTTTATCGCGAACCCTGCCTTTAAGAATATCCTATTTAAAGGCAGTGGTCGCGATCAAATAAGCTTGTCGTATTTTTTTCTCTAAACCCTTCTCTTGGTCTCGAGTAGTAGGACCTGAAAGAAAAAATCGCGAAAAAACCACTGTTTTGGGCCAAATTTGAAGCTTGAACTTTCTTGTCGTTTGATGGTGGACGAGCTCACTCCACATCATCGGCATCGGTGACCTCTTATATCAAGAACATCAGTTGGCTTGAAATTGAATTTAATCAATGAAGCTTTGGATTTATGTGCACATCTAGTCAAAAACATTGACTGAAGTGATGCCTTCATTGTTCAACTGTTTTTCATCGTTAAATTTGCATTTGTTTCGTCCTCTGAATGTCGATGATTTTTGACCGCTCGGCATGAGACGGCGATCTTTTTCGTCATCGCTGTGCACGGGTGCACGAAACACCTTTTTTGGGCCCTTAAAACTCTAATTCTAGCCGGTTTCTCACCGCTCTACCTTCATAGTTTTTCAGCTGTTTTTGATCTGAGCTGATTTTTGTAGTTTTTTCTATAACGTTTTTCATCGTGACCACAGCCTTTAACGGAACCTGCGGTGATCCTCAAAATATCGAGAAGTTGACCACAGATTCGTATTCAGGACAGCGAATTACTCCCAGACAAGTTGTCAACCAATTTTGAAAAAAAATCTCTCATCACCCCAAAAATTGCTTTTTGTTGACCCTTACCTTTTTGCCTAACTTGCGCAACCCGCCGTAACCTGATTTGTAGATCTCCGTAGCAGCTACAAGCTTAGATCTGAAAAGCAATCTCAGGACTTGTGGGCAGCGTTCCTCGACGTCTCAGGACTGGCACACATGAACGCGGCGGCTGGGGTAAGAATGCGCAACATCACGCGCACGCGCCGCAATTTGAATTGTGATCGCTGCGCGTGCGTGCGGCGTTGCACGGGCCTACCCCAGACGCCGCATTCATGCATGCCTTTTCCTGTGTTGCCCATTCCTGCAACGATTGACGCACTTGATTTTGTAGCGGCAGCCTGTCGATATCTAAAACGAACACCACCAGCATCAGCTCAATTATGAACATCGGCTTCAATTGTGATTCGACATGTCGTTTCTCTTCTTAATTTTTGACCAAACCACACTGCGTAAAGGTTTGGTCGAAAATTTAGCAGAGCAATGACATGTTGAAGTGCAATCCAACAATAGTGATCGCGCCGCCCGTGTGACAGAAATGGCATTTATAAGATACGATTCTCAAGAAGGCTTATGCGATTACACAGCAATGATTTTCGCGCCACTCAATGTTTGCAATTAATGCCGTTAGTGACAATCTATTGAGCGATTTCATTTTTTGATAGAGTTCATTTTACAGGTGCCAACGGCCTACCAAAATTCAAACGCAGCTTTGTCGTCAAACGAGATGTTATCAGGGCCCATGTGAGCGAGGGCGAACGCGAGGTTCTCATCACCCCTCCTTACCGTCACATGGACAAGCGAGAGGCTGCAAACGTCCCTGTAAGAGAATTCGTCGACAAACGGGAGACTTAATTTTAGCATTAGAGGTCGGGTTCTTGTTATGTTCCTCAGATGCTCGATGTATAATAATAATTTTTCTATTGCAAAAGCAAAAAAATACGATGCGTGAACACAGACCTTCGAATTCCTCAGTGCATACGATCGAAATCATGGAGAGTGATCTAGCAAAGAAGGACAATTCGTGGTAGAAAACGTCTTGGGAATAGTTCTCCTGACAGTTGTGGGGGAGGGATAGAGTCACATTGTCACATCGAAAAAAACGTTCTGCGTGATCGAGCCAAGTTAAAGCCACTGTTCGCGATAAAAATCGCTTTTCTGTTTTTTTGCCTATCTTGAAACCGGTCCCATTCTGATTCCTATGATGCTTCTGGAATCGTACAGGACCTTCTGGGAATGGAGTTATGGTCTCTCAAAAATTGAGCAAGGGAAAATGGTGGACGACTTGTCCGAGGCTTCTAACTTCTGTCTTTTGCAGCCAATGTATGCGAGCTGACCTGAGTAAAAAGAGAAGTTGAGAATGAAGGGAATAACGGGGCTTTTAATCGGAAACCATCGCTCAACTCACGATTTCGAGTGTTCCTTTGTTCACGTCGAGGGGCGGGAAGAGGCGAGACTTGACCACAGCGGCGGGGTTTGTCCACTTTTCTAAGCCGTTTTACGGCACCTGGGTTGCTTTTCGTCCCGCTTTTTCGACGCTGTTCTGCTTCTAGGAGTCACGAGAAGCGCTTGTCATGAAAAATTCGAGGATGAAGTTTATCGCGAACAGTGCCTTTAAGTTAGCAGTTAAGCTGCTTGCTTCGCGTGTTAGCATCTGCTTGCTTCGCGTTCGGCACGGGGACAATCCGTTACTAGCGGATTGCGTGTTAGCAGCTTGTTTTAAAAGTTCTGAGTAGTTCTCGATGGAGGGTTAGCAGATGTAATAGGCAACCGATTGTCGCCTTCTAAAAATGGAAACTGCTGCCACGATGATAATTTCTAAAATAGGGTTCATCGCTGTGCTTCTTACAATGACAATACTTTTTCTACGGTGATTTGCAAACGACTTTTATGAGTTCACAAAAGTTGTTTTCCTTTACTCGAACAAAATAATACAATTACAAGATGTTACATTCATTCGCCATTTGATATTCCACAGCGTTATCCTCTCGGCCATCCCTGCTCTGTGGCTGTGGCAACTTCAATCCTGTTATTAGAGGAATGCGCGATGAGCTCGGAGACGGCTTATATCTCACGCCTAAGGGCCAGAATCAAACCGTATAGCCTTGCATGGAAAAATTTAATTGTAACTTAATGTGTGCCGAGCATATCAACTCACTCCAACTGGGAAGTTACAGGTAGCTTCGATTCGTCTTTTTTCTTTTTTCTTCTCGCTCAAACCGGAAAGTTCATAGAGGAAACCCAACATGCTGTAATGCTACTCTATCCATCCCCCACAATTCTTAGAAGAACTTTTTTCAGGACGTCCCCTACCTCGGAGGGTCCTCCCTTGATAGATCCATTAGAGCTTTTCTTGACCCTCGCTCCGCCACAACAACCTCTCTCTCAACTCTTCTTGTCCATAATGTACCCAACCATTGAGTTTTGGTTCGACTTTCCTGGCACTTTAAAATGAGGATTTTCAAACAACAACTTCTCTAACCACGATAACGTTCGCGGGAGGACTAAAAGTAGAAGGACATTAACTACTCAAAGTATCTTCTTCTTCAGCGTTTGTCCGTTTGTACCGCTCGAATGCGGGGTCCGCTTTTCTTATGCGCTGGCTTCATTTTTCCCTGTCATGAGCCTGATCAGGGTGCACGCCGGCTATTCTCAGATCGGTGTGCAGCGTGTCAAGCCGCCTTGGCCGTCCTTTGGGTCCTTTTCCAGGCACGTCAAGGGTAAGTCCAGTCTTGCATACGGTATCACTTCCAGCTCGAAGAACGTCCCCATACCATCGCAATCAAGGTTCACGCAGCTTCTCGGCAATCGGAGCAACACCAAAACGCTTCCTGATGTCGTCGTTCGTGACGTGGTCCAAGCGGGTGACACCCGCTGTCCAGCGTAGCATTTTCGTCCCCATTACACCGAGCCTTCGCTCTGCTTCCTTGGTAGCAGGCCAGCGTTCATACAGCGCAATAGGCCGGACCACAGCTCTGTAAATCTTCGACTTTAGGCGATCGGGCATCTTCCTGTCTCACAGCACTCCTAATGCTGACCACCATTTCAACCACGCAGCGCTGACCCTAGTGTTGACCTCACTATCTAGAATGCCGTCAGATGTAATCATCGAACTAAGGTACTTGAAGACGTCAGCGCGAGGGAGCTCGATACCATCAATCTTACTGGAGGCACGCTCACTTCTATCCGTAGTCAGATACTCAGACTTCTTAACGTTGAGGCGAAGCCCGAATTGAGCCAATCGGTCACTTCAGTTTTGCACCTGTCGCTCAAGATCCAATTTATCTTCAGCTGCGAGCATCACATCATCCGCATACAAAAGCGTCCATGGCGCTGGTCTCTGCAGGTCTCTTGTGATAGTATCCATCACGTTTATAATCGGCCGAAGCTCCAGCAGCAGCATGGACCCGACTTCTTGGCCCAGTGTAAAGAGCCTTGACCCAGTCTATGAGCTCCTCGGGGACACCGTGACGCCGGAATGAAAACCAGATTACTTCATGCGGAACTCGGTCAAACGCCTTCTCTAAATCGAGAAAAGCAAGATGGAGCGGCTTCTGTTTCTCGCGGTGTTTCTCAACCAGTAGTCGTGCAGCGTGGATGGCGTCCGTCGTGCCACAGTTGGTAACAAAGCCACACTGATTGCTCGTGATCTCGACGATTTCACGGATTCGACGATCGATAATGCGCTCAAACACTCTCATGGTGTGAGACAGTAAACGTATTGGACGGAAATTCGCACAATCCGCTGAATTGCTTTTTTTCTTCCAAATCGGAATGGTCGTGCTTCGTTGCCAGTCCTTGGGCACTTTTTTTTCTGCAACGACCCGGTTGAAGAACTGTGCAAGCCCTTCGGTAGAATCCCAGTATCGTGATTTCCACATCTCTGTCGCCAAATCGTCTGGCCCCGGCTCCTTTCCTGGCCCCATACGTCCCAACGCCATCTTCACTTCTTCGTTGGTGATAGGCTGGACAGGACCGCTTGTAGGTGGGTGTTCAGGGATGGGAGGATGGGGGGATTCTTCCGTCGAGATTTTCTCGAAATAGTCGCCTCCTCACCTTACCACGGTCCATAAGCAGCTGACCATGATCGTCATTAACACGGTGGAACTTCTCAATGTTTTCGGTACCACGCTGACGGGATATCGCAAGTCGGTACACAAGACCTTCGTCGTCACGCGTATCCAGCTTCTCCGTAGTGCGCCGCCTTGGCTTTTGCAACGGCCCTTTTGGTAGACTTCTCCAAATCATGGTATTTCTGCCAGTTAGCAGCCGTCTTATTAGCCTAGAAAGTGTGGTAGATTTTCTTCTTCTCTTAGTCCGTCATTCGCACGTTAGCTGTTCAGAGCCACGTCTCCTTATCAATCCTCCGCCGTCCGGGCTTCGTTACCCCGAGTTCGGACCGCGCCGAATCAACCATTGATTTGACTGCCTTCTGCCAAGATTCGCACACAGTCGTAGCTGGAGGTAGCTGAACACGTGAAATGACGGCAGCTTCTCTTTCCTTCAGACGCCACCATTTTATTCGAGGTGGTCCGCACCGTTCACCAATCTCACGTCTCGGCGGCATAATGTCTGTCGTGCAGATCAGCGGTCGATGTTGTGTAGCGACCGTATCGTACGGCACTACCTACTCATCTGTGACCATCTTCTCGTCGCGACGTCGAACAAGCACAAAGTCGATTTGTGTCATGCTGCTGCCACTGTAATGAGTGACAAGGTGGGACTGGCGCTTTCGAAATTTCGTGTTCACAATGACTAAGTCATGTGAGTCCGCACAGTCGAGAATGCGTTCGCCCTCAGTGTTCCTTGGGCCGAAACCAAACCTCTGTGGCAACTATAGCCTTGACTCGTTTCTCCGACGTGGCCGTTCATGCTACACGCAACAACAACGATATCTTCTGGTGGCACCTCGGCGGTCTTCTCATCGAGCATCATCCAGAAATCATTTTTCACTTGCTCAGAACAACCCGTCTGCGGGGCATACACCGAGAAGAAATGGACTCGTTGATCCTCACTGACAATGACTATCATCATCAAACGATCGTCAAAACGATGCACTTCGGCAATAGCATCACGGAAGCGTTCAGACACGACAACGCCAACGCCGTTCGTGGTCCTAGGGCTGCCATGATACAGGACCTTGAAGCCTCTCCCAATATGCTTGGACTTACTACCCGATCACCTACGCTCCAAAGCGACAGTCAGTTCGCTCGAGCGGTCTGACAACGTGCCGAGATTCAGCGTTGCAACGCGAGTCTTGGCAACGTCAAAGGACTTACAGACTAGCCTGGTTACCCTCTGATGCCGTCCTTGCACTGAAGACCCTAGCATACTTTCATCACTCACAGGGCTCCGTGAGTGGGCGTCGATTACCGCGGACGCCGTAGCCTTTACAGAAACTTTAGGCACCATTGAATGTGGCGTGACAAGTATAACCATCGGCCGACCTGTCACTCAGGCGAAACGCCCTGGTCTGTCGCCGGAACACGAGTGTCCGCGTTCAGCTTACCTCGACAGAAGCCAGGGGTTTCCAGTGGCATCAACGTGGAGGAGCGGACTGCGCCACCTAACTAATCAAAGTATGATTCTATAAAAAGCACATCTGAAAGTACATTCGTTTTCTGAATAACATTTTTTCTAGAAAGAAGTGGATCTCAAAATAATGTTCGAATAAGGAAAATACAACGAAAGCACAGGTGCTTGAAGGCAGTGTTCTTCATAATTTTCGTTCGCGAGTTTTTCACTCGAAACAATGCGTTAGCCACCAGGTGTAACCACAATCACGAAGAAATGGCGAGAAAACGCACTGAAACGTCTTAGACAATCGTGTAAAACAGGGGTAATTAAACAAGATACAAAGCAAGAAGATCAAGCTGCCACAGAGAAAAATATGATTCCTAGAATGTTGGCTCACACAACTCAAGCCACAGCCACTCATACAGAGCGATTTTGAATTAAAAACTCGTTTCCATGTTTTGTTCTTTTGTGTATTCTTCCCTATGAGGGCCGGCGTCGATAAACTGTAATCAAAATGCCACAAACAATTGTTGAACTCAAAAACGTTGTGGCAAAAAAATTACCAGCAGAGGGGATTGAATTCGGAAGCCTCCGGTTGGTAGGTCGCCGCCTTGGACCATTCGGGCTAATTGGGCTTGGTGGTGTTACTGAAATTATAGATGATATAGTACTCGCCAATTTCTCTCCGTTTCGACCTCATTTCAAAAAACGACTTATAACTTTACCCCCTACTACTCAGGACAAAAGGAGCTCGACGCTCACTCCGGTCCGCCCGCTTTTCCAGAGACACGCGATATGCATGTGCTCGTCATTCTGACACGAGAGCGTGCCTATCGCGGGGATAAGGGCGGGCCTGTGCCTTTTACGGGCGTGCCCCAAAAAGAGACTCGATGCCCATAACGCTAATTTAGAAGAGGAGAATACGACGCGCTTCCAAGCCATGACTCAGATGACTGCAGTGCCCTTGGTTTAATTACCCAAGTTTGAGGTACTTGACCTCGCCTAGCCGCTTGAGACCTCTCTAAACCGCTAGCGGCCTCAGTTGGTGCTGGGCGCACTGGCCACGTTGCTTGTTGGCGTGCCGGCCACGTCGCGTGTCGGTGCGCCAGTCACGTCGCGCACCGGTGCGTGTGTATATTTCTGGAAAAAATAAAATTAGAGGGGCAGCTGCCCGGGCACGAAGCAGCTGCTCGTCACTACCGTGCCCGCAGAGGCAACTACTGCGGACGACAAGCTTCGAATTTTGTGCTCCACGGCAACTATCCCGATGGCGACGCCGGCTTTCCAGCGGGGCGTGGAGCGGGGTTTTGTCTGAGTACTCGGGCAAATAGTGGGGTGTTCTTACCCTGAAGGTATTATAGTACAAAAATATGAATGTATGGGCAGTTCTGGCAAATAGGCCTGGTCATTTCCTTGTTATGTTAAACTTAAACGCTATCATTTTCGTTTTAAGATGCATTTTATTACATTAACTTCTACGAATTCCGGTGTATATAGGTTTCCAATTAAAACTGTCTTCGTTTCTTCAAGTTTTACCGTGGAGGAATCTAAATTTGAACAGATATTAGCGAATCTCAAGGTCTCCGTGTAAATTGTTTGTAGATGCTTTGACTTTGGATATCAGAATGAGCATTAGGGAATCTTTTACTTCTGAATATAAAATGATCTGTTTCATTATACATTTGTGTGTATTCTATTATTAATTATTCATGTAATAAAGTCTAAATAATTGCATTTACAGGGATTGGATTTCGGCCCTCTCTTCCTTTGGTAACTCACATTGGCATAATTAGTGAAATATGTCTTGAGAAACGAGAAAATTTTTTTGCAGTTCTACCGCTAGTGGTGTCATGCTACTGCACATTACTTCCGTGATGCATCTGAATTTTATAGGAATTTCATCTGAATTTTATATAAAAATAACGACCCCCCCTCGGTCCCACGGTGGTCCGCGCACCACCGTGGGACCGGGGGGAGGGTCGTCATTAATTTGGAAAACTTGAAAATTTTGGGGGGGTCATTATTTTTTTCGTCCCATTTAAAATAATCTCTGTATTGCTGAAAAATCGAATCTTGAGTCAAAATTATGTAGGGCCATGATTATTTACCATGGAATATTAATTATAATTTACTAGTCAATCACAAATTATGAACAGAACGAAGGAAGTAATCAATATGCCTTCAGATTGACTTTGAAAGATCCTAAAGGCAAGCTGAAGTTACCGCCTGTGAAAATAGTGGCTCTGTTTGGAAGATCTGATGTTTTGATACTCCAAGGAAATTAGTGGCCATTGATTGAGGGAAAACAAAAGAATAGTTATGGCTCAGACCCACAGCGGCCAGCAGTATGTGCGCGCTTAGCGATTGGGTGTGAAGGCTTTAGCAAAACGGAAAAAGATAGCTCATTGTAAGAAATAATAGAATTAGTTGACCTCCCTCCTTTACATCACTTCCGCCCAAAAAGGAGATTCGACCATGTTTTGACAAGTGTGCAGCCATCTAAGGAATAACCTTACCGAGATCCAGCGTAACTAACAGGAGGTTATTCACGAGCGGATGCAGGAGCACCTCTTTGATCAAAATACGAACTCATGGCACTGACTCAGGCGTGCCCTCAGTGTAAGCTATTGCACTCGTCAAAAATGGTCACGGCGGATTGACGTGACACGAGAAGTCGAACGATAGCGTCATTGATCGCATAGTTACACAAGACTGATGTCAGTAATTAAATAAAATTATGGGCTGTGACGTAGGCATGTTTTGAAATTCAATCATTGAAACTGTAGTTGCGGTTATTATTGAATATTGATAGAATAGAATATAAGGGTTCCTAAAGCCCACATATTGCTGGCCGTTAGAAGGATCATGAAATTTGGGAAGGAAAGTTGGATAAATAAATTACTTGCTATGGCTCAAATTTTGGCTCACAAATATCTTACTTGGAGAACGGTAGAGCTTCAATTCGGCCGAGACACATTTTCTTTTCATTTTGACGAGCATGGTAGAATCGTTCTGTGGTGAAGCCAAAGAAACAGCACAACCACACAGGGTTAAAAATTCAGGAGCATCTGCGAAGTTTCGTCACAGTGGGAGCAAGTCATGCACATCACGATTTTTCTTCAAGCACTCTTCAGACCCATGATAACCAAAATCCTGCTGCCATGATGGACCATAATAATCGAATTCTTGTAGTTCACTTCAAACTAAGAGGAGTGATCGTAATCCCTGGAGCTACACACTTCAATTCAATAGGTCATGGTTAAAAATACTGCTTTTGTCTTAGAAAGGCCTCGAGTTTGCGGTAAAGGATGCTGGAGAAATCAAATGCAGTAAATCTGATGGCAACTGGTTCTAAGTTTTTGTAGCACGGATTAAAAACGATTCCAAAAAAGCACGAGTCCGCACCGTTCCTGTAGAAATTCGAAACGAGCGACCTCTTGTTCTGTTGATAAACCTCGAAAACGTGAAGAGTTTGGTTCTATCTATATCTTTGCGATTTGTCATGATTTTAAACAAGAGATTCTGATCGTATATAATCCGCCTAAGTAGAAGCGTTGCACCACTCAGACAAGATAAACTATCTTTGTAGCTTGTTCTAAACAGTCCATTTCTAGTGAAAATGCGTTTTGTGAATCTTCTTTGCACGTTCTCAATTTTATTTATGTCTGCCAGTCTTAGAGGGCACCACACAGGAGTGCAATACTCAAGTAGTGGCCTGACGTAGGTGACAAACAATTCGAAAAGTATACTCATGTTACGAGTCCGAAAAGCTCGAAAAATCAAATCCGACTTTCTATATGCCAGTGCAACCACTTTAGGAATATACTCTCCGAATGAAAGAGCATTTGAGTAGTGAATGCCGAGATCACGCGCCGATGTAGTAATACGGAGCTCATTTTCGCCTAGGTGATAGGTTAACTCACGTGGGTGAGTATTACCAATACACATGACAGTCGTTTTGTCGTAAGATATGTCAAGCAGCCACTTATTAGACCACGCTAGCACTGCATCAAGGGCCTGCTGAAGTAGCTGTGGATTATTAAATGTGAAAAGTTTTGAATCATCAGCATAGATAGAGCAATGGACACCCCGGGGAAGGCATTTGGGAAGGTCGTTGATATAGAGTAAAAACATTAGAGGTCCTAAGCAAGTGCCTTGAGGAACCCCACTTGGGGTGTTGTAAGTTCGTGAAATCGACCCATTAACTAAAACCTGTTGACTGCGTCCAGTCAAGAAGGCCCGTAGGAATTTCAAAAGACATCCGTCGATGCCGTATGCCTGCAGTTTGATAGCGAGGAGGTCAAGAATAATGGAGTCGAAAGCCTTAGCGTAGTCCAAGTAGCATGCAGTAACGTACCCACGTGAGTCAAGTATCTTTTGCCATACAGGAATGGTGCAGTCAGCGTTGATTTCTTTTCTAAAAATCCATGCTGTGCACTTCTAATGAGGTCGTTTTTGCGCAAGTAAGCGCTTATTTGTTTACATAGTATTCGCTCGAGAACTTTGCTAGTTGATGAGGTAAGGCATATAGGTCTATAATTTTTAAAATCTTTTCTGTCACCTTTCTGGAAAATGGGTTTGACAAAGCCGTATCTCCACACTGAGGGAACCTCACTATGAAGAATGCACCAGTTGAATATAATTGTCAGGACAGGAGTTAATCCTAGGGCTGCATTTTTCAAGAAAATGTAAGGGATATTATCGGTTGATGTGGAGTAACGGGCAGGCAGTTTCAATAGAGTTTTATAGATTAAGTCACTATTGATATCAATAAAGTCCAATTTAGCAGGTGTAAAAGAGGTATAGCTTCCAGTGTTAACAGAGCTATTTTTGTAAACTGATTTGAAAAAGGTTGCAAATACCTCAGCTTTCTCCGCCTCTGATTTACATAATTGACCTCTGGCGTTCATAATAGATCCTATTCTATTTTTCAGTTTGAGTTTTCGATTGATGAAATTGTAAAAGACCTTGGGATTGCGGCTAGATGCTACTCTTTCCTCATTCTGGAGACTTAGCTCTGCTAATTTTCGCTTAAGCTTTCTAGAATAGCGAATGCATTTTTGATCACCTATTCTGAATCGTAAATGATAAAGTCTTGAGACCTTAGAAACTAGTCTCCGAACTGACGCAGGATATCGAGTTTCAGAGTTGGATCGTAATTTGACGGGAACGAATTCTCGGATCATATTACTGCATTGCTCAAGATACACGCCGTAGATTTCATCAGCAGAGTTACAATTCGACATAATGTTCCGCCAGTTAATTCTCGAAAGATGTGCACAAATTGCAGCATAATCTCCCTTGGAATAGTCAAGGTAGCTGTTATTGAGGCAGGATTCTTCGTTAACATCGAGGCAAAGTTTGAAAGAAATAGTTCTGTGATCCGAGACGGAGAAAGCTTCTAAAACACGTACATCATTCATGGTACCAGGAGTGTTGG
Source organism: Aplectana chamaeleonis (assembly GCA_029168955.1). Classification (NCBI taxonomy): domain Eukaryota; kingdom Metazoa; phylum Nematoda; class Chromadorea; order Rhabditida; family Cosmocercidae; genus Aplectana; species Aplectana chamaeleonis. The sequence goes on from JAPDOI010002009.1 coordinate 47,104, forward strand.
CCAATACGATGTCTAATATACGGACTCCGATAGTAGGAATAGTGACATGTTGAGAAAAAGCATACTCATTGCAGAATTCGTGGAACTCGCGGGCGGATCCATGTATTTTGTTTGAGAAGTTTGTATCTGGCCAATTAATTGACGGAAAGTTCAAACATTATCGGTGGAACAGGAGCAGTTTTAGAGATGAAAATTAGAGTGAATCGTCAAACGTGTTCTAGCTCAACATTACCTCGACTACAGCATTCGAGATAGGCATTTCTGCGTGGTTTTCTTTCTATCGCTTCGGAAGTCATTAGGCCACGACTGCAAACTTCGTGCAACACTGGCAATGGTAGCGTAGAAGTTTTTGAACGATGGTACTACATCCTGTATAGAACAGAATTTGGAAGTAAGGCGATTGAGTTTGTCATCGAATCTTGGCGTACTGTGATCTGTATCTTGTTCACGTCGTCAATATACTGTGCTTATCTGGGTCAAATTCCGGTCCGCAATTGCCTCTCGACACGCTTTGCAGCTGCACGCGCTCGAGTCAGTCGGGTTTCCAACGCCAAACCCGACTGGATGACTTTTTTATACAATTTTCTCCAATTTCTCTTAGCTTTCAGTTTCTAAAGCCCACCTACTAGAGTCAGCAGATCGGCGGCTGCGGCACTGGGAGCTCTTCTGAATCAGGAGAGTGCGGTCGCAAAGCGTGTCGAGACGCAATTGCGGACCGGAATTCGGCCCAGATACTCTCATAAACTCGGGGGGTGAATAACAGGTGGGCGTGGCCTGTTTTGACACTTTTTTCAGTCGGGGGACCACTTTCCACCTTAGGGAGTAAACGCCTGCTCGGCGAAACGCATGATTTTTGTGAGGGTATTGGATAGTAGATTTCACTCCCCTAGGGAATACTTGGGAGTGACACTGGTCACGTGCCACATCACCTGTGATAACGTGTTCTTTCGCCCCCAACGTGACGTACAACTTTACTCCCAAAGTTTCCCTAAGGTAGTAGGATGACGCGTCATCATCATTTTCAAATAATTTTCATCGATCGCTCAACCTTCGCCATGGGTTTAATCGGTTCATTTCCTCTGCCACCTTTCTTCTTTCATGTGATTACTCTGACTTTTATTCCTAACTTGCACTCATTCATGGCTCCCACTCCGGGAAAAAAGTTCTGTATTATTATCATCGGAATGTTGTTGTTCTTAGATACTCAGATGCATTTTATTCGGTCCTTTTATTGACAAAACAGCCACCCCACTTGCACGATAGTGGTTTCTGAAACAGAGAATGACACATTGCTCGTAGGCTTTGATCAGAATCGCGCCTGTAGCATCATCTTTCAAAAAATTCCTTCAAATCACTATTTTTCATTCGAAAACTTTTTAATTAAGAAATACACAAAATCATGGTGAAAAGAGCTACGTAAGTTCATAATGATTCCTAGGAATCCGTTAAAAAGAGACATAGGTTTTGGGTGGAATTTTCAGTGTTCAGTACAGTGTACAAGTACTGAGCTCTTTGTGCAGTGTACGACGATCTGGAATTCACATTCCGAATATTTTTGGTTTAAATACATAGAAATCTCGGTGAGTAGCCTTAATAGCGTTATTGACCCGAAAAGGCTGATTCCTGAGAAATTTATAGAGAATGGACTATAAATACTCAAAAACACTTCCCTGCGCGTCATCTAACCATAATCTATGTACGAACGGTAATGTGAATACACTCCCCTTCTTTCTTTGTCGTTTATTGTAACTCTTCCTCGTTACCTGAAATCTCCTTTCAATACCGCTTTGTTAAATTTCGTTATACTTAGGATTTAAAATTTACAAATGCATCATGGCTTTGGATAGGCATCCAGAGCTCGTTGGTTGATATTATAGGTATGCTTTCCAGAAAGGACAGACCCATGAAAGATTGATTTCTCAGTCCTTTTTCTTTAGAAAACCCAAGCTGAGCTCTGTGGCACATTCTAACGAAAAAGATGGTGGACGTCCAAATACTGGCAAAACGCACTGTACATAGGAGGCACTTCTGCCTAGGAATCGAGAAGGTTGGAACACATAATCTTTTTTTTCGTGGTTTTTCCAAATTGGATCGATGCAGGGTGTAGAAGATTCAGGCTCTCTTTTCAATAAATTTTGAAAAAGCCAAGACTATGAAAAATTATGAGCCCTTAAAATTAGCAGTTTTAACGATTTCTTCCCGTAGAGATCATTAACGTGAACGGGTTTTCCTGTTATCGAAATGCCATTAACGGCCATGAGCTATAAAGGGAACGATTAGGGTTATTGGATTTGTAAACGTTACGTCCCGTAAAATTATATGATTTTTAACTTTTGGAGAATAATTTCTACAGATTTTGAACATGCTCGAAGATGCGCCGTATCAGTTTTGGTCCGATAAAAATAAAAGATTTTAAAAAATTGACCCTATCACTCACTTTTTCGATTAAAAGTTATGCAATAGAAAGAAACGTTGTGCGAGCAACAGATCACTCATTTTTCTAATCATCATGAAATGAAATGAAATGTTGGACATGATAAGGTTCACAAATGCCAAAAGCCCATTTTCTTTTCAATGCCGTTCTATCACCTACCGGAATCTCAACTGGATGACCATTCCGGAGTGAAATGAAAGGAAGTGACAATTGGGAAAACATTTTTGTGCATAACTAAATGTAAGGGTGGCCTCTTGCACACGTGCGTTTGCGAGTGGGCTTTAACTGAAAAAAGCATTCATTCAAAAAAAAACAGAGTGATTGGGTCAAACTACTTGAAATTCTCATTTTTCTCATGCTAGAAGACTACTGCTCATCTTTTGAACATGGCCATAACCTGCAAGATTGATATTTTGAAAAAAATACCCACTCTATAATATGAAAGGGCTCAATTTTTACAAACTTTGTACTGCCAATAAATTTTCACCTATAACGGTAGAAACATTCCTTTCATTTAAAGGCAACGTACACGCTCAAAAACGATATCAACTGTATGGCATGAAATCAATGCCTTGAATCTCATTGTATGGAGAAGCGCGGAGAGTATATGAAAAAAGAAACATCTGAAATGATGACATAACGATTTTTTCTGTTCTGGTTCTCAAGTGGACGAGTTGCACAACCCTGCCATAATTAGCGGAGTCAGCGACAAAGTGGTTGAGATAACGGTGCTAATAGACTTGTAGGGCCTTTACTGAGAAGCGTACGACGCTGGATGCGTCGAAAATGACCCAAGAGGACCGGATTCGAGCAGCTATTCCAAGGGGGTTGGTATTCAGGGACTGAACGGTTATTGAAAGTGGGCGGGGAACGGATGATTTAGTGACTCAATATGGCTCGAGTCATGTTTAGCAGGCATTTGCGCCACCTGTTGACTTAATTCTTGAAAAATGTGAAATATTTCTTTGATCATCTTGCCAAAAATAGACATTAAATTTGTCTTCAGCCCACCGAATAACTCCAGTGCGACTAATACTACTCAGAAAAGCCCTGCATTCAATGCGTGTCGAATATGCATCCAACTCCAGTAACCACTCCCAACACAACGCTCAATCGCAGGGGCGCGTGCTTTAAACAACAGCACGTACTGCAAAATTTTATAGCAGTAGCACATGCTGTAAGGGGGTCCAGCGCTATCGGAGCAGTGCACTGTCACGCGACGCAGCCGGTACACCGACATGTGACGCGGCCCGTTCGCCGAGTACGAATCTATGGCATCTCGTCCCCGATCGGTACGGGACGGGCTAGAGTGAGACCATGGGGGTACGAGCTAAAGCGCTATTCATACCAGTCAACGCCAGCGCGACACGCGCGGGCATGCCATTGCGGCGACGCCCGTAACAACTTTTCCTCTATTTCATTGTTAATCATTCTCCAATTTTATTCCGTTCCCTTCTGCTTCCATGATAGTAAACGCTTGAACAATTTCTGCTTGCTCGGCAACGTTAAGGCCCTTCTAATCCGCTCCGCCATAGCGTTGCCGCTGAGGTATTCATAGTCTCGCGCATGCTGCACGACGCACGTAGAAAGTATTCACACTCCAACGCCTCGCCCGGGCGTGACACTTGCGCCGCGCTGGCGGAAGGAGTATGAATAGCGCCCAAGAGTGGTTGTGCCCATTGGTTCGTTGGGGTGGAGACAGCGGTCCGAGAGGTGAAGGTTACTGAGAATACCTGAGTGGGAAATGGTGAAGGTTCCTTATAGACTTGCATGGAAAATTTTTCCAGGCGTTTTTTTGGAAAAGTCCCTATTCTTTGCTTATAACATTTTTGACCTTTACGTTGAATCTTTGAGCGGAGCTGTTTCAAAAATCTTCATAAAATTTTGCGGCGTTAAATAATGTTTTCAATTTGAGAAAATACTCCTCCAATCTCTCAGCCAATTTCAATTTATGGAAAACGTTTCTCACCAAAAGAAAATAGTTTTTCGTCTATAACTTTTTATCCTAGAAGATAGCCTTTTGTTAAAGGTTGTTCTCGAATCCCACATAACATTTTGCATCGAATATTTCGGTTACAAACAATACGTTTCCGCTCTTCCAGCCGATTTCTGTTTAAAAGTGAGTTTTTCGCCTGGAATTATCGGTTTTGCGTCCACAACTTTTTTGTGCTTGGAGATAGGCCTTTGGTTAAGGTAGTTTTCGGAATCTCGATGGAGTTCTGCGTCGATTGCTCCCTCTATCTTTAGAGGTTAAAAAGTTATAGGCGAAAAACCGGCGTTTCGTGAAATGAATTAGGCTGAAGGATCGAGAAAATATTTTTCCAAACTGGAAACGCCAGTCGACGCAGAATTCCATCAAGATTCCGAAAATAACCTTCACCAAACGCCTATCTCCAAGCACAAGAAAGCTGTGGACGGAAAACCGATAATTTCGGGCGAAAAACGCACTTTATTAACAGAAATCGGCTGGAAGATGGGGAACGTATTTTTTGAAACTGAAAACGCTTTTCGATGCAGAATTTTACGGGGATTCCGAAAACAACCTTTGCCCACAGGTGAACGTTGGTGGAGTACCTGGCTCCACCCAACGAAGCTATGGTTGTGCCTGGGTCTCTGCTGCCCTCGTATATATCGTGTCTGGTAGGCGCGAAAGAGAAGCGGATTGAAAGAGGCATTGGACGTAAATTTCAAGTGAATGAATGTGATTAATCGATGATTTCTTCAGTTTCGCCTTTCTGGAATGCTGAGAATGGATGAACAATTTGAATAAGCCCTTTCATAAATTTTCCAATGAATATTTTTTTTGGACTCGGCCTTTCTAAAAGTTGTGGAATGAATTAATCAATGCAGATACGACTTTTTTTAGAACTTCCCAATGGGAAATATATTTCGAACTTGCCAACGTGTAATCTTTCAATGAATGAAAAATTTGAGAACATGTCCTCTATTCATTTCAAAGGAATCTTCGTAAGTTAATTCCAGTACTCGAAATATTAATTTTTGAGTAGTTCTTGATTCATACGGAGAAGTAAATCAGCAGCTGCTTCGGCATCTGACTATTTGAAAGTCATAAAAGGAATTCGTTCAAACATTAGAAAACTCCCAAACTTCGACTTCCCGAAAAGACCGAATATCAGAAAAAGCGACAATCGAATACGCGAATGACCCAGAGAAAGAGATTAGAATTGTATTGATTCCTAAAAGAATTTCAAAACTAGAAAAACAAAAGTACTTGCGACTTATCTCAGGTTATTTGAGTTACATGCGACATCTCGACGGGAACCGCGTGCAGTGCTCTCCGATACTTTGCGTCTAACTCAAACGTCGCTAGATATGTCGCAAGTAACTTAAAGGCACAGTCCAACCTCAGAATCGTTTTCCTGGTTTTCTCACTATCTTTAAAACGGTCCCACGCTGATTCCAATGATGTCTCTGGCAACGTACAAGACCCCATAGGAACGGAGTTATGGCCCCTTAAAAACTGAGCTGCGAAAGCATGGTGGACGAGTTTTCCGAGGCTTGTAGCTTCCGTCATTTGCAACCAATGAATGCGAGTCAGCCTGAGTAAAGAGAGGTCGAGAATGAAGGGAAGAAAGGGGCTACTGACCGAAAATCGTCGCTCATCTTGCCACCATTGAACTCGAAAGATCGTAAAAGGGCGTGCCAATCTCTAATCAAACATCACGCAGTGTTAATGAGTACTATAAGTATTCCCCTCAGAACTATCGCTTCGCGTTGACCCATGACTCTCGCCAGACTCGAGCTGGAGAGAGGGGCACAAAGGAGAGCTTGCCAGAGACAGAAGCGCGCCACATACTCAACAGTCAGGCGGCGGCTGATATTGTAAGAGTCTATCCTGGTAGGGCGGGGACGAGACGCCCGGCAACTGCGCCGACCACCATCTGCCGCCAGTGGCTGTTCAAGGGGCCGAATTCATCATTGCATTTTGTCGCCGGTAGGCTGGGTATGGTTAGCCTCAGCCTGCGTCCTCATTGCCAACAAGCGTGTTTCCACGCGCCAAGCCTACCCTTACCCAGCCTACCAGCGACAAAATCCTTTGATGAATTTGGCCCAAGGTCTCCAACTGCTGGGTGGGCCAAGTACCGCAAACCTGGGTAATTGAACGGGAGAGGCTGCCGAAATATGAGCCCGATTCCTCAAGAGTGCGTGGTGTGCTTTCTTTTTTTTTGTTCTGTCATTAAGTTGAATGTGTAACATTCACGCTTTGAGCGTGTTTTTTGATGGGGCACGTGCTGTAACTTGAAACACAATAGGAGCACGTGCTACCCTAGCTAGCAGCGCGTTCCCATATGTGCTGGAAGCCGCCTTGTCTTCGAAGTGAACGCACACACCAGATCTGTTCATTCGACGTTTTGTCGCGTCGTTTACGACGTATCTATAAATAAATAAATAAATAAATAAATAAATAAATAAATACTCGGCACGCATTAAATGCGGCGATTTTCTGAGTAACTCATTCTAGCTTACCGAGTAGTTTGAAGAAAAATCCTTTTTTTTCTCTGAAAAATTCACGAGCCCCTCCCTAATTTTCATTTTTAAGTATGTTCCATAATTTTGCGACCACCTTTGCGTCGACTCGCAAGTCTGCGCAACCCTGGCTCAAATACAATGGTTTTGACTTCATTTGGGTGCTTGCGACGGCGTGAGCGTTCTAGTATTAGAAGCGTTCTGGTATGAACCTGTTGACCTTGCTATCTCCACCAAATTTGCGAGCGTGTGTGCTGAGCTTAAAGACCTACACTATTTTTTCAACACTTATTCTCCTACCAAAGCTTCTTCAAAAGTTCTAGAGAGGAGGGTCTGAATTTATCGCACCCTCTATCGGTCTATAACGAGAAACCTGCAATACGGGTTTTGTGTCTCAAACCGTCTCGGTTCTTAGGTGAACGGCCTCATATAAGAATGTTCTGAATGCCGGTGACCTTTAATGTTTGTTCTATATACAGCGCATTTTTTTAATTGTTAGTGGTTCAAAAATTTTGCGAAATTTTCATCTAGGAAAGCGTAATTTTAAAGTTCTTGGATAGGACTGTGAAAGCTGTTAGTTTCATTTTGTGGAAGCTGTGTGCGTTGAACATCTTTTACGTGTTTATTTGAGCGTTTCTCATGATTGCTACTCCACGTCGATGTCCAGATTCATTTTGTTCACGACGTTATGACCTTTGACCAGTGCCATTAACTTCTGTAATTTTTCGTTGCAGTTGATTCCAGTGTTTGCTATTATATATAAATGGGGTTATTTCACTAAAACCGGTTTTTGTATTGATGAAGCAATATATAAAGTTGAATATGAAGTGTTCTGTCCGTCTTCGCGCCTTGCTTGCGATTTAAGCAAGGTGGTTTAGCAGTCATAGAAGATCAGCGGTCAAGGGGTACTGTAGAAGCATGGGTAGAAATTGGTACCTGTGACCGACAACAGCATTGCAGTGGTCGCATTTGCACTGATTTTACTCCCCAGCACCCCACAATACGAACCTCCCATTCCCAAGTACTATTCAAAATCAACCCATGCCCTCACACCAGGCACCTTAGGAGGGTACGACTCCGCCCATTTTGGGGGATGGATAGCAGCTGTCGGTGCTATCCAAAGATGTTTGGGAGCCTATTCACCCCCCGAGTTTATGAGAGTAAGCACAGTATTTGGACAAACCTCTGGTTTTTAACTTGGTGTTTGCAGGTTTATACATTTTGAAGTCTTTGGAACTCGCTATTTCACAATGTTTCATCTCCTGCAGTATGTGACGACCCAAAGCATAGAAGAAGTCCTCCTGCTTTCTGCGTCAGCCTCATCTCCTGTGGATATATACCTTCGAATCTGATTGGCATAGCTGGAGTAGAATTCAATGATGTGGGTGCAAGCCAGAGCAACAGATGTACCTTCGTTTTTGCATCAGGTCGAAGCTCTTCATGCATCTTCTGAGACCGTGACCATTCCGAAAAATAACACACGAATGCCATTTATCGCTCCGAAACTTTAGGAAGATAGCACACACTATCCTTGTCATCATTTAAAACCATAGCAGTCGAAGATTCGAAACAAGTTCAAAACCGTGCAAGCCGAAATGAAAGGATTCTGGTAATGACCGAATATCAGTCTCAGAAAAAGTACCCTACAGATGGTACCTATCGACTGGAAATGCTCCAAAAATCATTTCTAGACAGGTGTGAAAATCCCATTTTTCAAAAACTGAATATCCCCTACCCCTCCCCCTCTGGACACTGAAAAAATCGGTCAAAAAATCGAAGAAGGGTCGTGAATATACATGACCTAGTGCAAGAGTGGATACTGTAGACAGATGTTAGGAGGTGTTAAGTTTCGGAGATGAGCTCATAATATCGATCTTGAGCCGAGTTATGGCTGGTCAAAAGCGCCGTGATCCCACGGTGGTCCGGAAGCCCCACCGGACCACCGTGGCCAAAAACCGAGGGTGCAGATTTTTCCGGTTTCTGAAGTTCTTTTCAGCTACCAATCTGGCTAAAGTTTTTCAGTACCGGCAGCGCATGGAACGCTATTCATCCCCTTTGAAATGGTGAGGCTCCGAAAATTCAAAAAAACCTCCAAAATGAAATGAGTCAGTGACGTCTACCAATTCTTCCACCCTTCCTAGAGGGTCGCTTTTTTTGCCAAAAAAATGCCCCTCTTAGGGGGGGGGTCATTCTTCAGGATGGCCCAGACCACCACTTGCTGACGTGTTTCGACTGCTTCACGCACATGCGTGGAGGAACAAAGCGAACTCCGGCCGGAAAAAAACAGTATAACTGCGCATAGAATGTGTCTAAGCTAAATTGTCCGGGACCATTGCGCCTGTGTCTTGTAGCGATCTGGTACTGCTAAGGGGTGCATAGGCGACAGAGGACTGACCTCGATTGTTAATCCAGATTTGCACTTTTTGCGCGATCGAGCACGGGCGCGATATATGCAAAACTTCAGTCGTGCATCTTAAAGTGTTCAGCGAAGTTCCGCCCACAGGGGATTAAGAGCAGTTGAATGGGCTTGCATCTTGAGTTGTAAACAGTTGTAATTTCGATTTTATTTTGCAAAAGAAAATTCTCTACTAATTCTGCGACGTTCGTAGTTCAATTTTCCAAAAAACTGTGTATTTTTTCACCCAAAGTTTTACGAGTGAGGAGCAGCCAAAAGTTTCTGAGCTAATTTGACTTTCCATACTCACTCGTTCTTTGGTGCAACAGCAAAGCCTCTTCAGTGAGCAGCTTATAGGTTCGGTGCCCAAGACTGACCTTGAACACAGACTAAACGCGGATCATGCTAGGGAAAAATGTTTAGCCATGAAGTTTAAGCACACACTATGGATACCAGTGAGAGGTTTTTTTCATGTCTAGGTCCCCATTAACGGTTGCAGTATGGGTTCGGTCATTGACTAATTCGCGTCGACCTCTGTAGCGATGGACGAACTTCTGACCAGAGCTGAGCTATTTCCAAAGCTATCCCGTCATGGTCTTGACGACCTCTCAAATGTTTACAAAGTGAGCTATGGCTCCTAAGAGCGAATATTATTAAATCTGCATCGAAGTTGATGGGCTTCTCGAAATTGGGACTAAATGTGCAGTCTTTTTTCACCTCGAAAGGTCTAGAAAATTCAATTTAAAAAATCAATCAAGAAGTAAGCGAATATGTTTGTTGGTCACCAAGCATATTTTGTTGCAAACTACCTGATAGACCACCTCTACTTCCATTTTTAGAGGAAGTGGATCGAATCCAACTGATCAACAATTTGGAAATTTGAAGCAGTGTGTGGTGTTATTGTTATTGAATGATGGGGAATATTGGCAAATATATAATTTGATTGTTCTGTTTGTATGTGGTGTGTGATTTCATCCCAATTCGCTGCTTTATGTTATGAAGGAAGCGACCAGAATGTTTTTTTCATGAACCGGCAAATAATATTGATAGGACATCTAATGCACAGTGGCACGGATCGCACTGATATTTTGCGTTCCGTATTGTGCGTTGGTGCAATATATGTAGGTGCACGCATTGTATGCCCATCGAGTTTGCGTCAGCGAACAAAAAGGAATGCGAAGTATCAGTGCGTTCTGTGCGGCCTACTGTACTTAAATGTATCCTCTGTTTCCGTGCGAAATCGGCTTCCGCTCATCGCGTGCGCCTGGGCGCATATGCTGCGTCTCCTTCTTCCCACACTTTCTCGCTGTCTCTACCCTCGCTCCGCCCAAGCGCGCGGGAGAACAGAGTAAATTTGACTCGGAATCAGAGAATAGACAGCTCTGAACAAGGTGTGTAAGCAGATGTGACAGTTTTGCAGAGAGGTGACGCCGTGGCTTTCCGGAGAGATTAAAGGCACAGTCCAACCTCAGAGGTAATTTTTGATATTATGGTGCGGTCGCCGTGTATAGCCAACCTGCCAAGCGCGAAATCTCAATTTGCTCAAATAAGCGAGAAAAAGCTAGGAACAAGTCGACCACGCCCCCTTGAAAGAAAAAATGGGTAACGCCCACTGGCAAGCTTCCGATCTCAATAGGGAAGAGACGCGGGATGGATTTTATTCAATATCTCTGTTCTTCCAATTCTTTTCGGTCTAGCTTTATATTGTGGCCTGCTTCAGAACGATGGCTACGAATAACGAGGAAGTACAGGCTCGAGACAACTCGTCCGCGAACTTCTAGCCGTTCAGAATTGAAATCTTTGAGGAGTCATAACTTCCTTCGTGATGAGCTTTGAGCGATTCTGGAGACACCATTGTGATCAGCGTGAAATTTTCTCCGAGATAGGCATAGGAACGAAAAATCGATTCTGAGGTTGAACTGTGCCTTTAAGCAAGAAAGTCTAGGAGATAGGTGTACGGAAGCTCTCGACATATTGTATCGTTAGGAAACCTAGCTCAGGGGTGGATATGTATGTAGAATGCAGGAGCGGGAGGTACTGGTACAACCGGATCCTTACAGGGAAGAGTTAGGAAAGATACTAGAATGACCTGGCTTTTTGAAGGCTGACTCCTGGGTAGAACACCTACAAGGGAAGTGTATGTGGATGTAATTACTGCAGTTCTCCCGCCATGACGGCAAGGCCTTCGTGCGCGGTGGATGGGCGCTAAAAGCTATGTTCTACAGTTCTCATGGCGTTACAATTCCAGCGCGTTAGCGTGCCATAGAATCATTTAATTGTTGCTCTTATTCTACAAATATTGCTACTGGTTCAAAGCAGGTACGTTACGCTACCAGCTCTGTGTTCTTGCAATTCTAGCGTACTCACGGGGACTTCGAATGGGAACGCCATCGTAGAGAGCTAGCTAGATGCTAGCAAAAGCAGGATCGTCCAATTTTATATCAACCGCTTCCTTATAAATGTTTTCGACTACTTTGGAACCATTTTTGCCAACAAGGTGAGCATTTCTCATTTATCGAAGTATGTTACTATCCGTAAATCATTTCGTGTAGTTGGTGTGACATAAATAATGCGACCGTTTTCGCAAGTCTCTAATGCTGATTTTTATCAGGATTCGCTATTTTCTCTTCAATCAGTCCCGCCCTTTTCGGTACGAGGAAAAAGTTAGTTCTATGTAAAGATCTTTTCCGCTAAAATAAATATTCCTGCACGGTGGTACGCAATCTCTGAGACCAGTTAGACAGTTTTGGTAGTCTTTGAACAAAGTTCACAGCAAAGCCAGAATTGAGAGAAGTTTTTAAAAGCTTGGACAGTTCGAAAAAATCCGAGCGGCGAACTCAGTTCGGATTGTTAAAACCTTGGTTTTTATTAATGGACTCGTTGCAATAAGTCGTTCAAAGGTAGTGTTCACGATAAAAAAAGTGTTTCAGTTCCCACTAGGAATGGGTAGTGGAGGGGCACACTCTAACGTTGACGTCGAAAGAACGCATGAAAAGGAGGCAGGAAAAGCTTCAAAAGAGCCCGAAGTTGCCAATTCGAGCGCAAGGCAAACCCCAAAAGCGCAACACACGCCCACCGACTTGAAGAAATGAATGCTCGAGATCGTGAGATGAGTGATGATTTCCAATCATCAGCCCCGTTCTTCCCTTCATTCTCAACTTCTCTCTTTACTCAGGTCAGCTCGCATACATCGGCTGCAAAAGACGGAAGTTACAAGCCTCGGACAACTCGTCCACCATGTTTCCTTAGCTCAATTTTTGAGGGACCATAACTCCGTTCCCAGAAGGACTTGTACTATTTTAGAGACATCATTGAAATCGGCATGGGGCCGTTTTCAAGTTAGGCGGAAAAACAGAAAAACGATTTTGATCGTGAACACTGTCTTTAAAAAAGACTGGGCATATGGAGGTAAGGGCGCCGTGAAAAAGTTTATGTCTAAAAATCAAAAATGCTGATGCGTATCGTAAGACTTCCAACACAAAATCAAATCAGGAAGCTCATTGCGAGTTTGTCCGAACAAAATTGGTCTCTAAGGGGAGGATGGTCATAAGTCATACACCACGTTTTGCATCGAAAAAATATTGATCGAAAAAAGAAAAGACCAATTTGGACGAAAGATTGAAAAAATCCGTTCCATTGTGAACAGTGATCCACTGTCGATTTCTGGTAATTTTACCATCATTATTTGGGTATCTAAACATCACCCAAGAAATTTACCTCACAATAGTTACTTCGCCATGAGTAAAGCGAACCGAAAATGCATAGACTCCTCTGAAATTCTGTCATTCTGTGAGAGAAAAACGCGCTTCGCTGAGCGGGAGGTAAATCCCAAAATAACAACAACGACAGAATAGTGGAGTAAGAGAAAACATAAGAGAAGCCGACTATTATATACACAGAAATGATCACAAATAAAGTAATGGGCAGGAAGGGACATCGTCGGTCGGAAACAAGGATGAGTGGAAATTTTATCCCGAATTTCGGAATGGGAACGACCTTCTTACATTCGAAAATGGGAACGCCAAAAGCCATCGCGAGTCGAAAATCGTAAATTCATTCAACGAATTTCTTAACCCTCCCCTGGTGACTGCGCCTACCAAAATAGTGTTGGGGTAACCACGAAAGAGATAGCTGCCAACACCTCAGCGGCCTGCGCTGCGTCGTGTGCGCCCATGAGAAATTAGGGTGATCCATCGACGCGCGCGCGGCAGGCGCGCGAACTGCTGAGTGGTCTGCAGCTATCCCATCCGCGGCTACACCCACCATACTTCGGTTTATCCTTCTTTATTGAGTAATCTTCACGTAAATTCAAAATACTCCATGCGGAATTCATGAAGTGAACTAGTTTTGCAAACACCCTATTTTACTTGGGCATTTTTGACAATGGATCAAAAAATTTGGTCTCAAACAACAAAAATAAACAACGATTTACAGAAACAGTAGCAAGTGCAAGAATAACTCTCCTTACGTGGCTACTCTCCTCGGTGTTCTCCCACTAAAATTTTCCAGAATAGTTTCACTAATAACCGCGCTTCTTAACGCCGTCACTGAGCACTAAAACCATTACTCTATAAAGAGAGTTGGCAATCATTCTGCAGATTTCCTGTTGTGTTTTTTAACCTTTTTTTCAATCGGTTTTTTTTTCTCATCATTGCTTTGCTTTATTTATTATTGTTTTAGAACATCCAACATATTACTCTCTTAAATGATTGTTTGATAGATGTTCCTGCCGCGTTCATCCGAGCGCAATGATTAATTGAGAAAGTGAACCACATCCTGGTAGCACATCAAAAATATTACAACTACGAGGTTCCACCCTCAATGATTTACCTTTTACTCTGTATAAGTATCAAAATATGTTATTTATTTTACCGTAACTCTGAGTCCAGCCTCTCAATGACAACAATTTTATAGAGTTTGAGAATGACAAAAATAACATCGTAGTGAACAATAAGCGAAGATACTGTAGTTGCACACGAACGAAATTTTCGATTTTTTCTATTTGAATTTTTTTTTCGTTCTTTCTCGTTCATTCGAAATTCCGTCGAACGAATTTTTTTCGAATTTCGTTCATTCGATATTTCTTCAAACAATTTTTTTTCAATTTTCGTTCGTTCGAGATCTGATTTTTGAATTTTTTCGAAAATTCGCTCCTCTAATCTAGGTTACGCTGTTTCGTGATTGCTCGGGCCGAATTGTCGTGAGCGTGAGCGAACAAATCGCCTGCTGGAATAAGTTGTGCTTGGGATTAAGGAGTATAAAGCCATTCCTGCTGTAATGGGCCCGAGCGGAGCAAGCTGCGGGGCGATCGGTCAAAGCAAACTATAGCACTGATCAGAGGACTTCGACATCATAGGCCCGATAAATATCACTTGGAGCTGCTAGGAACAAGGCACAAGGGCAATACATGCTCGCGACTTGAGTAGAAATCGAACACGTATGAAATATTCATTCTCTGACTGAGCGGTGTAGATAAAGCGTCGAGTCCGGTTTCCGAAAAAAAGATCCGAATTTTCGAAGGAGTATCGAAAAAATTTCCTAAATTTCGAACGAAATTCGGAAATTTTCAAAATTTCGAACGACTTCAGAATAAATCGAGAATTCGATTAGTTTCGCAATTCGTTCGTTCGACTTCCGCAATTTCGAAATTTTTTCGAACCAAATTTTGATTTTCGTTCGTTCGACATTTTTTTCGAAGTTGTAAAACTATAGAAGATATTTATTGATTTAATTATTTATTAGCATGCACGATGAGGTGCGTCGAAAAAAAGAACAGTATGTACGAGAAGAATTCAACCAATTGCAGTATCCGCAAGGACTAAAACGAGAAGTGAAGGCGCTTCATTATTCACATCTAAAAGCTGATTGTAACCTTTCTAAAGAAGAAGTTACACTCTCAAACCTATTCCGACAAAGCATTGTGAAATGAATGATATATAGGATCACGAGGAAAAAATCAGGTGGACGACGCTAGGGAGATGTCATTTATACGGGCATTCATGTAAGCTCTGACACCAAGTTTTCGGATGTTTGGTATTCCCTACCCTAAACAACTTAACTTCAAAGCCACTAACAGGAACGTTTAAATTCCGGTTGTACAAACAAGAAGAGTTTGACGGAATACTATGAGAGAAACTCAAACGAAAAGCACCAATTTTTCGGATATGAAAGAACAATGAGGAAACTCCATTCTTTTCATAGAACAACAGCTACAACAGCACGGGGACATTACTGGAATATAATATAATATAATTGAATATGATAGAATATCATTGTGTGCACATCCTGTTTGGATTATGAGCTTCATGTAAAGATAGAGAAGGCGGAGGCCTTTATGAGATTCATTCACGGCATAAAGGGACCCAAATACCTCACAGATGAACCTCAATCTCTCTCAAAAAGATTTCACTCGAGTTTTGGTATTTTTCCAAGCCAATTCACTTCTTGTCTATATAGAAAAGAAGATACGAAAAAAATATTAGAAGAGTTTCAACTAATATTTGGATTATAACAGGTTAGGACAGCGATCGCGACTATTGCGCCCCGCAACATAAACTAAACAATGGATAGTCAATGATGGCTATGAATTTCTTGTTTTTCGAGCATTTTCATTCAATCAATCCTGACTTTCTGGAAAGTCAAGACGGACCTTGAATTTGAATTTCGCGACCGAAATAACCTTCTGGTCACTTGGCAAGGCAAAGTGTTGACCGACCTCGTTTTATTTCCGATTTTTCCGCGGGCGTTTTTTAAAACCGGGATTCGGAAATCGGAAGGTCAAAAACCATCACGGACCGGAATTCGGAGTTCTGCTCATCTCTGGTCGGGAATCAATGCTCCAATCGTTATCATCCCGATAACGTGTTCTAATTGTTGTCATCCCGATAAGGGAGACTCGTCCGAATCTCTGGCTCGAAAAAAAATTGGGATTCGGCCCAAAACTCGTTTGTGGGGATCATCTAGGAGGTTCACTGCAGGCTGCAGTGCTATTTAAAGGCAGTGTTCACGATTAGAATCGTTTTTCTGCTTTTCCGCCTATCTTGAAGGCGGTCCCATGCTGATTCCAATGATGTTTTTGAAATCGTGCAAGACCTTCTAGGAACGGAGTTACGGTCCCTAAAAAATCGAGCTGGGGAAACATGGTGGACGAGTTGTCCGAGGCTTGTAACTTCCGTTTTTTGCAGCCGATGTATGCGAGCTGACCTGAGTAAAGAGAGAAGTTGGGAACAAGGGGAAGAATGGGGCTATTGATCGGAAACCATCGCTTATCTCACAATCTCGAGCATTCATTCGTTCACGTCGATGGGCATGGAAAGTGCATCTGGGGTGTGACGAGCTGACGGATGTCCAACTTTGGGGCCGTAGAGGACCGTTCCGAGCTCATTTTTCTTAGTTTTTTCAACGTTAGGGTTGCGCTAGGCCCCGCAGCTGCCGATCTCCACCAAAAAAACAGACATGGGTTTTATCGTGGACACTGCCTTTAAGGGACGAAACCTGCCTCAATATTCGAAAAACTACCAAATGAACACCGAATTCGTATTCACCTCCCGGGCTAGACCCCCCGAGAAATTTCGGGCCAAATCTGAGTCTTTGACAAAACTGCCGTGTACCCCCTGTAATCGGCCGTGATCTATCTAAAATTGACAAACACATCTCAGATTCGTGTTAAGCACTGCAAGTAACCCGTAAAGAAACAATTTGGGCCACGTCTACCGTAGCTTCCCGAAAGTCATTGAAAGTAGCGTTTTGGTCTCAAATTTTCCCTGATGGAAAAATGTGGAGTCGAAAAATTGGAAAACCGACAAATAAACCTCAAGTTTGTCGGTAACCCAGGGAATCCCCTTGGGGAAGTTTCAAGTCAAATCTACAACAATTTCCTCAAACGCTTTCCGTACAAGCCGAAAGCGCTACTACTCTGTTGAAAGTTCGAGAAATATGATTTCACCCAAACGGTGTATGAGGGAGGGGGTCATTTCAGGCGCCCAACACAATTATGAGTTCCGTTTCATAATTTCGGAAGGATTACTGCGCGTTTCGGAAGGTACAAAAAGTACAAAAACTACCGTCTTGAGCCGATTATACTCCTGGAATCAGCAGCTTGAGACGGAGTACTGCGCAGTCCTACTATAGATGCCCAAGAGATACTAAAAATACGATTCGTTTTCGCAGATGCGTACAGAGCTCTAAACACTTCCCTTTGGTAGCTGGGTCTGCCCAAACACATACAGTAACTGTATGCACACATTCCCTTTCTGTTTTTCAGATTAGGCTTTGTTTTTACCGCTCTCATTTTAACAAATACAATGGGCCTCATATAAAAGTCAGAAGAGGAAACTACCAGTCATGCTACTCCATATGGCTTTGAAGAGCTTCTTTTTGTTGGTGAGTGTTTGACTTTTCATCAACTCGAATTTATAATCGCACGGCATCAATCTAAATCTCTCTACGTGGATGAACCACATCGTAAAATAATTCAAGTAAAGACAAAATGTGTAAGCAGGACATCCAGTGAGATCTGGTTGTAGTGTCAGTATACCGTTGACATAGCATTAAAGACGAATAATCGCAACTCAGACTGATCAAACTTTTTCCAGGCCTGGTTACTCGCGAGTGCCCAACCTCAGGGTGAGTGCAAAATGTTATTTGATGAGTAATTAACGCGTCAATCGTCGATCGTCAACCGTCCCAGGTTTCTCGTCTTGGCGCGCAAAACGAATTTCCGCCAAGCAACCGTTGATCCAAATTTTTCATTTCTTAACCGATCTCCCTCGAAATTTGTCAGCATGTGTCTTCAGGATCCTCTCGCTAACATTCAGAATGGTTCCGTCGATAATTTTGTTCAGAAGTTTTATTCACAACTTTATAAAATTTTCAATAATCATAAGACCTTAGCAAGTTCAAACCTCTCCAGCCACTTCGCGGGTGGAGCCTTAAGAATTAAACACATTTGAAATTGAAAAAAGTGTAGTTCGGCGTTCCGGAGTGAGGTTGCGTCTCTGCGCAGTGGGGGGCCCAGGTACCTTAGGCATTTCCAGCCTGACGATTTGCTCCTAAGACGCGAAGCGACTCTCCAACCTCCTCACATGCATTCATGTATGCCGCTCCCGAGTTTCTAGCGCCGCAGTAGCCGATCTGTTGAGTTTAAGTAGGTTCTAGAAACTGGAAACCAGAAAAAAATGAAGAAAACTGTATAAAAAGCCATCTCTAGTCGGCTTCAGCGCTGGAAGCTCGACGGACATGCGGCCGCAAAGCATTCCGAGACGCTATTGCGGACCGGAATTCGACCTCGAGAAACGCAGCACGTCTTCTTATCGATCGACTTAGAACTTACATGAGCCTCGTTAGAGCAATTGTTGGTTACTCCGTAATTCTTCACACCTCCTCAAAGATATTCCTATCACTCAATGTGTGCAACATTCACTATAATGATCCCGCCTGTTTTGAATACATCTCATCTTCCAGATTCGGATCTCTCACGAGAATTTTCGGGAAAACGCGTTGTTTCCAAAAGGCAAACGGCATTCAGATTTGCCAAACGAGAGGTAGTTTTCTGACACTTTCTACTCAATAGGATTACACGAAGGCGGTTTATTGTTTAACACTCCGTATAAGTCAAAGACAGAGGTCGAAGCAAACGGACTAAAAGCTTTGAGGTTATGCTAGATTTTGATTACAGACTAATCTAATTAATAACTCCATCGAAACGAATGGTGGTCGGTCCAAAGATTACAAACTCATCACTATCACGGACATGGACAGGGACGCAAAAGCTTCTGAATGGCAATGGAGAGCCCTTACAAGGGAAGGAAAACTGTATCTCAATGCGGACAATACAAAAGCGTTAGTTGATTGGGATGCTGCAAGTGATAAGAATATCACAGGGTAAGCTGCTTGAATATTCAATTGTGGTGGACTTCAGAAACTTCGCATTTATACTACTTTTCTGAGAAAGGATCGCACAGTATCATGGATCCTTAAAATCGCGAGAGAGCTCCTAATTTGAAGATAATACTACTTCAGCTATTTTCCATCAGAAGAAAACGAAATTCCAATATACCATCCGCATGAGTATGCGAGCATATTGCTCACCCCGCTCCCCCACCCCCTCTTGCTGTCTATAGCCTCCGCTCAGCACAATCAGATAGAGCAACCACTGGCATGTCCATATCTAACAGCCTGTATGCGAGCATGAATCCCTTTTTGTGCAAAAGGGAGTTCATATCCTCACAAGTTTCTTCTAGTTACCTTAACTGGAAGGGCCGTGCCATGGAGATGTCCAGCTTGGAAAACTTCAACGGTCATTTGCTTTCTCCCGATGACAAAACTGGAATGCTCTACGAAATCAAGGGCGCTAAAGTACGTTTCTCAAAAATTTTCCAAACAGTTGTACATGTCACACTAATTGTTTATTGTCAGGCGATTCCATGGGTTTTCCTGAATTCCGGACCTGGCGAGACCACTAGTCCAATGAAGGCCGAGTGGATGACAGTCAAAGACGACAAACTCTATGTCGGCGGTCACGGATATGTTAGTTGTTGCGTAACTTTTTCTCCACCCTTTTTTTGTTATGATATGAACTTTTTTTTTGTTATGATAATCTCTATAGATTAAAAGAGTTCAAGAATCAAAGGCAGCAGACACGCTCAAAAAGTTCTTGAGATAACTAAGCTACTTGGGTAGTATGGCCCCTAGTAGAACGCCCAGGCCGACGGAAGCGTCAAAAACGAGTGAAAGCGACTAAATTTGAGTCGAAAATTTTTGTCAGCCACGCCCTTGAGCTTTCATGCCCGCACCCTCAAAGTACGGATACGGTCACTTCGGCTGGTTTTTGAAGCTTCCAACTTCAACACAACCGTTTTATGGTTAATATTAGCTATTTCAACCGCTCGGGCTAAACTCTTCAAATTTCACCTCATAACAAAAACGGCCGCTATTCGTGTATTTGCATTTTGTTTTCGTCGGTTTTTTCGTTAGTTTGCCATACTACTACCTTCAAACCATGACATAAAATCGATATCATTTTTCAGCGTATCTGCTGCTTTTAAAGTTTGAGTTTGAAAGAGAAATGACTTAGCGTATTGGCTGAAATTGTGCGATCGAATCGGTAAGTAATGATGACCTTTCTCCGCAGTTTGCTCAAGTGCGAAGCTTCACCCTTTTTCAGAGTCCACATTCATTTGAAGTATCTGTGACAAGCATTCTAACGGAGACACCATGCGTCCATTTTTTTTGCTTTCGCATTTTTGGTCGACAATATCGTTTTCAAGAAACGTGAGAGCATTCAAAAATTCACAAAATCTGTCGAAAACATCAGACTAATTCCACAACGTTGTTCCAAACTCACTCGAGCTCTAGGATGAGTTTACCATCGTGAATACGTTGCATGCTTCCATAGCCCCTTAACCATTTTAAGAGTTCATTCCTATACAAATCTCCCAGGACTTCTGTCACCACGAATACGTCTACTCACTCTTAGTCCCAATTTTTCGCTCTCTGACGCGAGAAGTAGGCATTTAATCGTGCAGGACTTGCGCCGCTGCACCGACACTCTGATGACAATCGCTTAGAGCACTCTAGAAGAGATGTAAAACGGAAAAGATTTCAATAATATATCGAGAATGAGTCTGAAATTCGACAAGTGGCTGATTTCCTCTTCTTGTGCCCAAACATGAGCTTTGCTTATAATAATTTTTAGTGGGAAACTAGATGCATTCCTTTTTGGAGAAAGCGAAAGAAACCGTGACTTTTTCCAACTTACAGTACGTAATCCTTTAGTTTCAGGAACAGTGACAACAGTGATGTTTCAGGAATACAGGGGTAAGAATGGAGAGATTCAAAACACGGATGCCATGTGGATCAAAACCGTGAATCCCGATGGAGCGGTAAGATTTCCATTTCTGGTGGCACCGCAATTAGACGTATTCACTCCCTCGGCGCGCTTCGTGTTCGGCTTCTGTATACGCCGTATGCAGAGTGTTAAGGTTCGCCCCCCGTGGTCGTCAAATTGGTTCCAGATAAGGGCGATTAAGCAGACGCACTGTTTTAAAAAAAAGCCGCTGACTCCCACAATTCATTGTTCTTAGAAATCTTAAAGGTACAATACGCCCTCATATATGGAATTCGAGATTTTCACTTTACTGTGCAGACGATTCTTTTTGTATAACACGTAATAGATCGCAACCCCTCCAAATGAGCGAGATGTAGGTGACCACCACGTGCTACTAATCCTTTCCCGATTTTCGAAGTCATTGGCGGCGAAATAAATGGATGAATTCCAATAAATGGATGAATTCGTTTCTCACTGCGATACGGGTCTATCTCTTCATCCCATTTCGCTCTCGTGCAGCGACTGCGAATAAAGAACAATACAGACCTAAAACTTCTCGACCTCCAGATTTCCGCTCTCATAATAGAGGCTTTCTCAAACTGCCATATCTCCGTCCATAAGGGGTCTTACACGATTTCAGAAGCACCATTGTGATCGAAGTGTGACCCTTTCAAAAACAAAGATGAAACATGAAATGATTTCTTTGGTTGTTCCTTAAGGTTTTCGAAGTCATTGGCGGCGAGATAAATGGATGAATTCCAATCTCGTCTTCGTTTCTCACTGCAGTACGGGTTTATCTCTTCATCCCATTTCGCTCTCGTGCAGCGACTGCGAATAAAGAACAATACAGACCTAAAACTTATCGTTTTCCAGATTTCCGCTCTCATAATAGAGGCTTTCTCAAACTGCCATATCTCCGTCCATAAGGGGTCTTACACGATTTCAGAAATACCATTGTGATCGAAGTGTGACCCCTTCAAAAACAAAGATGGAACATGAAATGATTTCCTTGGTTGTCCTGTAATTTTCAAGGGGCTCAATCCTCTACGGCTACGATGTCCAATACGCTTCGCATCCCTTCAGTAACCTGAGAACTTTGTATTTTTCACTATACACTCAGCTTAATAGTACACCAAAAATACCAGGCTGCCCTTGAATTTGTGGCGCAGCACAATTTCCGCATATTCAAATTTGAGCGGACTTCCTCTAGTGAATACTCGGATGCTCTACACTGTGTTCCTCCGATTTAGGTAAAGTCACACGACTGGACCGACATCTTCAAGAGAATGCGCGCAGCAGTTGGTGTGAAAGATCTGGGATATTTGACTCACGAGGCAGCGCAATGGTCAGAGATGCGCAAGAGCTGGTTCTTCCTCCCTCGTAAGGAATCCCAAACTCTATACGATGACAAAAAAGACGAAGTTAGGTAATAATTTGGTACTGGGCAACCCCCTAGATTGACTAACATCGTGATTTCAAACGCGTATAGCTTTCAGTGGTACGAATTTGCTTATAATTGGAGACGAAGCTCTGAAGAACTTCCGCTTTGTGAGAATCGGCAAAAACAATCGTAATCGAGGATATTCCGCTTTCCGGTTCATTCCCAACACCGACGACAAACTGATTGTTGCATTGAAAGCAAGGGAAGTCAAGAACAAGACAGTCAGAAGCTACATCACGGTCTTCGATACTGACGGCAAGATCATCATGCCCGATAAGAGACTTGATGGCGACATGAAGTTCGAGGGATTATACATATACTGAAAAAATGTATTCGGCAGGACGCGGTTTATGCAGTTCGTTTTGATCAATAAAATCTTTATTGAGAAGCTTGTTATAGGAAATTAATTGCACCAGAACCAATATTAACGGACCGCTGGTCACATTTTAACGAATCCTAGGGTTATTTTTCTTTTTATATTTATTTACACACGACGCGAAAGACGCGCGCCGTGCGAATAAAAGTGAGAACTGTAATGCCAAAGCAGTGGCGAAGCAAACCATGAATAGGGAAATGGGGCAGAGCACAAAGTTCTCAATCGTATCTGTCAAACAGCCTTATATTAGAAGATAAATGACTAAATGTTTTCACTTTTGTAAGGCGCTTTAGTTATTTTGCAGGGGGAGGGGAAGGCACCCACATCAGCTAAAATCGAGAAATGCTGTGTGGTCATGTTTAGCAGTAGTGGCAATGTTGCGTGTCAAGGTTCAGGTCTGTTAAAGTGGTGGATACTGATTTATCCAGGGCGAATTGTTTGATTAGGATTTGTATGTAGCAGTGCGGCTATTGACCTACACCTCGGATAGGAGTTCCTCCCACGACTAGTAACCTAAAGGCAGCATAAACGCTGACAAACGAGATAATAGCATAAGTAATCCCGCATAGCCCCTACCATGTCGACAACGACGTTTGAAGCGCCAAAAACCATCCAGCATGACAATATTTGACAATGTTTGAGCAATCTAGTCCTCAACGCCTGTATTTTCCCACCCATTCGAGTACGAGAATGAGAAATGAAACTTGAGAGAACATGTGATAAGTTAGAGTGATAGCACTATCAAATGGGAGTGCACAATAATAGCAGCTCGATTCACCCTGAAAATAACATTTGTTCACCGATAAAATCCTCAAAATCAAAAAGTCAGCCGAAGTAGAGCGGCATTCTCGAGAGTGGACGAGAGATATTCGGTATGCAGACATGTTATATTCGGGTAATTCAAGCTGTTTCTCTCGTGCGTTTGATAGCGCTATCACTCTAAGTTTACACATGGTTTCTCAAGTTTTATTTCTCGTACTCGTACTCGAATGGGTGGGAAAATTCAGGCGTGGAGGGCAAGATTGCTCGAACATTTCTAAATGTTGTCAGCCTGGATGGTTTTTGGCGCTTACAACGTCGTTGACGACTTGGTAGGGGCCGTGCGGGCCTATTTATGCTGTCGTCTCCACCATGTTTGTGAGTGTATATGCTGCCTTTGAGTATCTAAGCTCTTCTATTATCAAAATAATGATGAGAAATTGTATACTTCATTAATAGCCTCTAACCCGTGGCTTGCGTTGAAGCCTAAATCCGACTCGATCGAAGCTGACTGTATCAGGACTGCAATTATTCCAACTTTCATTACTGTACTGCTCCTTTTCTTGAATAAAATTCTTAAGATTTAGCAGAGTGCGGGTGATTTGCGAAAAAAGCAGAAACTAAAAGCTTTCTATCAGACGATTTGTGATATATTCTCAAGTGTTAAATGCTTCGACTTCTTGATGGGCTTCTTGGCCTCGGAGAAAGACAAATTATGAGTGTTGCCACAGGTAAAGGCTGACTCAAAGATGTTCCATAAATTACTTCATTTCGAGTGTGGGCGGAGGCGTCGCGTCAATCACTGATCAATCGGGAGACCAGCGCGAATTCATTTGTGACGCAAGCGCTCGCACAGAAGGACTCTTCGATCCTACAGCTTGAAGCTGACTCCAAGACAGATGTTCGAGAAACTGTCGAAGCAGGTTGGCAGAAAGGAGAAAGCTGTTTCAAACCTAGTCAACCTTTCCTGTGAAAGTCGCACCTTCACGCAATGTACTTTGCTTGTATATATGTAGACCCGAAGCGACGGCGCTGCAGTGTTGTGATTGGCTCTACAATCACAGCGTGGAGGTCCTGTCTTGTAGGCTAATGAAGCGGCCGGTCCTTGAATGCAGTGAAGAAAAACTGCGAAGTGATAGATTGAGGCTTTCATTCAACGAGTTGAGCATTTAGCCCTGGGATTGAGCACAGTCGCACCTTGTTCACCTTAAACATTGTAGTGTCAAGGCAAAAAACTGTCTAAACAGCTAAAGCAAGAAAGAGTTATCGGAACTTCAAAATGTATTACTCATTCAAAGTATATGTGGAAAAAAGCGAAAAAAAATTGCAGAGATTCTGTCTTGATTCTTATTCCTTTATAGCTGCCACCCACTGATCGGCTCTCATCGAATGGGGGTTTCCTAGCATACATCAGAAAACATTGGATTTATTGAAACTTGTAGTCTAGTCAATGGGCTACGGGTGGGTGATCTACCCTTACCTCACCTGCGCTGCATTGGCAAATGTCATACTCAAACAGACAATCGAAAAGGCTTGAAATCATTAGGCACCTCTTGCGATGTACGACAGAGACATGCGTGTTACCCAACCTCGTTATAAATTGGTATGAATGATAATTGTTATGGCGCGTCGCGGGAGTGCAAGCTGGATCTGACTGTTACCACTATATGCTGAATTGGTGGCAAGACGCTCGCCTCCAGGCAAGAACTGACCTTTTACAGGGAGGCACTTCATTGCGCAGAAATACCAAGACCCCAACATCGTTTGAACTCGTATACTCGGTAGACCTTCATCAAGGCTCATTTGCGTTGAAGCATAATGGAAGAAGTTCGAAACCCACGTAAAATTAATAGATGATTCAATTTGTTCTCGGAATTTCAATCCTCAACGTGACATCTTTGCAAAAAATAATAGCATTGAAGCTTTCTCTCGAAAAATAAGAAACTGTCCGCCTTCCTTCCGAAATACTCTTACTACTACTGATTCGGAATTGCGTCCTAAAGGCAGTGTTCACGATGAAAAATGTGTTTCAGTTTCCACTAAGAATGGGTAGCCGATGGACACACTGTAACGTTGACGTCAAAAGAACTCATGATAACGAGCCAGGAAGAGCTCCAAAAAAGCTCGAAGTTGCCACTTGGAGCGCAAGGCAAACCCCAAAAGCGCAACACACGCCCACCGACGTGAACAAATGAATGCTCAAGATCGTGAGATGAGCCATGATTTCCAATCATTAGCCCCGTTCTTCCCTTCATTCTCAACTTCTCGCTTTTCTCAGGTCAGCTTGCATACACCGGCTGCAAAAGACGGAAGTTACAAGCCTCGGACAAGTCGTCCACCATGCTTGCTTAGCTCAATTTTTGAGAGACCATAGCTCCGTTCCCCGAAGGTATTGTACGATTAAAGAGACATCATTGGAATTAGCATGGGGCCGTTTTCAAGATAGGCGGGAAAGCAGAAAAACTATTTTTATCGTGAGCACTGCCTTTAAACAACTAAAGATTCTGAATTCTCAAACTGTTCCTGAAGATAGTTGAAATTGAAAACCAAGGTAGGATTTAAGATCGCTAAATAACTGGTTCAGCTGAACGTTTCACCTACGATTTCGGTGCTGAATCGCTTCTCAGCATTGTTGTTAAAGGCAGGGTTAGCGATAAAATCGGTTGTTGTGCTATCCCCATGAAAAGGTAGATCTTGGCATCACAAAAGTGAAAATAAGTAAAAAATTGGAGGAAAAACGCAAAGGAACAAGCCATTGCTTGGTGTCCTCTCACCTCAAATTATCGGGATTTCTGGAAAAGCCTGTTCTATTAACTTTTATTTTGCTTCGAAAGTAATTTATGAGCACTTCTGGATACTACTCACAACTTAAACAGCAAAACAAAGGGAGGATCAACAAGCGTTAACGAAAATCTCGTTAATTAGGGGGCCGGCCGACACCAGTAATTAGCCGTTATACCTTGTGCTTGAGCGTTTTCCCGCTGAATTCCGGGGTTTTTCACTTATTTTTACTTTTGTGAAGACCAAATCTGAATTCTCATGAAGAGAGCTCAAAAATCGTTTTTATCGCGAACTCTGCCTTTAAACGACGGGGGCAAGGCCGCTCAGGGTCGGCGCCGGGTGGTCCTGTGAAAGTTCCAAACAGAAAGGAGGGCGGGCAGATAAGACAGAAAAGCTAACCAGCGCTACTGGTCGCAAACAAGTCACCCACCAATAGCAAAGCTCAGGTTTTCCCTGATCTGCCCGCTCCTCTCACTATGTGGCGCCACGAGACTACCACCCGTCGGCGCCTACAGGCGACGACCGGAAACTCCAGCTGAGCCTTCGCGGTCTTGTCTTGAAATTGCCGCGGCAGTTACGGGGTTACAACGTTCCTTATCTTCAGTTTCACCCAGGTAAAAACAGTCAGGATGTGAATTACTCGTCTCACTGAATTTCAGGGTATGATTTTATGACAATATAAAATTAGAACCAAGTATTTTGTAGTCTAGTTTACCAAAACGTTCACACGTGCAGGCGCAGCAGAAGCGGTCGCTTGAAGATCTCCATGCATGAAACTCAAGACCGCAGGCCCATAAACTGGTTAAGCGAGGGCGGTCGAAAAGCAATTAGGTTGATGCACATTGATCTTCAACCGACCGCATCTGCTTCGTCTGTAGATGTATGCATTGTGGTCAACTACATGGACTACATCTTCATAAAATTGTCAGCGTTATAAAAAAAACAATTCAGCGACCCAAGAGAATGCTACACTCGATGGCATCTCTGAGCTTGAGCGACAATCCGTGTAATCTGGGTCACACAGCAAAAATTACATTATTTCCAAACAATCACTTGTTGGGAAAAATCAAGGATTTCGCGTCTCTGGAGGAATCCGTGATATTCTTCCAGTCCGGATCAGCTTTGAAATGCTGTGTAATTTTTTGATTGGTCTGGCATCTGTTGTAGTTTTTGGTAAA
The DNA here is from genome assembly GCA_029168955.1 of Aplectana chamaeleonis. Classification (NCBI taxonomy): domain Eukaryota; kingdom Metazoa; phylum Nematoda; class Chromadorea; order Rhabditida; family Cosmocercidae; genus Aplectana; species Aplectana chamaeleonis. The sequence continues at coordinate 74,783 of JAPDOI010002009.1, forward strand.
CTAAATAAGTTCGAACAGTATGGACGGCTATCCTTCTTTATAATAATTTTTCGAAATCAGACATTCATTAAAGGCAGTGTTCACGATAAAGTTTCAGTTTCCACTAGGATTGGGTAGTGGAGGGGCACACTGTAACGTTGACGTCGAAAGAACTCATAAAAACGAGCCAGGGAACGCTCCAAAAGAGCCCGAAGTTACCACTTCGAGCGCAAGGCAAACCTCAAAAGCGCAACACACGCCCACCGACGTGAACAAATAAATGCTCGAGATCGTGAGATGAGCGACGGTTTCCGATCAAAAGCCCCGTTCTTCTCTTCATTCTCAACTTTTCTCTTTACTCAGGTCAGCTCGCATAGATCGGCTGCAAAAGACGGAAGTTACAAGCTTCGGAAAACTCGTTCACCATGTTTCCTTAGCTCAATCTTTGAGGGACCATAACTCCGTTTCCAGGGGGTCTTGTACGATGCCAGGGACATCAATTGAATCAGCATGGGACCATTTTAAAGATAGGCTGAAAAACAAAAAAACGATTTTAATCGTGAACACTGCCTTTAGGGAAACCGTTGGGGGATAACCTGTTTCAGTGCCGGCACCGGCCGTCGTGTACTGGCGATGTATCCATCACGGAGAGAGGGCAGATGGTTGATGCACACCTCGCGTTATAATGCGTATCTCACCCGGTATCTTCAATATAATATGCGAGCGATCAGGTTTCAATTAGAAGAGCTTTTTCCGTTCGTATTACCTCTGACAACAGCGCATCCCCTTCCGGTTCTACTACGCTTCCTGTAAATGCATCATTGCCCTTGTCGTTTTTGCTCGCCTCTCTCCTTCGTATAGACCATCTAGCAATACATATGCTTCAATGCAAGAATCGAACGAAGGGGTTGGTGAACGGGTGTACCACAGTCAGCCGGTTGACAGCGAGAGTTATCGACTATGATATTTTACTTATTTTGTAGACGCAGGATAACCCGCGTGAAACAAGAAAGCATATATTGAAACAGACAGAAAAAGATTTAACTCAAGAAAAATAGTAACAAAGAGTACGCATAAAAAAGTGAACAAGTACGGTGATAGGTAAAGAGCCGGAAAGCATGGGTAACCTCATAATCAACCAGTTCTGCGGCTAGACGTTTGAATGATGGCAAAGGCATTTGCTCAAGATTTTCGCTGTAAACATTATTCAAGACGGATCAAACCCGGATGGAAAAGAAGTTTTTTCTAATCTGTGTTCTAGTAATTGGGATCTTGATTTTGACTCTGCTACCCCTAGTCCTAGACGGTATTTTAGTGAAAAAATGTCCGCACCTCAACCCAATTCTTCCTGATAAAATCTTGAAGGTAGCGATAAGATCGTTCTTTTTCCTTCTATTAGCCAAGCTTGGTAATGCAAATCATATGCGCCGTTCAAGTCCATTTGGAATGAACTGATATCCAATACCCGAGCGGCGCATTACCAGCCTACGTGTAAAATTATTTTGGATACTATATACGGTTACTTGTTGATCAATGTTGAATCCATATAGAAGTTAGTACGCCAACGGAACTGTGCAACAGGTTAGGAAGTTCACTCACCAATTTCAGGGGGCTTGACACCGCCCTCGCCAGTCGCTAATACTCCCTGGGCGTGTCGCGTATTAGGCAATACCTGGTTTGCCGTTAGGGCCGAATTAGAGACGATTATAAATTTCACACACCGCCTTTCTCTAGAGGTTAGCGGCTGAAGCTTTGATCAGACTAGCGAGTAGGGAAACAGCCTCAGCCGTGATAAAGTTATCAGGATATGGGCCCTAAACGTGGAAAACTCTGGAAAGAAAAACTTCTACACTTCCGTGAGAATTTTGTGATGTTGGCAAATTATAAACTTGTAGGAATTAGTAAGCCAAGAAAGTTGGTAGTCCCAGTAAGTAATCATACAGTAATACGCACTCACACCATCAGTCCGCGACATGGGGCAATGCGGCCGTACAAAGGAGTTAAGCTTAAACACATAGCATTATTCTATCTACGAAATCGCTGCTAGCTCACACCAGGGCGCTGAGCAGATCTTCTCGACACAGGTGCTAAACTCCGACAGGATTATGGCAACCTGCTGACGGACGCACCTGCAACTGGTGCCGCGAGTTGATTTGTGATTCATATCTGGTTGTGGGGCTTGCTGCTCATGGTGCATGTTGTAGACGCTGAACTGGCTGCTTAATAGTCCTCTAGTAGAAGTACCTGATTGTGCCCTACACAATGCAAGGGCAATAGGCGACTCTTAAAGGCAGTGTTCACGATAAAAACCATGTCTAATTTTTTGGTGCAGATCGGTAGCTGCTGGGCCTAGCGCAACCATAACGTTGGAAAAATTAAGAAAAATGAGCTCGGAACGGTCCCTTACGGCGCCAAAGTTGGACACCCGTCAGCTCGCCTCACCCAGATGCACTTTCCACGCCCACCGACGTGAACAAATGAATGCTCGAGATTGTGAGATGAGCGATTATTTCCTATCAATAGCCTCGTTCTTCCCTTTGTTCCCAACTTCTCTCCTTACTCAGGTCAGCTCGCATACATCGGCTGCAAAAGAAGGAAGCTACAAGCCTCGGATAACTCGTCAACATTGCCTCATTTAGCTCAGTTGTTGAGGGACCATAACTCCGTTCCTAGAAGGTCTTGTACGACTACAAAAACATCATTGGAATCAGCATTGAACCTTCTGCAAGATAGGCAAATAGGAGAAAAATGATTCTTGTGGTGAAAACTGCCTTTAAGTGAAAAGGGCAGAAAGCTTGAAGAGAAATGGTGAACTCAAATATCCGTTTGCGAATCTCGCCTTGGAGGCACACTCCAATCTCCGAATCGTTCCTCTATTTCTCTGCATACCATAAAAACGCGCCCACGCCGATTCCGATGATGTCTCTGGAATCTTACATGACCGTCTGGGAACGGAGTTATGACTCCTCAAAATTTGAGCTGCGAAAGTATGGTGAACGAGTAGTCCAAGGCTGGTGTCATACATGATGGGTCTACTTACTTGACTTACTTGACTTGATCGGTTGGCTTACGCCTGACGCGGTCATCCGCACGTTCACCGAGGTGTGCCGTCCTAGTAGTCAGCCGTGTCCATTTTTCACGGTCTTCAGCCACTATTTGAACACATTCTATCCAGCTGTCACTATTCCATTTCCTGCGAAACGAAGCATCGCGCCTGAACTGTCTTTCGATGCCGAGTTACTTCAAATCCTCTTTAACCACATCCGTCCAGAACTTTCGCCTACGCCCAGGTAGCCGTTTCCAGACAGGTTTTGGAAGCATTCCTAAAGCGTGTTGTACGAGACGATTTGGCGTTCTTCTTAGTATATGCCTGAGCAGTCGAAGCCGACTTTCCATTGCTGCTTGAGATGGCGTTAGGAGATGCTGGCACCTCCCTCATGTCAAGCGCTGATGTACTGCGTCGATATCCTTGTAAAGGTCTTCCTTATGGCATACACGCGGCCAGAAATATCCAAGCAAACGCCTAAAAAGCTTCCTCTCCGTGCAATCCAACCTTTCCATCTGCGTCTTCGGTGCTGCCCACGTCTCCGATCCGTACATCATGATAGGGCGAATAGCGGAAAGGTAGACGCGCAACTTGACTTCCTTTGCGATGGTGGTAGACCATAAACACTTGGTTAGAGAATTAAATGCAGACGTAGCTTTCGCCCATCTTTGTCGGATGTCCGCTAACTACCATCGTTCTTCAACAAACAGCCTAAATAACAGAAATGATCCACCAGCTCGATACGTTGTCCGTCCACGCATGCCCCGTTGAAGGCCTTTGAGAGTCCCACATACATCTGCATGCATTTTTCGGGACGAAGACCAAGTTCACAGGCTGCGGCATACTTCAAAATGAGGTTTACAATCCTTTGCAGTTTTGCGTTGTTTTCAGCGAATAACACGATGTCGTCGGCGTATTCCAGGTCGACAAGGAGCGTCCTGATGGTGTTAGGATCACATCCGCAGGAAACTGTTCTGCAACTCTACGCATGATGTCGTCAACGGCGAAGTTGAAAAGGAAAGGTCCTGCAACGGCTCCTTGCCTTACTCCTGTTTTCACCTCGAAAGCTGACGTAAATCCGACAGGTGTACGAACTGCTGCTGTTGTTCCTTTGTTCATGTCCTCGATTGACCGAACATATTTTTCCGGGACTCCATCTGCTCGCAGAGCATTGAGCAATCGATCACGATGAGGAGAGTCGAACGCGGCTTCAAAGTCCAAAAAGCAAGCTGTAATGGCTTCGAATACTGCTGCCACGATTCACTTACTCGACGAACACTTGTCGATGGTCGATCTTCAAGGTCGAAAACCGGCTAGCTCATCTCTGGTCGTTCTTTCACCATGTTTGATAAGTCGCTCGAGAATGATACGTTCTAAAACCTTGTACATGACACGAACTAGAGAGATTCCTCTGTAGTTCTGAGGATACGTGACGGATAGCTTCTTGTGAAGAGGTACGATGATCGCATGTCTCCACGAGTCGGGTATCCTTTCGCTCATCCATATAGCACGGATGATGTTGGTCATTTCACGAATTCCAGACGGAGGAAGAGCTTTCAGCATTTCAGCAGTGATGTTGTCATCTCCACCAGCCTTTCCATTCTTCATTTTCCGGAGACAATCCAAAACTTCAGACTCAGTCGGCGGTTCCTCACTGACATCGTAATGTGCTCTCTGAACATGCGGAAGCTCAGGCGCGCTGAACGATTCAGTAGTGAACTGAAGTAATCCTTCCATACTGGCAGCGTCGCATGACCAACTGCAACTCCATTGGTAGTGTTCAAGACAGGAGAACATCTATTCATTTTCCCGCTATACTGTCGCAGCAATGTGTAGGCTTTCCTCGAATTCTTCTCCTCCCATGCCTTCTCGAACTCCTTAGCTCTACACGTCCACGGAACTTCCTCCTCAGACGTTTCTCCTCGACGAAGTTTCCTGCAGTTCGGAGAGCACATACTCTGTTGTAGGTGGATGTTGTTTCTTCTGAGACGTAGGCGAACTTCTTCTTAGGCTGTACAACCGGGAGTGCCTCTTTCGAAGCGTCCCGGACGCACTTGACAAAAGAATCCGCGTCGCGAAGTTTCTTCTTAGTCCGTACTGCGATGAGAATAGAAACGCGTTGTCGAAAATTCCTTCTGCCCTCTTCATCTGTGAGACTTGTCATGTCAATCCTCTGGAGAGGCTGAGCCCCTCGCTTCCTCTTACGAATCCTCGCAGTGAAGTTCAACAGAACAGAACGGTGATCCGAATTGAATGCGACATCCCACACAGCTCTAGATCTTCGAATGTCCGATACTGGAATATTCCTCGTCAGGACATAGTCAAGCTGTAGTTTCAAAGTTGTCATCTTCCGCTTCCGCTGCTCTTCTGGAGATAGCTGGGTTGGTCCCTGCCACGTAAGCTGATGACGGCGATGATTCCTCTAGAATGTCGATGCAGTAATCAGACTATTGCGTTCACAAAAGTCGACAAGGCGATAGCCATTGTCCGATGTTTGCTCCACTGGGTAGAACCATTTACCGAGTACTTCGGATTCCTGGTCAAGTCCAATCTTCGCATTTGCGTCAATCCCCACGACAACAGCATGTTGACAAGGTATCCTGGCCAGCAACGTATTGAGCTCCTCATAAAGCGCATCCTTCGAATTGTCTTCGGCGGTTTCAGTGGGCGCATGAGCACTCACTATCCACAGATTGAATCCTCTGTGATCCCGCAGTCGTACGAATGCATTCCGGCACGACGTTGAGCCGAACTCCTTGACCATACCATTGAAATCCTTCCTTACAGCTATTACACAGCCTCCCACTCTCCTATCGTTAGCGTTACCGCAGTAGATGGTGTACCCTCCGACGCTGATGACGGGTCTATCTTTGAGGCGGGTTTCTTGCGACGCAGCAAACGATGCATGGAAATAGCTCAGAAGTCTGGATAGCGCAGTTTTTTGGGTATCACTCGACAGCGACCGACAGTTCAGGGTGGCGAAACTGTGGCTTGTGACCAAAGACTCCATGAACTCCCTAGGTACGGATGCTAAGGTGTTATGGACCAGTGGCCTTGGTGTGCCAGACGGCGACACCTTTACTGCGATGATGGGTCTACATCACAATAATTCGGAAATCTCGGAATTCGTCTTTGAGCTTGTAATGTGCCTTCGAAAGCACATTCTAGCCTTAGCGCCGAAATCTAAGATCTCCACATAGTTGTTAACTAGACCCACCCTATACAACCTCTGCCTCTGCAAACTTTCACCTCACCCGAATAAGCGAGATATGTATAGGAGGAAGCCACTCTAGCGCTCCTACAGCAAGAAGACATTGTGGTAAGACCCCAATTGACCACCTCACGAGCTTAACAGTGGCGAAATTAACGGAGCATTTTTATCGATAGCCCCGTTTCCCCTTCACTCTGAGCCTCTCTTGTCACTGATGTCCGCTCGCATAAATCGGTTGTGGATGACTGAAGCTACAAGCTTCGGACAACTCTCCTTCATGCTTTCGTCGCCCAATTTTATGCAGTTTTTGAGGGACCATATCTTCGTTTCCAGGGGTTTTGTACGAATTTAGAGGAATCATTGCAATCACAGTGGGACCATCTTCAAGACAAACAGTCAAAAGAAAAACGATTTCGGGGTGTGACTGTACCTTTAAGCCCGATTTTGACTGCATCACTCTTGCTTTTCATCGCAGCAATCTTAACCGCTGTCGCAGCTATTCGACAGCGGCAGCGTTTCTGTTATTGCTGACAGTCGAAATTTATGCGAATTCAATCGTGCCCCAATCGAAATTTTCGCACACATTGGTCTATAGCCAATGGCGTAGTTTTGGACGCCATGCCATCATTTTCAATTTTTTTCCGTTACAAACTGTTCTGTTTTTTGCTTGCAGAGTTATTTTTTTTTCGGTATTGTTTTCTCTGCATCCATTCTGTAGTTATATGGTCACACTCTGCCTCTGAATTGTCTCTGATGCATGACTTGTTGGACTGACTAGTTCGGTAGTTAGTCCAACAGGTAGATATGATGTAAAGGACGTAGATGGCAAGCAGAAGTTACAATATTATAGTGTACATCATACTTTTTTCTACATTGTTTTTTAAACAATGTCATGCTCTTACAATCCACCTCTAATCACCCCACAATGAGCTATCACATACCGCTCGGCCCTGCCAACATGCTACGGAAACGCAGAATCTATCGTGGTTGAGTAAATTGTCTTCGTAAAAGGTTTTCTTACTTCGTAAAAAGTTTAGTTCAAAAAAGACTATAGAAATTGCAAGATTTTTGTCTCAAAAAAATTGGGGAGGGAGTCGTAGCTTCCTTTTATGGCCTGAAAGGACACTGCTTCCTATAGACCAGAAGTAATTTATTGAGGAAGCATGAACTGTAAAACTCAGTTTGAATAAACCAGCTCGTCTAAAAAATCAAGCTCGACGGTGCGATTACACCATTACATTTGCAAATTGTTTGTCTGGGAAAATTGTTAGCACTCTCTTCAGTGAAATTTTTCTGTCCTTCCTCGCCCTATCATGGCCAGCCAGAATGGATTAGATCCGTGGTGAACGAAGAGAACATGGTAAGCATATGATTCTGTATTTGATTCTCATACTATCGCAATATTTCCATGTTTTTTTGTTTTTCATTGTTTTTTTACTTTTTGTGGAATTTACCTGCGGTCAGAGTGAGACCTCAACCTCTAGTCTTGCAATTCAGTTTTTCATGTTATATGTGTTCTTGTATTTTCGGCTTGAAACTAGTTAGGGGGGGGGTCACTCAAGATTCTTTCAGTGAAATGGAGATTTTCTCAACAGCTACACGTTAAAAACGTGTTTCACGTGTTAGAGACGTGGTAATTGTGCCGTATCGCGTGTGAGAAACCTATTAAAAATCTCCATATGAATCATTCCATTATGGAACTCGATTGACCCACCCACCCCCTCCCCAACTAATTTCATACCCTATTTTCTTTATGTTGTTTTGTTCGCAATTTATTTTTGGTATATCTTCATGTGTTCCCATGGAGTTTGTTTTCATTTGAAGTGGTCATTGTCAATTTCTTCAAGTTATTCGCTCCATAATCACATTTTCGTGACTTCTAAGGTACTCAGAGGCATGGTGAGCGTGGCGCATCTTGTTCGTTGGAGGTGAGCGTAGGACGGAGAAAGCGAAGTCGGTCAGATGTTCAGGGTCAAGCTCTGTTGGGAACGTAAGCAATTTTCCATGGCCGATATAGACCGCTCGGGTGATCCCCCCATACCCGTAGTCATTGGGGATCATACCAAACTAGGTCAACAAGGTGATGCTATGACTTCCCTCAAGATGAGCAGTGCCCAGGACATCTGCTACTATACGTGATGAATAGGTGATGTGCGTGCAGGATGCGCTCACCTTCCGGCTGAGTGCCTGAATTTAGCTCCTTTCAATATGCGGCTCACATTGAGTTATATCATCTTGCTGCCCGTAGTTTTTCATTTCTCCCTTCATCCTTTAAATTTAATTGTGATGTAAAACTCGCTGAGATTTCCTCATATTAAAATTCTTGGTACTCGATGTGTTCAACACCAACGTGTGCACGGAGCGTGGTGAACGCTTTGATGCTTATTTATATATTAGCTGGTGTTTATTAAACAATCTAACATTGTGTCATCCATTATACAGACACGTAAATTCAGGACTCAGCAGTAGTGGCGTACCTGGATTGTAAGAGCTGTCGGATGAAGAGGGTAGGGACGGATCGCAATGTCGTAATTAAAATATATGTGGGGTTTTGAGATTTGCTTCCGCAAATAGTATGTCAGAGTGGCTGAGCGGTTTCTGTTTCGGCGAAGATGATCGCACTATGTAAGGCACTTACATGGAGAAAACATCGGCCACTGCTTCTCAGCTCTCGATTTATACAGAAGCGAGGATGAGAAATTTTATTGGTTCTGCCAGTTCTGCCAACAAGGATTCATTTAAGTGTTTTGACTGCTTGAAAATCGGTTGAAGCATCATGAGACCCGCAGGTATCCAATTTTCGGCAGATATCGACTCTGTATAACTCTCACGTAAAACTTCGTAAGAAACTAATATAGCGGTGAATACGCTTATGTTTGCTTTTGTTCTGGCTCGGATTGAAATGTGAACTCCGTTAGATTAACCTTTGATCACTTGGTACTTTAATGATACTTTCCATAGCCGAGCTCTGACTTATTACTGTGCGATCTCCAACTGATTAGAAAGTCGATGAATAGTTCTTGTTAATTGCTTTTCCAGGTGACGCGATTGGTTCTCCCTGCATCTGATGCGATTCACTCAGCATTGTCAATCTAGGAAAACAGTGAGTCAAATGTCATCTGAGAAACATGCCTTTTCGACTGACGCAGAAAAGTGTTTTTTAGTTGAGGTAGTAGAGAAATTAATATCGATTTGAGTGTCTAAAGCAAATTGTTCAAGAACAACTTGGCGAAAAGGTTGAACTGGATTCGTACAGCTTATGGGATACAAGTGCATTCTGGACAGTCATACAATGCTTGGCGTCTATATTTTGAATTCGATACACTTCAGAATCATTTGCTTCCCCATTTAGATGTAAAGCCACAGAAGTCCTGCAAGAACATCAAAAATACTTTCTGCCGGAAGCGGAGGGACATGGCCGAAACGTCTACAAAAAATCGGGGTCCTCGTCATATGAGACCCATAAAGTCTTTTCGTGGCCTTTTTTTCCATCTTCGGATACCTGAGCAAATGTGGTGATCAGCGGTTTGGTTGAACTATTAGCAAAACTGATTTGATGAACTGATTTTCGAACCAACCATAATCGGAGATCCAGTATCGAATCTTGCCCCACCATCTTTGGTGCAACATACCACAGAAGAGTTGGTCGAAGACATCCTCGTGCTCGATCAGAACATGATGTGAATTACCAATTTCCTCCTCTCGATCGATTCTTAATTACATTTTCATCAACATATCTGTGATTGATTTTCAGGATGATGTGGCACCTCTCGATTCGTCTCGATCTCCGAAAATTTTCAGCCCGTTCATATCTGAGGTGAGAGGGGGAATGAAGAGGAGGAGCCCCAGCAGTAAGTTGCAACTGCCACCGCTCTTTTCTCTATGTATGACGGACCCTGGTCATTGGAGCTATATAAATTTAATATTGCTAACAAGATAGAAAGCATCTGCTGGTTTTGTGGAGATCCACCTCCGAATTCCTAAGACTAGAATATTTGCTAACATGTTGTTGTTATTCGATAATGTCGAATATTAGCATACACATAGTTTGGCACTTCTGTATGCTGATGTGTCAGCTTTAGATATTAGTGGTTTTCGGTTTGTTCATAGCGAGTGTATCTGTTCTGTTTGTCATGTTCTAATTGTCCTAATAATATTAGCTGCTTCATGAAAATAATATTATTAGGACAATTAGTGCATGGCAAACAGGAACACTCACACCACTTCCTATGTACTTCACAGTACAGGTGATACATATCAACTGAAGGGATCATATGAGAGTGGGGTGAAAAAAGATGGACTTACGACGCTGCAGATGAAAGTTCCACCTATGAGCCTAGCAGTAATGAGCTCATTGTGTGATGCCGGAGCTAAAACAAGGAGATCGTAAAGATTGTTCAGGAATGCAGCTCTGAACAAGGAGATCAAACAGATGTCAGAGGTAAGTAAACAACACGTTGAAATGCAAATCAAATTGGTGCGGGCGAAAGGAACGCGATAGAGGGGTACAGGCTATTAAACAGCGAAATTCACATGGTTCCTACGCGTGCTGGGGGGGAGCGGAGGTTAGAGACAGTGAGAGAGCGGAGGGCAGACGGAGACTAGGCCTCTGCGCGAGCCGCTCGCTCCAATGATGAGAATTACGAAGTTTTATAGAGGGTAGGTTCCGCCATGTAGCAGAAATTGAGGATTGTCTACAGCTGCAGCAAATGCGCGCAAGGAGAGAATATATTTTGAAAACATTTAATGCTCGGTAACCGTGCGAACGACAACACAGAAATAGGCGGGATAAGAAGAAATCGGTTAAATACGCAAGAATGAAAGTACATGACTTCACTGCTCGTTTTGCAACTCTAGCCTAGAGCACCCGCTATGTTCGCGCCCATGATAGGTGAACTTATCTTTTTCTTTAGCTTCTAATTGACTACCACTGACAAGAATGTTCTTTAGTTTCCTCGCAGAAAGTAGGAGAGCGGCTGGTTCCCCCGTCTTCAGTGTGAAAAATCAACTAATCTTGTCGAAAACGAGTTCTATCGTATGAGCGGGGTTCCAGTGCATAGATGTTATGTGAGAAAATTCAACTCCCACAAACCTTGGATGGAACGAAATTGAAGCTTTATTCTGCCTTTAGCGTTAACCTCTGAACCACCGAGGAAATTCATATATCCAATTTCAGCATTCTATGAATATGTGCGTAACACAAAAACAGACACCGATTTTGTTTCCACACGGTGACAGTTCGCTACATAGCCGAGTATGTACTCCTGTCAGACGAGTATCCGCACAAAACAAATACAGTAACTGTTTAAAATAATTCTCTTCCTGCTTCCTGGAAAAAGTGCCTTCTTATTGTTTGAGTGCGTTCCTACCAAATACGCTGGGTTCAGTATAAAGTCGTTGGAGGAAGCAGGATTTCATAAAGACACTGCAAACATGATTTCGCTCTAATTCCCTCTCCTGGTAAGTCTCTGTCTCCTATTCAATATTTTATCAGTCCAAATCAAATCGTGAAGGACCTCACATCTAGAAGTATCCTAGAAAGCGACAAGCACTGTGTTCATATTTAATTTAAGGGCAGTGTCCACAGTAAAAACCGTCTCGAACTATCAATTTATCGAAGGCCACCGATCAAAGCGAAGAACTAAAAAGTTGATTTCAAGAAAACAACTGATAAACGAAGGTTTCTAACCGTATCCCATATTCTCCCGCCTGAGCGAGTTTACCCCATTTGGGTATTGACTTTTCGTCCCAGTGGGTTTTTCAGTTGCTTACTTTGATCAGTAGTCGTTGAGTGGCGTGGGCGAGGAGTGCGCCTTTTATTGAGCTTTAAAGGCACAGTCCAAGCTCAGAGACAAAATCTAAAATTTCCACATAACTGTGAAGAAGTCCCACCCCGTATACCACTTGCCAAGTGCGAGCTCTCAATTCCTCCGAATGAGTGAGACAAAGGAGGAAGCCACCCTGGGGCGCCCACCTCAGGAAGCCACATTGGCACGCCCCTTTTTCCGATCTTTCGAGCTCAATAGTGGCGGGACGAGCGATGCTTTCTGATCTAAAGCTCCGTTCTTCCCTTCATTCTCACCTTTTCTCTTTGTTCAGGTCAGCTCGCATACAACGGTTGCCAATGACGGAAGTTACAAGCCTCGGACTACTCGTCCACAACGCTTTGGCAGTTAAAAAATTGAGGGGCCATAACTCCGTTCCCAGGGGATCTTGAACGATTCCAGAGACATCATTGGAATCAGCGTGGGACCGTTTTCAAGATTGGCAGGAGAACTGAAAAACGATTCTGAGGTTGGACTGTGCCTTTAAAGGCACAGAACATCTAACAAATTCTAAGAATGAGGAATCATAATCTGATCACAATTGTACCTACGAAATCGTTGACACCAATTTATGACTCCTCAAAAATGTCTATATGTTAAAGGAGAAATTTTGGTAGACGAGTTGTCTCAGGTCTCTGACTCTCTTTATTCGCCGTCGCTGCCCGAGAGCGGATCAGGATAAGGAAGAAGACTGGCAGGAAATTGTAAAATCAAGAACGCGGTTAGAATTCATCCATCCTTATACCCGCTATTGAGTTTTAAAATCAGGAAAGGGGAGAGTGTACCGTGATGGTAGCTCATATCCCGCCTAAAACTTTTGAGCAAATCAAGATTTCGCACATTGCAAGTGCCGACAGGAAGATTCTACTAAACAATCACAGGAAAATAAAGAAATCTATGTCTTAGGCTGACTCTGCTATCAAAGAAGCAGAGTCACCCGTCGAGTCAACGAATTATGATATTTCATATAATTGTGTAGTAGACCCATACTGTACATACACGTGCCAAGTGCGAGATCTCACTTCCTCCAAATAAAGAAGGTATATGTACATACAATACATTGAATCCGAATCAAAAAATTTCGGATACTCGGATTTCGGAAAACTCAGAAATCGAAGGTCGCGGATATCTGATTCAAACGGATAGATTCAAAATAAGATTATCGGATATTCCGAGTCATTCGTATAGGGAGGCTAAACGGATAGTACGATCTCGCATCAATCCGAAATTACGTTTTTCGGTGAGTCGGAACCCGGGTATCCGAGTTGGATATCCGGTCGGATATGAGTTGGTGTAATGCCAAAAGTCAATTGAATAGTCTGGCGAAAACCATCAAGAAAAGTTTACTTGACTTGCGTTCATTGCGCCGCGCGCGACACTCACCGATCGCGACGCAGCACGCGCGAAAGAGAAATGTCCGCACCCCATGCGCAGAAAATGCAGCGAAAATTTTGCATCGTGCACCAATTGGGAGTCTGCAATTTAATTACGTACCTGCATGGCTACAGTATAATGAAATGTCGAGTCGTGACATCAGATGTGGTAGTAATCCAACCAAACCTCGATGTTAGACAAGGCCATTTACCTCGAAGATAATCTCGAGATTTGCTGTAAACCCTAACTGTAGTATCTGAATTTCCTATTTGAACCTTGTTGTGACACCGCTGGCGTTCTATAACCCATTCTCATATGTTGCTGGAGGCGCAGTTAGGAAGTTGGAACTGCCTTGGTTGGCCCCACATTCCATCTTCAAACAGAAACTACGTGGTTACGAAGACGTTGACATCCATTTTTTTTGCAATCCTAAGCTACTATTGCAAAAAAGGATGTTCACTTATAAACTAGCAGATCGGTCGGGTTTGTAGTGATGTAGTGAACCCTTTTAGAAGTGCACCGGTCGATGATTGCGAGTTGGATAGGAATGTCCTCCCGAGGACTTTTTTCTCTAACTGGCATATCATGGTTTCGCCAGCTGTGTTCGTAAAGGGAGATACTGATATACTGATACGCTGATTATGCAATGGATGGCGCATGGTGTTGGTCGGTCAGCTTCTGTGTGTTTGTTCTAATACTCACCAATTGACCGACCAACTGCATGCTCCATTCATTGTTAAATGATTTATGCGTTCGCGATTCAGTCAGAATTTCTGACAAGTTCTTGATATAAATTTTATAAGCTCACATTCATTTATACGCACGAATATAGAAGGTTAGTAAATAGAAGCATATTCCTGAAAGTTTAGGTTTCTGGCAAAAGTAAAGATTTGGCATGGCCATAGAAATTGTGGTGCGCGCGAAGCGCGCACCAGATTTAGCTTTAACTCGCCCATGCGCAACTCTGCGATTCCGGAAAGATTCAGATTCCAGCGTTCAGAGTAACTGTGGAGATGCGGTTTTTCCTCCATTGAAAAGAGCGTAAAAAGTTGGTGGATGTACCAGAAAATGGTTCGGAATGGTCTCTTGCCGCTCGAGAAAAATGGCGAAAACCATGTGATTTTGGTCGATAAACTGTTAATCTCCTTTTTTTTCAGACGGCGTTCACGATCTTGTTGCAGTACTTAAAATTGAGCTAGGAAGCTAATTTTTTGGCAGGAGGCTAGAAATAGACGCAGCTAGCTCCTATTCAATTTTGGAGTTGAAAACTCAATTTTAGCGGAACCTCAATATTATTTATTTATTTATTTATTTATTAGAATGCACGCTAAGGTGCGTCAGAAAAAAAACAATATGTATAACAAACAAATCAAACAAATGCAGTGTCGAGAACAGAAAACATAAAAGTAATTGATATACAACCAGATTGACTAAAAAAAGAAGCTTAAAGCAAACTAAGCTTCTCGCTCGCCAAAACAGTGCTTCTATTTGAAAGATCTGACGTTTTGATTATAAGCTCGTCGAAAATCAGTGGCCGATCACATAGAGAAAAAGTTGTGTTGAGTAAGATCCGTAGCAGCCAACAGTTTTGGGGTTCTAAAAGGGATGGCTAATTGAGAAAATAAATAGAAATAAATAGAGGAATCAAGATTTATTTTTCTGTTACTTTTCAAGCAGCATGAATGAGAGCTTTCGTTGACACTCTCGTTAACATCACTTCCGCCCGCCCAAGCAGAGGGTTTGACCAGATTTTGACCGTTGAGCAGCTGTCTGTAGGATAACCCTACCGAGATCCAGCGCAACTGGTAGGAGACCATTCACGAGCGGATGCGGAGGCATCTCCTTGATCTAAATACGAACTCATGGCACTGACTCGGGGGTGCCTACAGTATAAGCTATCACACTGGTCAAAATGGTCATGGCGGATTGACGTGACACGAGAACATGAACGATAACCTCATTCATGGCACAGAAGCACAGCACTGCTAAAAAGTGCTCTGACATAGACCTGCATTCGAAATTCAACCATTGAAACTGTTGCTGAGGCATCTTTTGGATAAGGATAGAATTGAGTAAAATGGGTTTGGAATGCCCGCATAGTATTGGCTACTGGAAGGATAATGGACTGCGGAGGGAAAAATAAGGTATTCAAATCATGGCTCACGCACGAATATCCTACTTGAACAATAGCAGACCTTGAATTCATTAGAAACACGTTTTTTTCAGTTTGGAGGGCACCGTAGAATCATACTTCAGTAAATACAAAAGGCACATAACAAAACAAGCCATACAGGGCTAAAAATCAAGAAAATCCACGAAGTGTCATAAGATAGGATCATGAAAAGCCGCTTTACATCCAACGGTAAGGTTTAGCCAAGCAGTCGTTATCATTGCAAAGGGCCACTACAAGTCCTGGATTCTGAGAACTGAAAGCAAATCAATTTTTCTCAGCCTGCTACAGAAAATTTTACTGTTTAATGACTCTAGAACGCTAGGTGGTAGTAATTCTAACCACCTAGCGCATCTATAGAATAAGCAGTTTGAGATTTTTGACTGGTTCTTTCTATGGACTTTAGGACAATGCAGTGTAAACAAACCAGTTCGTCCCCTACAAGGCCTAAATATCCAGTACTTGCTTGGTTTGAGTTTGACCTCACATTTAAGAATTTTGGAACAGAAAACCAAATCGGTAAACACGCGACGATAAAGCAGGCTTTTTAGACTAAACTTTGCCTTTCTTTCTTCATAACTTAGCATAGCCCGAGGGTAGTCGGGATTTGGAAAACATCGATACATCAAAATTTTAGTGAAAGTCTGTTGCACTTTTTCAAGCTTCATTTGTAGTTTTCTTGAATGGGGACTCCAAATTTGCGAACCGTATTCCAAAACTGGTACGACATATGCTTTGTAAAGTTTGATCAAAATACTAAAGTCATTGCACTTTATGTTTCTGTAAATTGTAAACATGACTGAAAAAGCCTTTCGAACGATCGTGTTTATATGTGTTTCAAAATTCAAGCTGGAGTTGACTATAATTCCCAAATCGCGTACCTCTTGTGACTCTTTAATGCTAAAATTATTAAAGCTATATTCTGAAGGAGCGATATTGCCAAGGTGTAGCAATGAAGTTTTCATATTAAGGGACAAGACGGGTAAAAACATGTAAACATGTTATTGCAAACCATCCGACGTTCCCTGAACTTCGAAAATGAACTAGTGAAAATCAACACAGCTAGAGATAGAGACTTCCGGCCAAGATTGTTCTCTCTTTGAGATGGTTGGTGTGGACAGGACTTGAGGAGCGCGCGGGCGCCGCAGAAAGAGACGATTATAATTTGCCACCGGCACAGAATTCTCACTTAGGGATTATCCTGTTAAAGTTGGGCTCTGGCCAATTGAGGCAAGTTAAAACCTGTTTTACGTGTACTATGTCAAGACGCGTATGAACATAGACATGTTTAGACAAGGTATTAACAATGTTGCTGGTATAAAAGGCTCCTCATCTCACCTTGTACCTCAGTCGGCTCTTCGGAGCCGGACCTGGAAGGTGGCCTCAGTCACTTTCCAGGGGTGTGTACCAAGAAGATTTCCACGGGAGGAAAAATGAATCTGATAAGAGCCGACCAATGATAGATTAAGAGACCGCATGAAATGAGCCTATCTGTTAGATTATCATTCGTTATATCTTATCAGCCCCATTTTCCTCCCATGGAAATCTTCTTGGAACGCGTCCCAGAAGATCCACCGGATACCGGAGGATAATTTTTGTCGCCGAGGGGATATCCCCACCGCTCGGGGGAGGGGGGAGGTGGTACCCGAGTATGGGCCCATCTCCACACGGTTTGCAGTGGGGTGGACCCCACAGCAAACAGTGGTGGTGGGGTCACCCCCACCTCCCGTTAGGATCACAACAGGGATGATCCTTGTGGGATGGTTTCTTGGCCCCCGTAGAAAGTGGAGGAAACCAAGTGATTTTGGTCGAAAAACTGTTAATCTCCTTTTTTTCCTGACGGCATTCACGATCTTGTTGTAACACTCAAAATTTAGCTAGGAAGTAATTTTTTTGGCAGGAGGCTGGAAATGGATGCAGCTATCTCCTATTCAATGTTGGAGCTGAGAGATCAATTTTAGGGGAACCTCAAAATTGAGGGCCAAGACGGGTAAAAACATGTAAACGTGTTATTGTAAACCATCCGACGCTCACTGAACTTTAAAAATGAACTAATGAAAATCAACACAGCTAATTATAGGCTTCTACCCAGGATTATTTCCTCCTTGAGACGGTTGGTGTGAATAAGATTTGAGGAGTGCGCAGGGCGCAACAGAAAGTGCGCGAGCCCCCAGTGGGAATGGGGAGGCCGCCGTAGAAAGCATGCGGGCCCCAGTGGGAGAGCGCAGGACGCTGTAAAAAGGCACGGAACCACAGTGGGAGTGTGCAGGACGCTGTAAAAATGTACGGGGCCACAGTGGGAGTGTGCAGGACGCCGAAGAAAGTGTGGGACCGGAATGAGTGCGCCGCACGCCGTAGAAAGTGTGCGAGACCCAAGTGGAAGTGAGCAGGACGCCGTAGAAAGTGTGCGGGCCCCAGTGGGAGTGCGCAAGGCGCTGTAAAAATGTACGGGACCACAGTGGGAGTGCGCCGGACGCCGTAGAATGTGTGCGAGACCCAAATGGAAGTGCGCAGGACGCCGCAGAAAGTGTGTGAGACCGGAATGAGAGTGCGCCGAACGCCGCAGAAAGTGTGCGGCCCAAAAGTGGGAGTGCACAGGACGCCAAAGAAAGTGTGCGGCCCAAAAGTGGGAGTGCACAGGACGCCAAAGAAAGTGTGCGGTACCCCAGTGGGAAAGCGCATGACGCCGCAAAAAGTGTACGGGACCCCACTGGAAGTGCGCACGATGCCGTAAAACGTGTACGAGACCTGAGTAGGAAACAAAGGGTCGTTTTTTTATGTCTGCGGGTCACAATTTTTAGGAGTTATAGTCGTCCGACAACACCGATCGGTAATGATTTAATTATTTACCGTAGGCAAAAGCTTTCATAAAAGGTTTTGCCTCTCCAGACTGGGAATCGCTGAGCAAAAATCAGGTCATAAAGGGAACCTTTGGGAAAAATATATGAAATTTCCAAAAGTTTAGCTTCCTGGCAAAAGTAATGATTTGGCAATGTTATAACTACAAGAAATATAGAATTTAACAAAATAAAATTTAAAAAAACAACTCGAAATATGTTTGAAAATGATTTGGCACAAAATAACCAGAAGTAATGAAAAACTGGGAAATGTAGTGAAATGACCAAAACCGGATTTGGCGGTCATTCATAGGCCAACTTTTGATAAGTATGTAGTGACTGACGAGCGATTACATTTTACAAGATAATCCGTTAAACTTATCAAAGCTAAATCAAGCGCGCAACGGAAACCGTAAAACATTTCATTGAAGCTGTAATACGGAAATCAGCATAGGTCAAGCTATGTGAACGTAACGCTCAAATCCGATGCGCGCTTGATTTCGCTTTGATAAGTTTAACGGATTATCTTGTGAAATGTAATCGCTCGTCAGTCACTACATACTTATCAAAAGTTGGCCTATGAATGACCGCCAAATCCGGTTTTGGTCATTTCACTACATTTCCCAGTTTTTCATTACTTCTGGTTATTTTGTGCCAAATCATTTTCAAACATATTTCGAGTTGTTTTTTTTTTAATTTTATTCTGTTAAATTCTATATTCCTTGTAGTTATAACATTGCCAAACCATTACTTTTGCCAGGAAGCTAAACTTTTGGAAATATACTCAGTCAAAAAGGAAAGATAAAGAAAAATGAAAAAAGGTTCGAAATATTCCTGAGAACGATTTGGCGTAGAATAATTTGTTTTTCAGGAAATGAAGTGAAATAGTTGAAAGTATGATTTGGCAGTCGTGTTTGAACCAACTATTGATAAGAGTTGTGCAAAACGAGAGATCGCCTTTTCTGTGCTTAGCCGTAGAACATATCAAAGCGAAATCACGCGTTAAATGGGAAGCATCAAAACTTTTTCGGGAGCTGTAATGCGGCGGTCTTCACGTATTAGGTTAAGTAAAATCAACACGCGTGATTTTGCTTCGATGTGTTCTACGGATAAGCACAGAAAAGGCGATCTCTCGTTTTGCACAACTCTTATCAATAGTTGGTTCAAACACGACTGCCAAATCATACTTTCAACTATTTCACTTCATTTCCCGACAAACAAATTATTCTCCGCCAAATCGTTCTCAGGAATATCTCAAACCTTTTTTCATTTTTCTTTATCTTCCCTTTTTAACTGAGTATATTTCTATGGCCATGCCAGATCTTTACTTTTGCCAGGAACCTGAACTTTCAGGAATTTCATTTATTTTTCCTAAAGGTTTCCTTTCTAACATGATTTATGCCTGGTGGTGTGAGATGAAACTTAACCCACTGATGACCTGCCCCCCCCCTTCTATGACGTCCTGCGCACTCCAACTGATGGCCTGCACACTTTCTTTGACGTCCTGCACACGCCTACTGATGTCCTGCACACTCCCACTAATGTCCTGCACCCTTCCACTGATGTCCTACACACTTTATATGAGGTGCTGCACACTCCCACTATAGTCCTGCATTTTCCCACTGATGTCCTGCACACTTTCTACGGCGTCCGGCGCACACTCATTTGGGTCCCATACACTTTCTACGGCGTTGTGCGTACACCCATTTGGGTCACAAGCACGCTCATGCCAATCATTTCTTCCGCAGGGCTACCGTAACCCTCCTTCAAAAATTTTCTCAGTGTCAGCTTGATATGAGCACATCGTAGTAGCGGAACAATCATGTTTGCACAATTTCGACCTCCTCAGCCACTTACCAGTGGTTTCTCGAAGAGAGCGGTGTGTGAATGAATGCATACCGCTACTCTGCCCTTTCATACCCTGCATGTAATGAGCGTGTATTATTGTTCGTTATCATGTTTTGTTCAAGAATAGTTACGGGAGCCCTGCGAAAAAATGATCGGCATGGGCGTGATTGTATTTGCGTCCCGCACACTTTATACGGCGTCCGGCGCACTTCCACTTGGGTCCCACATACTTTCTACGGATTTCTGCGCACACCCATTCGGGTCCCACACACTTTCTACGGATTTCTACGCACACCCATTTGGGTCCCACATACTTTCTACGGATTTCTGCGCACACCCATTTGGGTCCCACACACTTTCTACGGATTTCTGCGCACACCCATTTGGGTCCCACATACTTTCTACGGATTTCTGCGCACACCCCTTTGGGTCCCACATACTTTCTACGGCGTCCTCCGCACTCCCACTTGGATCCCGCACACTTTCTACCGCGTCCGGCGCACTCTCATTTGGGTCCCACACACTTTCTGCGGCATCCCGCGCACTCCCACTTGGGTCCCGCACACTTTCTACGGCCTCCGGCGCACTCATTTGGGTCCCACACACTTTCTAGGCGTTCTCCGCACACCCATTCCTGAGTGCCGCACACTTTCTACGGCGTCCGGTGCACTCCCACTTGAGTCCCGCACACTTTCTACGGCGTTCTGCGCACACCCATTTGGGTTCCACACACTTTCTACGGCGTTCTGCGCACACCCATTTGGGTCCCACATACTTTCTACGGCGTCCGGCGCACTCCCACTTGGGTCCCGCACACTTTCTACGGCGTCCGGCGCACTCTCATTTGGGGCCCCCACACTTTCTACGGCGTTCTGCGCACACCCATGTGGGTCGCACATACTTTCTACGGCGTCCGGCGCTCCCTCACTTGGGTCCCGCACTTTTTCTACGGCGTCCGGCGCACTCTCATTTGGGTCCCACACACTTTCTAGGGCGTTCTGCGCACACCCATTTGGGTCCCACATACTTTCTACGGATTTCTGCGCACACCCATTTCGGTCCTACACACTTTCTACGGCGTTCTGCGCACACCCATTTGGGTCCCACACACTTTCTACGGCGTCCGGCGCACTCCCACTCTGGGTCCCGCACACACTTTCTACGGCGTCCGGCGCATCTTTCCTCATTTGGGGCCCCAACACTTTCTACGGCGTTCTGCGCACACCCATGTGTGGGTCGCACATACTTTTCATTTACGGCGTCCGGCGCTCCCTCACTCTGGGTCCCGCACTTTTTCACGGCGTCCGGCGCACTCTCATTTGGGTCCCACACACTTTCTAGGGCGTTCTTGCGCACACCATTTGGGCTTCCCACATACTTTCTGACGGATTTCTGCGCACACCCATTTCTGGTCCTACACACTTAATACGGATTTCTGCGCACACCCATTTGGGTCCCACATACTTTCTACGGATTTCTGCGCACACCCATTTGGGTCCCACATGCTTTCTACGGCGTCCTTCGCACTCCCAATTCTGATCCCGCACACCTTTCTGCACGCGTCCGGCGCACTCTCATTTGGGTACTGCACACTTTCTACGGCGGGCGGCGCTCTCTCACTTGGGTCCCGCACACTTTCTACGGCGTCCGGCGCACTCCCACTTCTGGGTCCCGCACACTTCTCTACGGCGTCCGGCGCACTCTCATTTAGGTCCCACACACTTTCTTGTGGCGTTCTCCTGCACACCCATTTGGTGCCGCACACTTTCTACGGCGTCCGGTGCACCTCTACTCTGGGTCCCGCACACTTTCTACGGCGTTCTGCGCACACCCATCTGGGTCCCACATACTTTCTTACTTACGGCGTCCTTCGCACTCCCACTTAGATCCCGCACACTTTCTAAGCAAGTGTGTCATGCGCATCTTCCTCATTTGGGTACGCACATCGCATAGAGAAGCGTTCGGCGCACTTCACTTTGTTCCGCACGCACTTCTTCTGACATCTCGGCGCATCTCCATTTAATCCCACCCACTTGGTGCTTCTGGTGCCGCACACCCATTTGTGCGCCGCACACTTTCTTTCGGCGTCCGGTGCATCTCCACTTGTCCTGCACACTTTGCGAAAGGCAGGCATTACTATTTGTGTTCCCACACACTTTACGGTGGTTTTGCAGCACGCCTGTCTTCACAGGCCTGCATTACTAGTCATGAAACCACATACCTTCTACGGCGTCCGGCGCACTTCAACGTAAACGTAACCCACATTTCATTACGGCGTCCGGCGCACTCATTTAGTCCGGCACACTTTCTACGCCAAAGTGTGCGGGATCAAAAGGGGGTGCGAAGGACGCCGTAGAAAGTGAAGTGGGACCCAAATGGTGTGTGCGCAGAAACTGTAGAAAGTATGTGGGATCAAACTGGTGTGCGCAGAAATCCGTAGAAAGTGTGTGGGACCCAAATGGGTGTGCGCAGAAATCCGTAGAGGCGTGTGGACCCAAATGGTGTCGTGCGCAGAAATCCGTAGAAAGTATGTGGGACCCAAATGGGTGTGCGCAGAACGCCCCTAGAAAGTGTGTGTGTGGGACCCAAATAGGAGAGCAATGATACGCCGGACGCCGTAGAAAGTGTGCGGGACCCAAGTAGGAGTGCGCCGGACGCCGTAGAAAGTATGTGGGACCCAAATGAGTGTGCGCAGTCGAACCCGTTCTCAGCGCCGCAGCCGCCGATCCTATGACTCTGGGTAGGTTTTAGATACTGTAAACTAGGGAAAAATGAAGAGAACTGAATAAAAAAAGCCACCTCGAGCTGCTTCGGAGCTCGAAGCTCAACCCACTCAAGCGCGTGCGGTCGCAAAGCTTTGTGAGACGTAATTGCGGACCGGAATTTAGCCTCGAAAGGCACAGTAGTTGGCGTTATTTATGTATTTAGCAGATTACACGGGTGGGAATAGTTGAAAAGTGGCTTCAGGAGCAAGGATCTGAGTTTTCCTCAAAAAGTATTCTTATGGCATGTGTTTCTTGGCTTTGGACCTAAGTTAAGTGTACCTAGTCGGAGTTTAACACGCGTAGAAAGATCTGGGAAGAGGTCGTGCCGGACTCTCAAGCATCACCTAGGGGTTGTGAATTTCTCGGAGAAGCGCATTTTATGGCCTCCTTAAGATTTTTCAGGTGATTTTGATGGTGTCGTGGGAGGATTCCCCATAACGTGTGTCCCTACTGGTAAAAACTCCCGTCTTTAGCAAGGCATCATTTGGGCTTGCGTTGTTCCGTAAAAGTGGGTTATTACGAGTCCAGCTGTCATGCCGCCCTGCCGACCGTTTCGACGACTGGTTAAGGGATTATTTTGTTAATTGGGGGGGGGGTCGTGAGGGCGTAGTTATTGTGAAAGCTCGTTTCATTATAATAGGTGGACGTAGAGGGGGGTCGTCAGCGAATCCCAAACAATTAATGACGTTCCGTTGTTTCAAAGGATCGCGTTTGAACTGGATACGATTTTATAAAAAGGTTCGCGATGGTTCGCTAACATGTCTTCCGCGTGTTCCATGTGATTTGTGAACAGCATGATGAGATCAGAGAGGGGGTCATAAGTTTTATTCTTCTCTCCGAAGGCCTTTCGTCGAGGGAAGGTAGTGTGTAGGAGGGGTCGTGAGTTGTTTCCATGCCAGTTGGAAGCGTTGTTGATTGTTTCGAGGCCACGTTCCATGATGGTGGGTGGATGCGAGAGGAGTCGCAACAGTTTTTTAGATTTTGACGATACTTTTTGGTGGGACTAGGTCATTCAAATGTGCGCACCCAGGGTCAAGCGGGTCGTTGCGTAATTTCTTGAAATCGGAGCGACCCCTCTCCCTCCCCCCCAACTTTATTATTTATTATCCAAAATCCAAATTTTTCGCGATCCCCTCCCTTTCGAGGCGCGATTTCTAGGCACTCTATACTTCACTACTGAAAATTTCATGCGCCAAACATGCGTTCAGTAGTCGGGCTCAAGCGTTTGCAGGAAAAGGGCAAATACGGGGGGCGTGAAAATACAGGGCGGGGCTAATTTCTAACTTTTGTAGCGGCATTGTGAGTCGTTTTTGACGCTTCAAAATGCGTAGGCGTTGTAATCTGGGCCATACCATTCAACTTCCGTAGTTATCTCAATCACGCCATTTACGAACGTGTATGCTGCCTTTAACTAATACTGTTTTGCCTAGAATATTCTTTCCTTCTTTCATTAGCCACATTTTTCATCGGTGACAACCACCGCGAACATGTTCATAAAATCGGACTAGTCCAGGTCAGAGAATAATGTCACTGAATTACGAAGTTTTAGTGCGTTTCTCGCTGTTCCTCCGTAGTTTTTGTAACACTTGGTTGCCAACGCATTGTTGTGAGTGGGAAACATGGGAACGAAAATCATAATGAACACTGCGTTCAAACATACAAACAGGTTGAGAACTCGTATAAATCGGTCCGCCCTGTAGTCGGTTGGTGGGCTGAAGGTCATAATTGGGACGGGAAGATGATAAAATCTGCAAACACTTTGTCCGGCTTTTTTTTAATTGAACAGTTTCAACAGCGGTCATTAGAGGCAAGGTTCAATAATATTTTCGATTTCGAGATCCATAGCTGAAACGAAGAGTTGACTCAGTGGCAGAGCTGAGTTTGTTAAGAAACGGTATAAAGAGGAAAAAATGATAATAATTGCAGCACATATACTGCCCCGGAACTTGAAAGTGGTGTGCTCGCCTCACTAACTTCCTCTGTAGCCACAAGTGAGTGGATGGTGCGAAAAAAAGGACGTTTAGGTTTGGGACCGTTTAGAGCGACTTATTGCTCGCTTTTAGCCGACATTGTTGTCGTAATAAGTCTCGTTCCGGCTTGTAGACCGAATACACAGAAAGGGAAGCGCCCAAGAGCAGTCCGGCTGTCTAAACGCACTGCACTCGGCGCTCCAGCGGCGACGTGAGCGCAGCAGCTTTCCGTCGCGCCCGTCGCATGTAACAGTCGAATTGTCACCAGATTCTCTCATTCTGTGTAATCGATCAACGCGCGTTCGGAACTCTTAATTTCCCGGGGAATTTCGAAGTTTGCTTTATTGTTAGCACTGCACACAGCTAGACTATTCTTTTTCCCCTCCTGTAGCCTTACAAAAGAAACCATATCAAGTGCGCGACAAAGAGAATCATGAGTGTACTACTTGCTACTTACAGTAAAAATTGTGAGTGACCCTGGTCATAAGCTAGGTGTGGGCTGTCTTTCGCCACCAATGCCGACTAATCATCCAGCCTTGTTGATCTTGATAGTGACTCCCACACATCACATATAGAACAGCGCTATTGGCATTCTCTGATCACCTGAGGCTTTCAAGTAGATTTTAATATACCCGAGTTTTTCTTCCTGTAATTCCAGTTAAACGCAAGTAGTACATATTGCATGGAACGCCACACGACTAAACAAATGTAGGTGTATTATAGCAAAAAATAGATTTTGCCGTTTTGCCGTTTGCCGGCCATTTTTGGGGTTTGCCGGTGCCTTTTGCCAAAATTTTAAATTCCTTCGCCGCACACCCGTGCACACGACCCATTCATCATGTTTGTAAGTCCGGCACGACCCCTCTGCTGATCTCTACGCGCAGTGTGTTAAACTACGAAGTACACTTGGGGTGGTAGTAATTGGGGGTGTTAAACGCGAATTAACAGGCGTTAAGTTCGCGTTAAACGCGAGTTTAACCCCAACAGAATCTGAGCAGGACTCCTAATAGTTGGGAGAGAATTCGCTCTAGTTTCACCCTAACATCCCTCAGTGGTAGGCACTTGTTACACTTTCAATGAAAACGCATAGTAAAAGCGACAATTGTAACCTTTGTTACGAACAATAGCGATTTCAAAACGTTTTCAGGTCTGTTTTATCTCTAAAATTCCGGCATTTGGCATCCTCGCGGTAAGTTCGCGTTCAACACACTCTCGCAGACAGCACGGAAATAGTGCTGAAATGCGAGCGGAACTGGCGGTTAACGAAAAACTCCCGAGGAGTTTTCGGATGCGGTTAGCAAGATACAGTAGGAACAGTTTTGACCATCTATACTGAGGGCAAGTACGAGTTTAATTAATGCAGAGGGCTAAGAAAGTTTGATAGCACTGTTAGCCATTTTGATTCCGGCCGTCAGCCTATCTTTGAAACTTAGAGGTGTTTGAAGGGATAGTCTTCTAACGGCTTCCGCCAGCGAAACGGGCAATGAGGGATCAAAAACAAAGCAGGGATCATTGCTGAAACACGTTGGCCGTCCTCTTTGGTGGCACTAATGAATCCCTCCAAATCAGCTGTTAATTTTTTGGCGAGCGCCGACACTTCTCCCGCTTTTGTTCATTTTCTTCTGAAATTCATTCGCTTCTTCGCTTCGCTATTATCAGGTTAGTTTCGTTTTCATAATCCATTGCATAGCACAGGTTATGAGGAGTTTGTAGTAAATTATTTGCTTGCTCGCGTTTCGAACAGGTTTTTAAAACTTTTTTAGTGCAAAAAAGTGAAAATTATCCAAGCGACTGATTTTCAAGTGATTTGATGATTTAGTAATGTTTAATCAGCATTAGTCAGGGCGTATCGGGCGGGTTTTGTGGGAAAGATATGCGAACTTGTTTCTTAAACCAACTGTATTTGTTCTCCTTTTTCTGGAAAGACTTTGAACACCCTCTTTCATTGCCAGATCAGTGCTTTCGTGGCCCCTTTTTTGAGGGTCCGCGACGCAGTTGCTTTGGTGCATTCGTAGAGCCACTCGAAGTGTTTCAAATTCTTACCTTGAAATTTGTGCACAAAATCTTTTTCTTGCATGATGCGTGCATAATGAGTGTGTAACAGTGTTTCTATATATTTTCAGCACTAACTGCGGGCGGGGGATTACTTTCATTTTGAGAAGACGGCAACCACTTCACAAATTCACCTGCATCAATGACCGAAACCACACCATTACCTCAATCTCGGACGCCAGACTTCAGTTGCACGGTTCCAAAAAAAAACACTTGAATTCTTTTTGAAGAACGAAAATAGACTATCTAGTTTATCATCATTCTTATAAGTTTTTAACTATCCATTTCAGTTGAATACATGACACTCTTGAATTTATGCATTACTTTCGGACGAGTTTCGGTATGTCTTTTTCAGCACCTAGCGTTACCTTCCCAAGAACACCTTGTAAATAATCCATCCAGAAATTTTCAAATTTTCGTTCGCTCGGAATTTCCCTTGGAGAAATTTCTTGTTTTTTGAAAGAACTTTTGCTTGAAAAAAATTTAAAAAAAAGTAAACAAAGTTGCTACAAATGCAAACTTTTGTCAGATCACACGCATTTGATTCATTGAGGCTAACAATTAACCAAACTTGTCTTTTCAAGAGTGATCCTGAAAACTCACGGAGCTCATAAAAAATTACGAGAATTAGGATTCCCATGGAAAATTTTAAAAAATGCGTTCTGATCGTGTTTCGAACAAGCGAAATATTACGAGGTTCCCTTTGAAGGCTCTTCCTAATGAATAAAATAAGTAGCATTACATGTATAATCATGAAGGTCACGCATAATGAATGTGTGTAAGTAGAGGGCAGTTTTGTTAAACCGGCAACAAAACCGTGGCACCTATGTCGCGGTTCGTAGCCGGCCAGGAGGTGGCGGTTTGTTCGCGTTAATTTCGCGGCTCTCCTGGCTTTATGTCGCGGTAAGTTGGCGGCCTTGGAGGTGGCGGTTTATTCGCGTTTGACACCCCATTTACTACCACCCCTTGATTAGGATTCAAAATCGAGAAACACATGACTTCAGAACACTTTTCGGGAAACACTCTGATCCCTCTTCCTCCTGAAGCCGGTTTTCAGAATAATGGCACTAACAGAAAAAAAGAATTACGATCCCTACCCGTGTAATCTGCAAAAGACAGAAAAAATCAGTTTACAAATATTTTGACCCGTCAGTGGGGTACCCCATCCTACATTTTTTCGCTATTGTCTAACAAAGGGCTTTTTTAGAAACCCCATCTGCTGTGTTCCTTGTCCAGAAGAGAAATAGGAGGCCGTGTAGAAGAGAAGGGTTGCGATGATTGTGATGACAAACTCGATAACTGGATACGAAGGCTTTGCGCCGTTAGAATCTATTTGCTTTCTGTCCTAAGGCATCTTTCATAGTCCTCACCGCAAGCGCAGCACGCGCGTGACGCGCGGGACGAGCGGTGAACTATGAAACTTTTTCAATATGCGCGGCACGCGCGGGACGAGCGGAAAAGCCACTATGAAATCTCTCCAGCGGGACCGCCATGGCGGTGCGGGTTAAAGCCGGGCCTCAAATCTCGGGGACTTGTACAGAAATTCCTCGCTTGTATTTGCAGTATGCGGTGGCGCAGGATAGTCCCAGAATTATTTATGTTGGAGTGGACTCAAATCGAGAAGCAATTATTGATTGAACGGTAAAACCGCCACGGCGGTTTGGGCGGCGCCGCTAAGGCGGTGCTAATGGACTGCGAAAGTTTCTACTGCGCGTCACGCGCTTGCCGGCGCGGTAAGAACTCTCATATCCACCGGCCCCTCCCTGCGCGTCAACGCGCGTGCCGCGCTTGCAGGTGAGGACTATGAAAGATGCCTAACGGTCGTCTTCAAAGCAGGGGTTTGTAAGAATGCCGCCATCAAGTTTGTAATATGCGTGTATAGCTTGGGTAGTTTCCATGATAGCTGCCGCAGAGAAACAGTTGTCAAGCCGCCGCGAAATGCCTGTGTTACCGAACTCGCCGGTAAACACGAGAGTCTAGCTGAGGCATTAATAATTCTCTTGACTAAGCCATGGAAACATTGGGCAAGAATTTCTCTCTTATTGCAAACTCTGTTTTCCAATTTGAACGAATTGAATTACCTAGTTGGTGCCTCTATTTAGATAAATGTGTGAAATTGTGTAGGCTGCACTCCTATAGTTTGTTGGGTCAAATCATCCTGTTCAATATTACAGCTTCAACTATCATCTCTAACTTTGTTTTCAAGCTATCTTCGTGAGCGACATTGGAGCGGTTATAAGAGTATTTCATCAAAGACTTTTAGTGAATTTGGTGTAATTTTATGGGTGCGCTTTTATAGCCAGTGCATTTAGGTGTGGACGTTTATGCTCGGAATATCAAATGTCCACACCTAGTAAATTTTTTGTAAAGCGTTCTTTGGGAGCGAGTAAAGTTTCATTCGTTAGGGTTACAAACCTGGTTTCACAGTTTTGCTCATACCTGTGGTAGCTCTTTTGGAAGTTCAGTTACAAGTGTTTTAATATCCGACCCCAGGTTTGTGGACTTTAAAGGCAGTGTTCACGATGATCATCCTCGTTGACTTTCCACAGTAAAATAAAAGTGGAGAACCCCTAGGCTCCCAGTGCCAAAGGAACGGTAGAAAACGAGCCAGGAAAGGCAAAATAACGGCTGCAAACAAGCGTTTTGGTGCCCCAGACACGCCCCGTGGCCCAGATCCGCCCTCTCAGAAGGGAGCCAAATGAGCACTCCAGACTGCGGTAGAAACATCAAGTCAAGGTGAGTCATGATAAGTGAGGCTGATCGGCTCGCTGCGACTGATAGAGTATCCCATCTCTGATGGTCGGGCAATATCTCCACGCTAAAATATCAACGTAAACAAGGGAGAGCCTACTTTGGCTCAAAAACGCGTCTTTTGTGTCTTTTTTAAGCATGCCTTGCTATATAGGGCACCAGACCTTCCGTAAAATGTGGAGATATCGGAAGTGAAATTTATCGTGAACACTGCCTTTAACGTTTTTTTACGTTTTTTACCTTGTCCGGCTTCCTATGTAGCGGTCTTCGGCGTTATACTGAGACGGTAAAAGACTGTACACAGGGTGAGTCGACCACGCTGGACTCAGACATCCTACTCTCGTCACACCTTTATTTCCAAATTGACGACTCTTCGAGGACCACACCCTGAGAAAAGTGGGTGAGGCCTTATACGGTAAAGCGGTGTTCAGCATCTATGTTGGACGGTGAAACTGAGTATACAGGGTAAATCGACTACGCTGGACTCGATCATCGTACTCTCCTGACTCATACCTTGCGTAAATGTAGACTTCCAGCGCGACCGTACCTGCGACACAGAGAGAGAGGTGCCTTTCAGCGTCCATCTTAGAGACTGAAAATTAGTATATAGGGTAAATCTACCACTCTCGACTCGAACATCTTATTTTCGTGACCCTTACTTTGCAAAAAATGGTGAGGTCTAATGTTTTCGAAAAATTGAGCACCTTGCGGGATCGAACCCATGCCGTGTGTTTCGTGTATGAGTGGGTTTCTTAGAATAGAATCCCCAACTTAACCAGATCGGATGACGCTTTTTTGAATCAGAAGTCCATACATCTGAAGTGACATGTTATTCTTGGACTTTCGAAATGAACTTATGAACTTATATTACGGATGACGCTTTTTTGAATCAGAAGTCCATACATCCGAAGTGACATGTTATTCTTGGACTTTCGAAATGAACTTATGAACTTATATTACGGATGACGCTTTTTTGAATCAGAAGTCCATACATCCGAAGTGTCATGTTATTCTTGGACTTTCGAAATGAACTTATGAACTTATATTAGTTTGTAAACACATTTATTTCTTCGAGACATCCTTCCTTAATTCTCGGACTCCTTTAGCCAATCACTTCATCTTCTCAACGCTTCTTTTCTTTTCCACCACATATATACCTTAGCTTCCTGCTCGGAATCATTCACAATTTTCTGATACACTTTCTGGGTACACGTTCAAACCTATGTGTTTTATGTTCAACATTAGGGAAAGCTTCCTTCACTATAATCAAAACCCTTACTTTAGCTAAGTTTTTCAGAAACGCAGGCAACTTCATGTAATCCGTCAAGAAAAACCTCGTCTGTGATCTATTTCAATGTTAATGTCTTGCTTTTTTTTTTTGAAATAGTTGTTCTTCTGCAAATTATACATCTTTTCGAATGAGGTGTTCCTTTTATTCCAATTTTGATACAAAAACATAATTAACACTTCTGGGAGGGGGTCTGAGAAAATTTAGCCTTGTCCACACCTCGTGCCAAACCCTGTACCTGCAGTACACGAAAATGTGTGCTGCCTCGAAATGACGAGGAGCTATATAGGACTGGGGGAAGGGCCTTATCAGTCTGTCGTCCAGAGCTTCTTTGGGAAACTGCGAGAGGTTGAGGATCATTGTATCGTCCAACATCACGACTTTCATAAAGTCGTCTGGATCGAGTTGTAGGCGTCTAGACATTATACTTCTGTCGTTTCCACCTACCCATATCATACACCCCAAAACATTTAGGGTGTTGTCAATTTGGGTGAAGAATCGACGGGTCGAGTTAAGGAAAAAGAAGCGCGGTACCAGTATTGAAGAGAGGACACTGGATGAAGATAAGAAAGTTCCAAGTTACTTAATGACATTTGAGTGTTTATTCTGTCAGTAAGTCTGACATTCAGGGTTTATCGTTACTAAGCCTATCGTTCTTTTGTCTTATGGGCTCATGGTACCACTGGACTTGGGAAACGATTTGAGCTGCCGGCCTATGTTAGAGGGGCAATAATGACAGCTTACCCTTTCCAGGGGAAAGTATGTCGGCTTCCGGGTGAAGTTCAATCTGTTTTGCTGCTATTAGTTTCGTACATTTATAATATCACTTCAGAGCGCAAGCGGGCGGAATGACGGGGAGGAGTGGCGGCAGTTTCCATTCTGAGATTACCACACATCAGTTTGGGTGATGAAGAAATGAAGTTTGCTTCGGCCAAGTGTGACGCAAATATTTATTCGAACTGTGCCCTATAGTTCTTGTTCTTACCTATCCTCGGCCTCATGCCTTGCAACACGAATTGAGGTATTTCAATGTCCTGCGTCCCATTCTGCAACTGTAGATACCGCCGTCGCGGAGTATCGTTTAGAATCTCGTGTCGCCACAGATGGTATGCTGGCGACTACCCCACCTGCCTAGACTTCTTTGCAAACTACTTTCTTTGCACGTCAGCAATCTTCACCACTTTCCGTTCTCCACTCGGTCCCGCCATGCGAAGGGTGTTTATGTGCATCGTGCTCATCTTCACATAGAGCGGGTAGGTGTTGATGGAGCTGAGAATGTGGGAAGATTAGCAGTTCTCTTTCTGATAAGGAGTGATTGTGCTATCGCTGAGCATCATTTTCGTTCACAATAATCACAATACACATCAAGAAGCTGCAAAATGTTTATTAAAGTTTCGAAAATCTTCAAAAACTCCAAAATAGAGTCTCCAAAAGTTCGAGACTTTCTTCCGGGTAGCTTTCGGCTCGTTGAGCCTTCTTCACACCTAAAAATACATTACACCGGAGAAGCGTTGCAGATGAACCAACTCGCCTTCTTCTTCTGCACAAAAATGGGCTAGAAACCACGATTGTAGTGGTCTTTCTCTATTCCTGCTTTAAATAATCTGCGATGAGGACTATTGTTCCTATCATCTCTTATCATGCTACAGTAACCCCACTTTAGTTCCCATTCTAACAATGAGTTGCAGTGCATCATGCAGTTCTTCTCTATTGTTAACTTCGGGTGAGACACGCTTTATCTCAATGGCTTCCATTATTTTCCTTTCTACTCAACTGTCTAGTGACCGTTGGAGTACTGTAACAATAAATCGAGGGGGTGCTTCCTGGATGTGCCTCAACGTTCTGTGCCAAGAGAATCCGTTATTAGGATACGATGCTGTGTTGTTGAGCGCTTTCCGATGTTCATCCAGGCGTTTGAAGAGAGGTCTCATCGTTTCTCCCACATACTTTTCCTAACAACCATCGCATTCTATCTGATAAACAGTTCCCTTGAGTTGGCAAATTTTAGAGTCACTACAGTATACACAGCCTTGTCTTCCGCACTTCTCTTCGTAAGGTCTTGAGAAAGTGAGCAAGGATTTCAGATTTGGAGGTGGACGAAATATGAGACGTACGGGTAGCGAGGAGGCTTTCACGACACGGTTCACTCTTTGTGCCACGTCATCGTTCACGTAGGGCTATACTATCAAAATAACATCTGCTGTGGTATGAGGTCTCCATGAGTGCACGTGTGCTGTATTGTAGCCATTTTCGCTAAGAATACGCTCAGCCATCGAATCCACTCCATCTGGACCTACTCGGGCAAACTCTCTTTTGTTTTTATTAGATTTCGAACTACATTGGCTTTCATATACACTGCGGCAACTCTCTGGAGTGCAACAATACATTTCGGGACGCAGGCTTTTTGTACCATG